>CM035413.1:68442739-68452739 GCA_020310875.1 Ceratopteris richardii | reverse complement strand
AGGATAAGGCATAGGAACTCATACTTATGAGTTATTATCTTTTACTCATTGTAAAAAGGTCTATATGACTTGGCATTCATTTACATCACACCTAATTGATTAAGTCGTGGATTTTTGGGTGGAATGATGTTGGAGACCTCTTAATCTCCAAAGGTTTGATCTATACTGACTTAAGTACACTTTTATGTCAGTTATAAACCAAACTTTACACAAACAATGTTCTTCTTTACAAAAAACTTCAAGCAACACTTCTCTGAGTGAAGAAGTGTCTACTTCAGAAAGTCTGCTTCAGGAATCCACTTCATTACCTGCATAAATTTTCAAATTTCTTCAAGCAAATGATGCACAAGTATTTGCAATACCTTTGCGCAAACATGTCAATCATTAGTTCTCAAAACTAATCACCAAAAGTTTAATTTGATCATTAAGATCAAAGACATGTCAGAAAATGTCTCTCAGAAGTTGCGCCTTCGACATAGTCAACTTCTTAAGTTGATTTCTCCCACTCTGAAACCCGTTTTGCTAAATGCTTTTAGCCATAACTTCCTTATCTTCTAACTTAAATTTTAAGTGCTCACTCATCAAAAACTTTACAGTATACACTCAGATCTGATCAAAATACTGAGACGGAAAAGTGCGCTACTCTCAGACTTCAGTTTCTAAAGTTCACATATGAATGTTCCTATTGATCATTCTCACATTAGGAGAGGAATTAGATTCTGAAATTCTAGACATAGCTTCATTAGCTTCTCAATTAGATGTGTACAGAAGGATTTCTGATCCACGTGATCAGACAAGGAGCACTCAGAGAAAAACCCGTCGCTATTTTCTGAGAAAAAACTCTCTACACATCTTTCTGAAGTTTTTCATCTACAAATGACTCTCTTACATATTTCTTGTCATCATTAACTTATATATACATGACTTTTGACTCATCTCGTATTTATGACATAGCTCTTTATCATCCTAAAGGTTTACTATACTCAAATTACAAGATTCTTCACTTATATGTACATATGTGTACAAGACATCATCCTGAAATCTTCTTCACTTTCATAAGTGTCTTCCTTCACTTCATTCTGATCATAAGTCTTCTTCAAGATCTCTATAATCACCAATTTGTGATTGGCTTGTTCCAACAGCTCCCCCTCAATCACTAATTGTGATTATTCCATTCTTCTTCACTCCTGCCATCTCCTTGAATCTCTGTAGCTTAGGTCCATCCAAGCTTTTTGTCATCATATCTGCCACTTGTTCTTTTGTTGGAGTGTATATCACTTCAATCTCTTTATCAAGTACCTTTTCCCTCAAGAAATGATACTGAATCTCTATGTGCTTAGTCCTGGCATGAAAAACAGGATTAGCTGCCAAATACAAAGAACTCATATTGTCTCCAAAAATTATTGGAGTACTATGATCAGTCTCAAAACTTTTCATCAAGGTCTTCAACCATATCACTTCTTTTGCAGCTTCTACCATTCCCTGATACTCAGCTTCTGTGGATGATAAAGCAACTGTATGTTGCTTCCTTGAACACCAAGAAACTAGCTTATCTCCAACATAACAGAGATACCCATGAGTAGACCTTCTATCATTTGAGTCACCTGCCCAATCTGCATCACTAAACACTTTGATTCTTGTGTCAGAAGTGAAACCATAGTACAAACCTTCACTTAGGGTTCCTTTGATATATATGAGTACCCTTTGGGCTGCAATCCAATGAGTCTTCTTTGGACAATGCATGAATTGTGACAACACACCTACTGCATATGATAAATCTGGCCTTGTCAAGGTAGCATAGATTAAACTACCTACCAAACTCTGATATTTCTTCATGTCATTGAATTCTTCACCTCCATACCTGCTTAATTTATGATTTACCTCCAATGGTGTAGTTGAGGTCTTGCAATCTTCCATGTTAAACTTGACTAGAAGATTCTTCAAATATCTCTCTTGTGAAACATATACTCCATGTTGAGTATACACAATCTGCATTCCTAGAAAATAAGATAAGTTTCCCAAATCACTTATCTTAAACTCCTTCTCTATTTGCCTTTTGAGTTCATTGATTCCTTGAGCATCTGTTCCTGTAACAATAATATCATCAACATAAATGCACATGTAAATATATCCATTTTCACTTGCCTTCACTAGCAAGCTACTATCTGCCTTTGATGCTTGAAATCCACATTCATTCAAGAACTTGACCAATCTGTAATTCCAAGCTCTTGGGGCTTGCTTCAACCCATATAAAGCTCTCTTGAGCTTACACACATAATCTGATCCAATTGATTCCATGAAGCCTTCTGGTTGCTCCATATATACTTCATTTGCAATGTATCCACTTAAAAATGCATTTTTCACATCCAATTGTGATAATTTCCATCCCTTGCAAGCAGCAATAGCAATCAATGTCCTAATTGTAGACATCTTAGCAACAGGACTAAAGGTTTCATCATAATCTACCCCATAAGTTTGGGCATAACCTTTGACCACAAGTCTAGCCTTATATCTAGACACCTTACCATCTGCAAACCTCTTTGTTTTATATACCCACTTACATCCAATGACCTTCTGATTCTTTGGTCTTGGTACTAATTCCCAAGTTTCATTTTCAAGTAGAGCATCATACTCTTCCTGCATTGCCTTCTCCCAATTCTGTTTACCTTTGGCTTCTTCATAAGTGGTTGGATCTTCTTCTGTCTTCACAATGTAGGCATAATCTTTTGTTGTTAGGAAAGATGTATCATAACTATACCTTATAGGTTCTTTCCTTTCCCTTGTAGATCTTCTAATTTCTGCACTTCTCGAAGTTTCAGCCTCATTTGATTCTGGATCAAATCTTGGCCCTTCTTCTACATGATCCTGCAATCTACTTCTAGAGTCAACTTCATCAACAATTTCTTCACACACTTTTACTTTTGCCTTTCCTTTCCTTTGTAATTTCTTCAACACCTGTAAAATCATTTGGTGATCCTACATACCATGTATTTTGCTCATCAAATGTCACATCTTTGGTAACAAGAAATTGCTTTGTGGATGGATTCCACAACCTGTAACCCATCTGTCTATCATCATATCCAATAAACACATACTTCTCTGCTTTTGGTTCTAGCTTATGTCTTAATTGTGAAGGAACATAAGCATATGCAATACATCCAAATACCTTACAATGATCAAGGGTAGGTTTCATACCCCACCATGCTTCATAAGGGGTTCCTCCATCCAAAGCTTTGCAAGGCAACCTATTCACAAGATATGTTGCAGTGTTAATGGCTTCTGCCCATAAGTAATTTGGACAATTCTTTTCCTTCATCATGGCTCTTGCAAACTCTACAAGAGTCCTATTCCTCCTTTCTGCTACTCCATTCTGTTGAGGGGAGTACCTGCAAGTTACTTCTCTTTTGATACCTGCATTCCACAAATAATCATCAAACTCTTTAGAGAAATACTCTCCCCCTCCATCTGATCTTAACCTCTTGAGCTTTTGCCCTGTGATCCTTTCTGCATAAGCATGAAAATGTTTGAATGTCTTGAAAACTTCTGATTTGTCCTTGATTACATACAAAGTAATCCACCTGGTTGCATCATCAACAAACAACACATAATATCTGGATCCATTTATGCTATAGTCCCTTGAGGGACCCCATACATCTGTATGAACCAATTCAAGCATATTTGAATGCTTGTACCCTGATTTGTTATAAGAACTCTTATGTGCTTTACCTAATTGACAAGCTTCACACTTGTACACCATATGTTGCCCTTCAATATTTGGCAATCCAAGCACCACCTGATTCTTCGACATTTCCTTTATAGCTCTCTCATTGAAATGACCTAGCCTTTTATGCCATAGGTCTAATTCAGATACCTTTTGACTTCCATAGGTAAATAATGCATGTCCCACATTACGTTGGACTTTGAGAGTGAACAATCTTCCTTCCTTTTTACCTGCAATTATGTTTCTATATCCCTGATTTGGATCTTGTACATAAACACCATCATTTGTGAATCTTACCTCATATCCTTTCTCCACAATTTGCCCTACACTTATCAAATTTTTAGGAATAGTAGGAACATAAAGTACCTTGCTCAGAAGTGTACTTCCACTCTTTGTCTTCACTGATCCAATGCTCTCCACTTTATGTTTGGTATTGTCACCTGTTTGAACTGTATGTCCATTCACCCTTGCTTCCATATCAGTCATCAAGGATAGATTTCCACTCAGATGGTTGCTACACCCTGAGTCAATATAAAACACTCTTTGATCTTCTCCCATTGATTCATGAGTTGCATTCAAGATAAGAGTCATGTCATCCTTCTGATCTGATGCATAATTATAATAATTATTGTTGTAGGACTGAGATTGGAAGTTTCTTCCACCTCCTCTACCATATGATGTCCTACCACCTCTTCCTCTGAAGTTGCCTCTTTGATTTCTGCCTCCTCTACCTCTTTGATTATAATTCTGATTATTGCTTCCACCATTTTGATTGTTATACCAACAATCATTTGCCAAATGATTTGTTCTGCCACAAATCCAACAAGCTTTAGTATTATCTTTGTTCTTACCTCCTCTTCCTTTACCTCTGAAGTTCATCTTCCCTTTTGTGAAGTTAGCTTGATTTGAATTCCCTTCATCATCATTCGATTGCTTTCCCTTGCCATTCTTTTTCTTGTCCTTGGAGTACATAGCTTGACTTGTACTTCTATCATTGTCTCCTTTAAGATCCTGCTCAAAGGTTAGCATGTGTCCTAGCAATTGATTAAGATCAGGAGTAAAGTGATCAAGTGACAACTCTATGGACAATATGAAAGGCTTCCACTTCTCATCTCCTCTCAAACCTGTAAGTATTTGTCTTACCAACTTTTCCTCTTCAATGTCTTCATCCACTGCTCCCAAGCTATCTGCAATATCCTTCATTCTTGCCACATAATCAGAAATTGATTGTGAGCTCTTCTTCTTGAAGGTTGTGAACTCAGCCCATAGTGAGGACTTCCTTGACTTAGTTGTATTTTGGAAATGCTCTTCCTAGGCATTCCAAACATCTGTAGCACTTTCCAAACCTCTGATGTGAGGTAGAAGGTAATCATTTACAGCCATGTAGATGATACTCCTTGCTTGAGCATCCTTTCTCATCCAAGTCTTCAACATTGCAAGCTCTTCCCTAGTAGGAATACTAGGATCTGCAAATTCAGGTTTTTCTTCATCTCCTGTAATAAATGCTATAAGGTCTTTGCTCATGAGGTGTGATTCCATCCTCATGGACCATGCTGGATAGTTCTCCCTATCTAGCTTATCAATCTGCAAGCTTTCTCCCATCCTTGACTTTCTGTATCTGCAATTACTATGGTTTATGAGGAGAAAGTGTACCTTTGATATAGTCTTTGTCCTTCTTGATTCTTTCGAACTCGTGCTCTGAACTTTTGCAAGTTATCTTCAATAATTTGTCCTTGTCCTCCTTTGATTTGGAATATCTTCAATATCTGCACCAGTCGGGACTTCAATTGTCTTTTCTTCTCTTGTATTTCACCTTCAGCTCTGATACCACTGTTGGAGACCTCTTAATCTCCAAAGGTTTGATCTATACTGACTTAAGAACACTTTTATGTCAGTTATAAACCAAACTTTACACAAACAATGTTCTTCTTTACAAAAAACTTCAAGCAACACTTCTCTGAGTGAAGAAGTGTCTACTACAGAAAGTCTGCTTCAGGAATCCACTTCATTACCTGCATAAATTTTCAAATTTCTTCAAGCAAATGATGCACAAGTATTTGCAATACCTTTGCGCAAACATGTCAATCATTAGTTCTCAAAACTAATCACCAAAAGTTTAATTTGATCATTAAGATCAAAGACATGTCAGAAAATGTCTCTCAGAAGTTGCGCCTTCGACATAGTCAACTTCTTAAGTTGATTTCTCCCACTCTGAAACCCGTTTTGCTAAATGCTTTTAGCCATAACTTCCTTATCTTCTAACTTAAATTTTAAGTGCTCACTCATCAAAAACTTTACAGTATACACTCAGATCTGATCAAAATACTGAGACGGAAAAGTGCGCTACTCTCAGACTTCAGTTTCTAAAGTTCACATATGAATGTTCCTATTGATCATTCTCACAGTAAGAGAGGAATTAGATTCTGAAACTCTAGACATAGCTTCATTAGCTTCTCAATTAGATATGTACAGAAGGATTTCTGATCCACGTGATCAGACAAGGAGCACTCAGAGAAAAACCCGTCGCTATTTTCTGAGAAAAAACTCTCTACACATCTTTCTGAAGTTTTTCATCTACAAATGACTCTCTTACATATTTCTTGTCATCATTAACTTATATATACATGACTTTTGACTCATCTCGTATTTATGACATAGCTCTTTATCATCCTAAAGGTTTACTATACTCAAATTACAAGATTCTTCACTTATATGTACATATGTGTACAAGACATCATCCTGAAATCTTCTTCACTTTCATAAGTGTCTTCCTTCACTTCATTCTGATCATAAGTCTTCTTCAAGATCTCTATAATCACCAATTTGTGATTGGCTTGTTCCAACAAATGATTGGAGAGAATATCTCCTTAAATCTAGAGTAGAGAATATAGGAGATTTGAATTTGAATTTAAATTCAAATCTCAACTCCTTCTCTATAAAAGATACAATAAAAAAGTCGCGGTTGGTCCTGCCATTTTCAGCTCACTCCCCGAGGCATTTTATCATTGTAACTCATTGTGTGTGAAGGCTACCTCATAGCCAACACCACAATACCTCATTTAGCTATGCTTGTCAAGCTAATGAGATTGTACAAACACATTTATCAATAGAAGTATACATTCATCATCTCTGTTTTGTCTGAGTTTCCTACTCCAAGTCTGTCAACTTCAAAGGAGCATATTTCAGGATCTACTGAACCAAATCAAGAGATCTATAGCTCATTGGAACCAGCTCAAAGTCTACTACAAGCATACAAAATCTCAGAGGATTTCAATCAGCCATTTGGGAGAAATCCAACTCGAGGTGCACACTGGTCTGTGTCTGTAGAGTTCCTAAAAAGTCGGGGGTGATTATAATTTTGCTAAACTTATTTCTCAGTGCATAGTTTATCAATTGAAGTGATTCCACTTGTGATTGGTAGCTTACTAAGTTACTTTAATACTCCCAAAAGGAATTGTTCCAATTTTAAGTGTGCTGGACACACTGAGTAAAAGTCTGAGCAGGTATCACTACAGGAATAGAAAGTTTTTTCTTGATTTTTGAAGTACCAAGTTATCTGTTTTGGTTTGATCATTACCCAAACCATTTCCAAAGTACATATATGGTTTATTTGTGTCATTTGGAAGCTAAGCAAGTGTACTAAGCATATCTGAAGAGAAAAGAGGGCAGGTGTGAAGCAGGTTTTGCAACACTAACTGATTTCCTGAGTGCATCCATCCATCACTCTCAACAGTGGTATCAGAGCATAGAAGGTAAACATGGGTGATGGTTTCCCTTCCTTCATTGACAAATTGGATAGAAACAATTATCAGGCTTGGTCATTGAGAATGAAGACCTATCTACAAGGGAGAAGTCTATTTGGATACATATCAGGAGATGAGGAGTTGCCCTCATTCAAGACTAGAGGACTACCTACAAAGGATGAACATGAAAGGCTCAACCAATGGTGTGCAAAGGATGCTTTGGCAAGGTCTTATCTCTTAAACTCTATATCTGACTTTCTTTTACCTCATGTAAGGAATTGTAAGACTTCCCAAGAGACTTGGGAAACCTTGTCAAACTACTTTTCTTCCAACACAAGGGCTAGGAAGAATCAATTATGGATTGAGTTCACAACACTTAGGAAGCAGCCCAAGCAATCAGTCTCAGAGTATGTGACAAAGATCAAAGATGTGGCAGACCAATTAGCAAGCATTGGAGAGGAGATTGAAGAAGAGCAAATAGTTAGGCAAGTGACAAATGGACTCAAGGCAGATGATAAGTGGGAAAGTTTCACCACTGCAATGGATCTCTATATGGACATGCATACCCCTGATCTCACAACACTCATGGGCCAACTATTTACACATGAAGCAAAGTTTACAAAGGCTGGAGATCAATCAAAAGGTAATAACCCCTCTGCTCTCTATACTGATAAGAAGGTTAAAGATAAAGGCAAGAAGAAACAGGATGAAGAAGGCTCTACCTCTCAAGCTAATTATGCAGGGAGAGGTAGGTCATCAAAAGGAAGAGGCAGAGGAGGTAAGTCAGGTAGGGGGAGACCCTACAACTCATCACCTTGCAACATCTGTGGATTGTCCAATCATACCACAGATGAATGCTACAAGAACTACAAAAATCAGAGAGGAAGAGGCTACTCAAGAGGTGGATACTCTCAAGGGAAAGGCAGATTCAACCAACATCAAAGCTACAATGGATACAACAACCAATACAACAACAACTACAACAACAACCACAATGGAAACTACCAAGGTGGATTCAGAAATAGAAGAGACTACAACAACTACACAGAGGAGCAAGATGACTCCTTATTGATCATGAATATGACCTCCAAGATAGGTACAAATGATGATCATTTATTTTACATTGACTCAGGATGTTCTAACCATGTAGCTGGCAATGTGGCACTACTTTCTGATTTGGAAGATCCCAAGGGCAAACATCAGGTACAAACAGGTGATGACACTAAACACTCTGTTGTCAAAGTTGGAAATGTGAAGACATGTGATGGTAATCAGAATCTATTAAGCAGGGTACTCTATGTACCTACAATAACTAAGAATTTAATGAGTGTTGGTCAGATTGTGGAGAAAGGTTTGCAGGTCAGATTCACACAACATGGAGCATATGTGGAGGATCCAAAACATGGATTCAGAAGGATAGCCAAAGGAGAGAAATCAGGTAGATTGTTTACATTTGAGCTAGAAGATACAAAAAATATTGCTTTGTATAATTATAAGGATCAGACACTTTCAGAGTTAGAGATATGGCACAAGAGATTAGGGCACATAGGTGAAAGGACTCTTAAGCAAATGTGCAGGAATCAATGTGTGCTTGGGATACCTAATGTATCCAAGCAACACATGATTTACAAATGTGGATCATGTCAATTTGGTAAGTCTCACAGATTACCCTACTCAAGGAAAGGTTTCATGCATGAAGACTATCTAGACTTGGTACACACAGATGTTTGGGGACCTAGCAAGGACCCTTCCATTTCTGGTTCAAGGTATTATGTGTCTTTCATTGATGACTATAGCAGGTGGACCATTCTATACTTTATGAAGCATAAGGATGAAGTGTTCAATTGTTTCAAGAGGTATCTTGCACTTGTTGAGAATCAAACAGGTAGAAGCTTGAAGAGGCTAAGGTCAGATGGTGGAGGAGAGTACTTCTCAAATGAGTTTGAAGATTTCTTGCAGGAAAGAGGCATAAAAAGGGAGATTACTACAAGGTACTCACCTGAACAAAATGGGGTAGCTGAAAGAAGGAATAGACTTATAGTAGAAACAGCTAGGTCTATGCTTAATGAGAAAAAGTTGCCAAATTACCTATGGGCAGAGAGTGTATCCACTGCCACTTATCTCATCAATAGGTTGCCATCCAAATCACTTGATGGCATGACACCATATGAAGCATGGCATGGTAAGAGACCCTCTCTGGATCATTGCAAAATCTTTGGTTGTGTAGCATATGTGCATATTCCCTCACAGGTAAGGGGAAAGCTAGATCCTAAGGCTGAAAAATGTATCTTCATTGGTTATGATTTGAACCAAAAGGGATACAGGTTCTACAACCCAACAAACAAAGGCTTCAAGGTAAGCAGAGATGTCATATTTGATGAAAATGATTCTTGGTATGAGAATGAATGCAGGAAAGTGAGTCTACCCTATGACATGGAAGAAGATTTTCCAAAGCTTACCAAGGAAGAGCCAACTCAGCAAGAAGATTCAACCTCAGATGATGATACAATAAACCTTGAAGAGTTCAAGGCTTGGA
>CM035413.1:68432739-68435239 GCA_020310875.1 Ceratopteris richardii | reverse complement strand
CAAGAATCTGATGAGTGTAGGTCAGATTGTTGAAAAAGGTCTACAGGTCAGGTTCACTCAACATGGTGCATATGTGGAGGATCCAAGACATGGATTCAGAAGGATAGCCAAGGGAGAAAAATCAGGTAGATTGTTTACCTTTGAACTTGAAGACACTAAGAGTATTGCTTTGTACAACTATAAGGACCAAACCCTATCAGAATTGGAGATTTGGCACAAGAGATTAGGTCACATTGGAGAGAGGACTCTAAAACAAATGAGTAGAGATCAATGTGTGCTTGGGCTACCTAATGTATCCAAGCAACACATGATATACAAGTGTGGGGCCTGTCAATTTGGTAAGTCACACAGATTGCCCTATACCAAGAAAGGTTTTATGCATGAAGATTATCTGGAATCGGTGCATACAGATGTTTAGGGACCTAGCAAGGAGCCATCTATATCTGGATCAAGGTACTATGTGTCCTTTATTGATGACTATAGCAGGTGGACTGTCTTATACTTCATGAAACATAAAGATGAAGTATTTAATTGTTTCAAAAGGTATCTTGCATTAGTTGAAAATCAAACAGGTAGACATTTGAAAAGGCTAAGGTCAGATGGTGGTGGAGAATACTTCTCCAATGACTTTGAAGATTTCTTGCAAGAAAGAGGAATCAAGAGGGAGATTACTACAAGGTACTCACCTGAACAAAATGGGGTAGCTGAAAGGAGGAATAGACTCATTGTAGAGACAGCTAGGTCTATGCTTAATGAGAAAAAACTACCAAATTATCTTTGGGCAGAGAGTGTATCTACTGCCACATACTTAATCAATAGGTTGCCATCAAAGACACTTGATGGAATGACACCCTATGAAGCTTGGCATGGTAAGAGACCATCTCTGGATCATTGCAAAATCTTTGGGTGTGTTGCATATGTGCATATTCCCTCACAAGTAAGGGGAAAGCTAGACCCTAAGGCTGAAAAGTGTATCTTCATTGGTTATGATTTGAATCAGAAAGGATACAGGTTCTATAACCCCTCAAACAAAGGCTTCAAGGTAAGCAGAGATGTCATATTTGATGAAAATGACTCATGGTATGAAAATGAGTGCAGGAAAGTTAGCCTACCTTATGATATGGAAGATGACTTTCCAAAGCTTATCAGACAAGAACCAACTCAGAAGGAGGACACAAGTTCAGATGATGAAGACACCATCAACATTGAAGAGTTCAAGGCTTGGAAATCCAAAGGGAAGATGAAGATGAAGCAACTAGAAGACAATCCAGAATCCTCAACTCAAGCTATGAGGAGATCTCAAAGAGAAAAGAAGAAACCTATTAGGTATGGGTATGATACTTCACTTGTAACCAAGCACTCTGTATATCTTGCAAAGGATATCTTGAATGAAGAACCAGGTACATTTGAAGAAGCAATTACTAAACCAGAATGAAAGGAAGCAATGGATGAAGAAATGGAGGCTCTCAAGGAGAGTGATACTTGGGACTTGGTACCCAAGAAAGACTCCATGAAGGTGATAGGATCCAGATGGATCTACAAACTCAAGAGAAACTCAGATGGTACAATAAACAGGTATAAAGCTAGGTTGGTAGCCAAGGGTTTTGCACAAACCCAAGGCATTGATTATGAGGAGACATTTTCTCCTGTGGCCAAGATGCCAACTATCAGAGTTATGGTGAGTGTAGCTGCATCCAAGAATTGGAATATGTACCAATTGGATGTGAAGAATGCATTCTTGAATGGATGGATATCTGAAGAGGTCTACATGTCACAACCACCTGGCTATGAGGATCCCAATAAGGTAAATCATGTTTGTAAATTGAAGAAGGCTCTGTATGGATTGAAGCAGGCACCTAGAGCATGGAATTACAGGTTGACAACCTATCTCCTAGATCAAGGATTTGTCATGAGTAAAGCAGATACTTCATTGTTTATAAAGAAGAACAATTCAGAGGTAATATACTTGTGTGTCTATGTTGATGACATCATTATTACAGGAAATGATGTTCAGGGGATAAGACACATCAAAGGACAAATGATGAAGGAATTCAAGATCAATGATCTTGGATTATTGAAGTACTTTCTAGGACTTGAATTGGTCTACACAAATTCAGGTATATTTATTACTCAGAAGAAGTACATTCAGGACATGGTCAAGAAGTTTAATTTGCAGGAAGCTAAAGTCTCAAACATTCCTATGGAGGTCAACCACAAACTCAGTGCACATGAAGGAGAAGAACTCAAGGATATTACAGGTTACCAAAGTTTGGTAGGTAGTCTTAATTATGCTACCTTAACCACGATTGATATATCATATGGTGTTAGTGTACTTAGCCAATTTATGCATAAACCAAGAGTACCACATTTGGAGGCAGCCAAGAAGATAGTAAAGTACCTAAAGGGAACACAAAATCATGGTTTGTACTTTCCATATTCATCAGACATTGATATTAAGGTATACTCAGATGCAGATTGGGCAGGTTGCAAGGATGACAGG
>CM035413.1:68422739-68425239 GCA_020310875.1 Ceratopteris richardii | reverse complement strand
TTAGTGATTGCTTCTTCAAATGTACCTGGTTCTTCATTCAAGAGATCCTTTGCAAGATATACAGAATGCTTAGTTACAAGAGAAGTATCATACCCATATCTGATAGGTTTCTTCTTTTCTCTTTGAGATCTCCTCATAGCTTGAGTTGAGGATTCTGGTATATTCTCTAGCTTCTTCATCTTCATCTTCCCTTTGGATTTCCAAGCCTTGAACTCCTCAAGATCTATTGTAACATCATCATCTGAACTTGAGTCTTCTTTCTGGACTGGTTCCTCCTTGGTAGGTTTTGGGAAGTCTTCTTCTATATCATAAGGTAGACTAACCTTCCTGCACTCATTCTCATACCATGAGTCATTCTCATCAAAGATAACATCTCTGCTTACCTTGAAGCCTTTGTTTGAGGGATTGTAGAATCTGTATCCCTTCTGATTCAAATCATAACCAATGAAGATACACTTTTCAGCTTTAGGGTCTAGCTTTCCCCTTACCTGTGAAGGTATATGCACATATGCAACACATCTAAAGATTTTGCAGTGATCCAGAGATGGTCTCTTACCATGCCAAGCCTCATAGGGTGTCATTCCATCAAGTGTCTTTGATGGCAACCTGTTAATTAAATATGTGGCAGTAGATACACTCTCTGCCCAAAGATAATTTGGCAACTTCTTTTCATTAAGCATAGACCTCGCTGTTTCTACAATGAGTCTATTCCTTCTTTCAGCTACCCCATTTTGTTCAGGTGAGTACCTTGTAGTGATCTCCCTCTTGATGCCTCTTTCCTGCAAGAAATCTTCAAAGTCATTGGAGAAGTATTCTCCTCCACCATCTGACCTTAGCTTCTTCAAGTTTCTTCCTGTTTGGTTTTCAACCAGTGCAAGATACCTCTTGAAACAATTAAACACTTCATCTTTATGTTTCATGTAGTATAAGACAGTCCACCTGCTATAGTCATCAATAAAGGACACATAGTACCTTGATCCAGAAATGGATGGCTCCTTGCTAGGTCCCCAAACATCTGTATGCATTAATTCTAGATAATCTTTATGCATGAAACCTTTCTTGGTATAAGGCAACCTGTGTGACTTACCGAATTGACAAGCCCCACACTTGTATATCATGTGTTGCTTGGATATATTAGGTATCCCAAGCACACATTGATCCCTGCACATTTGCTTTAAGGTCCTTTCTCCAATGTGTCCTAACCTCTTGTGCCAAATCTCCAATTCCGATAGCGTTTGATCCTTGTAATTGTACAGAGCAATGTTTTTGGTGTCTTCAAGCTCAAAAGTAAATAACCTACCTGATTTCTCTCCCTTGGCTATCCTTCTGAATCCATGTCTTGGATCCTCCACATATGCACCATGTTGAGTGAATCTGACCTGTAGACCTTTTTCCACAATCTGACCTACACTCATTAGATTCTTGGTGATTGTTGGAACATACAACACTCTGCTTAATAAATTCTAATTACCATCACTTGTTTTGACATTGCCTACTTTAACAACTGAATGCTTAGTGTCATCACCTGTCTGCACTTGATGTTTGCCCGTGGGTTCTTCCAAATCAGAAAGTAAGGCAACATTTCCAGCTACATGGTTAGAGCAACCTGAATCAATATAGAATAAGTGATCATCATTGATACCTGACTTAGATGTCATGTTCATGATCAACAGGGAATCATCTTGCTCCTCTGCATAATTGTTGTAGTCTTTCCTATTTTTGTATCCACCTTGATAGTTGCCATTGTGATTGTAGCTATTGTTGTAATTATTGTTGTAGCCATGGTAGCCTTGAGATTGGTTGAATCTGCCTCTGCCTTGAGAGTATCCACCTCTTGAGTAGCTTCTTCCTCTCTGATTTTTGTAGTTCTTGTAGCATTCATCTGTGGTATGATTAGACAAGCCACAGATATTGCATGGAGAATGGTTGTAGGGTCTCCCCCTACCTGACTTACTTCCTCTGCCTCTACCTCTTGAAGATCTACCTTTCCCTGCATAGTTTGCTTGGGAGGTAGAGCCTTCTTCATCAACCTTCTTACTTTTACCTTTATCTTTAACCTTTTTATCAGTGTATAAGGCAAAGGAGTTGTTACCTTTTGATTGTTCTCCATTCTTTGTAAGCTTTGCTTCATGTGTGAAGAGTTGACCAATCAGGGTTGTTAGATCAGGTGCTTGAATATCCATGTATAAGTCCATTGCTGTAGTAAAGCTCTCCCACTTTTCATCTGCCTTTAGTCCATTGATTACTTGTCTGACTATCTGCTCTTCCTCAATTTCTTCTCCAACACTTGCAAGTTGATCTGCAATGTCTTTGACTTTGGTGACAAAATCTGAAACTGATTGCTTTGATTGCTTCCTAAGAGTGGTGAATTCAATCCATAGTTGATTCTTCCTTGCCCTTGTGTTGGAAGAAAAATAGTTTGACAAGATTTCCCAAGTCTCTTGGGAAGTCTTACAATTCCTTACATGAGGTAAAAGAAAGTCAGATATAGAGTTTAGAA
>CM035413.1:68402739-68407739 GCA_020310875.1 Ceratopteris richardii | reverse complement strand
GCAAAGATCTTATATCATTTATTACAGGAGATGAAGAAAAACCAGAATTTGCAGATCCAAGTATTCCTACTAGGGAAGAACTTGCAATGTTGAAGACTTGGATGAGAAAGGATGCTCAAGCAAGGAGTATCATCTACATGGCTGTAAATGATTACCTTCTACCTCACATCAGAGGTTTAGAAAGTGCTACAGATGTTTGGAATGCCTTGGAAGAGCATTTCCAAAATACAACTAAGTCAAGGAAGTCCTCACTATGGGCTGAGTTCACAACTTTCAAGAAGAAGAGCTCACAATCAATTTCAGATTATGTGGCAAGAATGAAAGATATTGCAGATAGCTTGGGAGCAGTGGATGAAGATATTGAAGAAGAAAAGTTGGTAAGACAAATACTTACAGGTCTAAGAGGTGATGAGAAGTGGAAGCCTTTTATCTTGTCCATAGAGTTGTCACTTGATCACTTTACTCCTGACCTTAATCAATTGCTAGGACACATGCTAACCTTTGAGCAGGATCTTAAAGGAGACAATGATAGAAGTACAAGTCAAGCTATGTACTCCAAAGACAAGAAAAAGAATGGCAAGGGAAAGCAATCAAATGATGATGAAGGGAATTCAAATCAAGCCAATTTCACAAAAGGGAAGACAAATTTCAGAGGTAAAGGAAGAGGAGGTAAGAACAAAGATAATGCTAAAGCTTGTTGGATTTGTGGCAGAACAAATCATTTGGCAAATGATTGTTGGTATAATAATCAAAGTGGAGGATACGACAATCAGAGTTATAGTCAAAGAGGTAGAGGAGGCAGAAACCAAAGAGGCAATTTCAGAGGAAGAGGTGGTAGGACATCATATGGTAGAGGAGGTGGAAGAAACTTCCAATCTCAGTCCTACAACAATAATTATTATAATTATGCATCAGATCAGAAGGATGACATGACTCTTATCCTGAATGCAACTCATGAATCAATGGGAGAAGATCAAAGAGTGTTTTATATTGACTCAGGGTGCAGCAATTATCTGAGTGGGAATCTATCCTTGATGACTGATATGGAAGCAAGGATGAATGGACATACAGTTCAAACAGGTGACAATACCAAACATAAAGTGGAGAGCATTGGATCAGTGAAGACAAAGAGTGGAAGTACACTTCTGAGCAAGGTACTTTATGTCCCTACTATTCCTAAAAATTTGATAAGTGTAGGGCAAATTGTGGAGAAAGGATATGAGGTAAGATTTACAAATGATGGTGTCTATGTACAAGATCCAAATCAGGGATATAGAACCATAATTGCAGGTAAAAAGGAAGGAAGATTGTTCACTCTCAAAGTCCAAGGTAATGTGGGACATGCATTGTTTACCTATGGAGGTCAAAAGGTATCTGAATTAGACCTATGGCATAAAAGGCTAGGTCATTTCAATGAGAGAGCTATAAAGGAGATGTCAAAGAATCAGGTGGTGCTTGGATTGCCAAACATTGAAGGGCAACATATGGTGTACAAGTGTGAAGCTTGTCAATTAGGTAAAGCACATAAAAGTTCTTATAACAAATCAGGGTACAAGTATTCAAACATGCTTGAATTGGTTCATACAGATGTATGGGGTCCCTCAAGGGACTATAGCATAAATGGATCCAGATATTATGTGTTGTTTGTTGATGATGCAACCAGGTGGATTACTTTGTATGTAATCAAGGACAAATCAGAAGTCTTCAAGACATTCAAACACTTTCATGCTTATGCAGAAAGGATCACAGGACAAAAGCTAAAGAGGTTAAGATCAGATGGAGGGGGAGAGTATTTCTCAAAAGAGTTTGATGATTATTTGTGGAATGCAGGTATCAAAAGAGAAGTAACTTGCAGGTACTCCCCTCAACAGAATGGAGTAGCAGAAAGGAGGAATAGGACTCTTGTAGAGTTTGCAAGAGCCATGATGAAGGAAAAGAATTGTCCAAATTACTTATGGGCAGAGGCCATTAACACTGCAACATACCTTGTGAATAGGTTGCCTTGCAAAGCTTTGGATGGAGGAACCCCTTATGAAGCATGGTGGGGTAAGAAGCCTAGTCTTGATCATTGTAAAGTATTTGGATGTATTGCATATGCTTATGTTCCTTCACAATTAAGACATAAGCTAGAACCAAAGGCAGAGAAGTATGTGTTTATTGGATATGATGATAGACAGATGGGTTACAGGTTGTGGAGTCCATCCACAAAGCAATTTCTTGTTACTAAAGATGTGACATTTGATGAGCAAAACATGTGGTATACAGGATCACCAAATGAGTATACAGATGTTGAAGTAATTCAAAGGAAAGGAAAGGCAAAGGTAAAAGTTTGTGAAGAAATTGTTGATGAAGTTGACTCTAGATGTAGAGTGCAGGATCATGTAGAAGAAGGGCCAAGATTTGATCCAGAATCAAATGAGGCTGAAACTTCAAGAAGTGCAGAAATCAGGAGATCTACAAGAGAAAGGAAAGAACCTATAAGGTATAGCTATGATACATCTTTCCTAACAACAAAAGATTATGCCTACATTGTGAAAACAGAAGAAGATCCAATTACTTATGAAGAAGCCAAAGGTAAACAGAATTGGGAGAAGGCAATGCAAGAAGAGTATGATGCTCTACTTGAAAATGAAACTTGGGAATTAGTACCAAGACCAAAGAATCAGAAAGTCATTGGATGCAAGTGGGTATATAAAACAAAGAGGTTTGCAGATGGTAAGGTGTCTAGATATAAGGCTAGACTTGTGGTTAAAGGTTATGCCCAAACTTATGGGATAGATTATGATGAAACCTTTAGTCCCGTTGCTAAGATGTCTACAATTAGGACATTGATTGCTATTGCTACTTGCAAGGGATGGAAATTATCACAATTGGATGTGAAGAATGCATTTCTTAATGGTTACATTGCAGATGAAGTATATATGGAGCAACCAGAAGGCTTTATGGAATCAATTGGATCAGATTATGTGTGTAAGCTCAAGAGAGCTTTATATGGGTTGAAGCAAGCCCCAAGAGCTTGGAATTACAGATTGGTCAAGTTCTTGAATGAATGCGGGTTTCAAGCATCAAAGGCAGATAGTAGCTTGCTAGTGAAGGCAAGTGAAAATGGATATATTTACATGTGCATTTATGTTGATGATATTATTGTTACAGGAACAGATGCTCAAGGAATCAATGAACTCAAGAAGCAAATAGAGAAGGAGTTTAAGATAAGTGATTTGGGAAACTTATCTTATTTTCTAGGAATGCAGATTGTGTATACTCAACATGGAGTATATGTTTCACAAGAGAGATACTTGAAGAATCTTCTAGCCAAGTTTAACATGGAAGATTGCAGGACCTCAACTACACCATTGGAGGTAAATCATAAATTAAGCAGGTATGGAGGTGAAGAGTTCAATGACATGAAGAAATATCAGAGTTTGGTAGGTAGTCTAATCTATGCTACCTTGACAAGGCCAGATCTATCATATGCAGTAGGTGTGTTGTCACAATTCATGCATTGTCCAAAGAAGACTCATTGGATTGCAGCCCAAAGGGTACTCAGATATATCAAGGGAACCCTAAGTGAAGGTTTGTATTATGGTTTCACTTCTGACACAAGAATCAAAGTGTTTAGTGATGCAGATTGGGCAGGTGACTCAGATGATAGAAGGTCTACTCATGGATATCTATGTTATGTTGGAGACAAGTTAGTGTCTTGGTGTTCAAAGAAGCAACATACAGTTGCTTTATCATCCACAGAAGCTGAGTATAAGGGAATGGTAGAAGCTGCAAAAGAAGTCATATGGTTGAAGACATTGATGAAAAGTTTTGAGTTTGATCATAGTACTCCAATAATTTTTGGAGACAATATGAGTTCTTTGTATTTGGCAGCTAACCCTGTTTTTCATGCCAGGACTAAGCATATAGAGATTCAGTATCATTTCTTGAGGGAAAAGGTACTAGATAAAGAGATTGAAGTGATGTACACTCCAACAAAAGAACAGGTGGCAGATATGATGACAAAGAGTTTGGATGGACCTAAGTTACAAAGGTTCAAAAACATGGCAAGTATCAAGAAGACAGAGAAGACCTCAATTGATGATTGAGGGGGAGCTGTTGGTGCATACCAATCACCAATTGAAGGCTTGGAAGATCAAATGATGAAGGAAGAATCAATTTCTAAAGTGTGGAAGAAGATTAAAATCAGAGGACAAGAGAAGTGTACACATATGTACATTAGCATAGTCATAGATGACTTAGATCTTTTGTTCAGTAAGAATTATGTACAAATTATCTATAAATACCTTGAGAAAAGTCGGGGCATGTATGAGAGCTTATGTGACATTAGTTAGAAGTCAAGAATGAGGGAGATAGAAGTCATAAGATAGAGGAAAGTGAATGTGTGTTAGCTCTCATCACTCAGTTGTATTTTTTCTCTGAGTAAATGAAAAATTTTGCGCCCGATGTTTCTGCGTGTTTTCCTTCTACAGTAGATCAATTGTGGAATGCTTTTGTACAAGTCTAAGTTGAGAGTTGCTTGACCTCTGTGCAAAGTTTTAGCTTCCAATTGTAATCAGGCTGAGTGAATTAAGTGAAGGAACATTCATATGTGAAGTGTATTCACAGGTTCCTAAAGCAGGCGCATATTTCGAAGTCAATGTTTTGGTCATTTCTCCCAGCACAGTTTAAAGTTTTGCATGAGTGAGGGCTTAATCTTTAAGTTGGAAGATAAGCTACTTATGTCTAGAAGCATTTTGTAAAACGGGTTCTATTCAAGGAGAACCAAGTCTTAAAAGTTACAGGTGTAAAGTCGACTGTTCTGAGTAACAGTTTCTGACATAGGTAACTTGTGAAATCAATTTCTCAAGTTATACTTAATCTTTTGGAGTAATTCAACTTGGAATAGTTGCGCAATCTCTAGGAGATGATTCGTACAAAGTTTCATCAAAAACTTTACAGATTTGATAGGTCAATGTGAATGAACAATGCAGCAGACTTTTCTGTGTGTCATCTTC
>CM035413.1:68380239-68382739 GCA_020310875.1 Ceratopteris richardii | reverse complement strand
TAAGATAAGTTTCCCAAGTCACTTATCTTAAACTCCTTCTCTATTTGTCTTTTGAGTTCATTGATTCCTTGAGCATCTGTTCCTGTAACAATAATATCATCAACATAAATGCACATGTAAATGTATCCATTTTCACTTGCCTTCACTAGCAAGCTACTATCTGCCTTTGATGCTTGAAATCCACATTCATTCAAGAACTTGACCAATCTGTAATTCCAAGCTCTTGGGGCTTGCTTCAACCCATATAAAGCTCTCTTGAGCCTACACACATAATCTGATCCAATTGACTCCATAAAGCCTTCTGGTTGCTCCATATATACTTCATCTGCAATGTAACCATTTAGAAATGCATTTTTCACATCCAATTGTGATAATTTCCATCCTTTGCAAGCAGCAATAGCAATCAATGTTCTAATTGTAGACATCTTAGCAACAGGACTAAAGGTTTCATCATAATCTACCCCATAAGTTTGGGCATAACCTTTGACCACAAGTCTAGCCTTATATCTAGACACCTTACCATCTGCAAACCTCTTTGTTTTATATACCCACTTGCATCCAATGACCTTCTGATTCTTTGGTCTTGGTACTAATTCCCAAGTTTCATTTTCAAGTAGAGCATCATACTCTTCTTGCATTGCCTTTTCCCAATTCTGTTTACCTTTGGCTTCTTCATAAGTAGTTGGATCTTCTTCTGTTTTCACAATGTAAGCATAATCTTTTGTTGTTAGGAAAGATGTATCATAACTATACCTTATAGGTTCTTTCCTTTCCCTTGTAGATCTTCTGATTTCTGCACTTCTTGATGTTTCAGCCTCATTTGATTCTGGATCAAATCTTGGCCCTTCTTCTACATGATCCTGCACTCTACATCTAGAGTCAACTTCATCAACAATTTCTTCACATACCTTTACCTTTGCCTTTCCTTTTCTTTGAATTTCTTCAACACCTGTATACTCATTTGGTGATCCTGTATACCACATGTTTTGCTCATCAAATGTCACATCTTTAGTAACAAGAAATTGCCTTGTGGATGGACTCCACAATCTGTAACCCATCTGTCTATCATCATATCCAATAAACACATACTTCTCTGCTTTTGGTTCTAGCTTATGTCTTAATTGTGAAGGAACATAAGCATATGCAATACATCCAAATACTTTACAATGATCAAGACTAGGCTTCTTACCCCACCATGCTTCATAAGGGGTTCCTCCATCCAAAGCTTTGCAAGGCAACCTATTCACAAGATATGTTGCAGTGTTAATGGCTTCTGCCCATAAGTAATTTGGACAATTCTTTTCCTTCATCATAGCTCTTGCAAACTCTACAAGAGTCCTATTCCTCCTTTCTGCTACTCCATTCTGTTGAGGGGAGTACCTGCAAGTTACTTCTCTTTTGATACCTGCATTCCACAAATAATCATCAAACTCTTTAGAGAAATACTCTCCCCCTCCATCTGACCTTAACCTCTTGAGCTTTTGCCCTGTGATCCTTTCTGCATAAGCATGAAAATGTTTGAATGTCTTGAAGACTTCTGATTTGTCCTTGATTACATACAAAGTAATCCACCTAGTTGCATCATCAACAAACAACACATAATATCTGGATCCATTTATGCTATAGTCCCTTGAGGGTCCCCATACATCTGTATGAACCAATTCAAGCATATTTGAATGCTTATACCCTGATTTGTTATAAGAACTTTTATGTGCTTTACCTAATTGACAAGCTTCACACTTGTACACCATATGTTGCCCTTCAATGTTTGGCAATCCAAGCACTACCTGATTCTTTGACATCTCCTTTATAGCTCTCTCATTGAAATGACCTAGCCTTTTATGCCATAGGTCTAATTCAGACACCTTTTGACCTCCATAGGTAAACAATGCATGTCCCACATTACCTTCGACTTTGAGAGTGAACAATCTTCCTTCCTTTTTACCTGCAATTATGGTTCTATATCCCTGATTTGGATCTTGTACATAGACACCATCATTTGTGAATCTTACTTCATATCCTTTCTCCACAATTTGCCCTACACTTATCAAATTTTTAGGAATAGTAGGAACATAAAGTACCTTGCTCAGAAGTGTACTTCCACTCTTTGTCTTCACTGATCCAATGCTCTCCACTTTATGTTTGGTATTGTCACCTGTCTGAACTGTATGTCCATTCACCCTTGCTTCCATATCAGTCATCAAGGATAGATTCCCACTCAGATGGTTGCTACACCCTGAGTCAATATAAAACACTCTTTGATCTTCTCCCATTGATTCATGAGTTGCATTCAAGATAAGAGTCATGTCATCTTTCTGATCTGATGCATAATTGTAATAATTATTGTTGTAGGACTGAGATTGGAAGTTTCTTCCACCTCCTCTACCATATGATGTCCTACCTCCTCTTCCTCTGAAATAGCCTCTTTGGTTTCTGCCTCCTCTACCTCTTTGACTATAATTCTGATTATTGCTTCCACCATTTTGATTGTTATACCAAC
>CM035413.1:68365239-68375239 GCA_020310875.1 Ceratopteris richardii | reverse complement strand
TTATAGTCAAAGAGGTAGAGGAGGCAGAAATCAAAGAGGCAATTTCAGAGGAAGAGGAGGTAGGACATCATATGGTAGAGGAGGTGGAAGAAACTTCCAATCTCAGTCCTACAACAATAATTATTACAATGAGACTGGCAATATCAAAGGCCTCCGGCTGCCCCACGACCACAGTCAAATCACCATGAGACTATTTGCCGATGATATGAACGCGTTTGTTCACAATGATAATACCAGCTTGGAGACTTTCTGGAGGTGTCTTGCTATCTATTGTGAGGCCTCTGGATCCAAAATCAACCACTCTAAGACCGCCTTTAGGGCCATTGTGGGACATCATCCGGGCCTTCTCACTGAGCATGGCTGCCAAATCATTCCTCAGGGCCAAATCTTTCGTCTTCTGGGAATTCCCTTGGGGTTTGGCGTCTCTATGGAGCAGCGTTGGAGTTGGGTGTTGGCCAAACTCGAAACCAAGCTTAACTATTGGAAAGGTATGCAAATCAATCTTGCTGGGCGGGCGATGGTTATCAACACGTTCCTCCTCTCTTCTACCATTTATTTCCTTTCTTGCTGGAGACCGAACGAGCAAGGCTTGTCCAAATTGAGTAGTACCTGTAGAAACTTCCTTTGGACGGGCGATCACAACAGAAGGGGGGTGCCTAAAATCAAATGGGACATCTGCACTAGCCCCAGAGAATGCGGGGGGCTTGGTATCCTGGACATTGGGAGTTTGGCCAACAAACTGGCTGCCAAATGGATGATTAAGGCTTGGTGCAACAGGGAGGCCTCGTGGGCCAAGCTGATCTTCAGAAACAAGAATGAGTTGGCTCTCATGGGGTTCCCAAACTGGAAGAATCTCGACATCATGACCCTGCTATTCTCCCCGATCCCTGTCTTCCCGAAAGGCTCCAATCTCGTGTGCTCCCTTTGGAAGGGCTGGAATAAAGTCAAAAGCTTCACAAGAATTAGTGAGGACTGGAAGTGGGCGGCCGGAATCAGACAAAACGACTCTATCTGGTTCCCGATACATGGCATCCGGAGTGTGGAATCGTGGAACATTCGAAATGCCAAGAGATTATGGCACAAAGGATTCAAAAAATGGAAACACCTCTGGAAACATGACACCAACGGCTGGATCAATTTCGAGGATATTGATCCCTGCAAAAACATCTCCTACGAAGAGTGGAACACTTTGCAAAGCAGATGCCTCGCATGGGATCGGCACAAGATTCGCCTTCTCATGGGACACGATGCACCGAACTCGCTTGGTCTCAAATGGCACAATGGAAATAACCTACTCAAAATCCCGAACATCAAAGAGACGACTGACCATCAGATCAGTCTCAACAAGAAGTGGTGCCTGTCTTGGACGCGGCTTCGATGGGACATGAAATTCATGGGTATCTGGCACCCTCTGATCGAGATTAAGAAGTCTGTCCTCCTTTGGCAAATTCTACATCGTGGAATTTGGACTAACCACAAGGCTAGCAAAATTTGCGGAGTCCCTCCTTGGTGCAAACGCTGTCACCGGGCGATTGAAGATGTCGCACACATCTTCCTTTCCTGCCCCAGCTCCTTCAGAATCTGGCAGACGGTTGAAAAGAAAATCAGACTTCAAAAACAGCTTAGTTGGAAACAAGTCCTTTTGGGAGAAGCGATCGGCTGCTCTGCGACACTCTGGAACGCCATCAAAGGGGAAGTCTTGTGGAAAATATGGCGGGAGAGGTGTGCTCTCAACTTCGGCGATACCCCCAAGGAATGGTCGATTGAGAAATCACTATTCCTCCTTGGCAAAAGGATTGTTAACTGTAAGAAACCCCCCCCCTTCAGGCACCATAAAGTCCTCATTTTGATCAACAACAAGCTCAAACCCAAGTGGGCCCCACATGAGGGCGATGAGAGGGTGATCAACCTTCTATGTAATGCAACCTAGAACTCATACAAGTTTCCCCTGCTTTGTGGGATTTGGGGGGTCCCGTGGGCGCTAGTCCCCTTCTTTTGTACCTTTGGTTCTTAATTTAATTCAAGTCCGGGAGAGTAGGCTATTGCCGAACTTCCTTTATATTAAAAAGAAAGATGACATGACTCTTATCTTGAATGCAACTCATGAATCAATGGGAGAAGATCAAAGAGTGTTTTATATTGACTCAGGGTGTAGCAACCATCTGAGCGGGAATCTATCCTTGATGACTGATATGGAAGCAAGGGTGAATGGACATACAGTTCAAACAGGTGACAATACCAAACATAAAGTGGAGAGCATTGGATCAGTGAAGACAAAGAGTGGAAGTACACTTTTGAGCAAGGTACTTTATGTTCCTACTATTCCTAAAAATTTGATAAGTGTAGGGCAAATTGTGGAGAAAGGATATGAAGTAAGATTCACAAATGATGGTGTCTATGTACAAGATCCAAATCAGGGATATAGAAACATAATTGCAGGAAAAAAGGAAGGAAGATTGTTCACTCTCAAAGTCCAAGGTAATGTGGGACATGCATTATTTACCTATGGAAGTCAAAAGGTATCTGAATTAGACCTATGGCATAAAAGGCTAGGTCATTTCAATGAGAGAGCAATAAAGGAGATGTCAAAGAATCAGGTGGTGCTTGGATTGCCAAACATTGAAGGGCAACATATGGTGTACAAGTGTGAAGCTTGTCAATTAGGTAAAGCACATAAAAGTTCTTATAACAAATCAGGGTACAAGCATTCAAATATGCTTGAATTGGTTCATACAGATGTATGGGGACCCTCAAGGGACTATAGCATAAATGGATCCAGATATTATGTGTTGTTTGTTGATGATGCAACCAGGTGGATTACTTTGTATGTAATCAAGGATAAATCAGAAGTTTTCAAGACATTCAAACATTTTCATGCTTATGCAGAAAGGATCACAGGGCAAAAGCTCAAGAGACTAAGATCAGATGGAGGGGGAGAGTATTTCTCTAAAGAGTTTGATGATTATTTGTGGAATGCAGGTATCAAAAGAGAAGTAACTTGCAGGTACTCCCCTCAACAGAATGGAGTAGCAGAAAGGAGGAATAGGACTCTTGTAGAGTTTGCAAGAGCCATGATGAAGTAAAAGAATTGTCCAAATTACTTATGGGCAGAAGCCATTAACACTGCAACATATCTTGTGAATAGGTTGCCTTGCAAAGCTTAGGATGGAGGAACCCCTTATGAAGCATGGTGGGGTAAGAAACCTAGTCTTGATCATTGTAAAGTATTTGGATGTATTGCATATGCTTATGTTCCTTCACAATTAAGACATAAGCTAGAACCAAAAGCAGAGAAGTATGTGTTTATTGGATATGATGATAGACAGATGGGTTACAGATTGTGGAGTCCATCCACAAAGCAATTTCTTGTTACTAAAGATGTGACATTTGATGAGCAAAATATGTGGTATACAGGATCACCAAATGAGTATACAGGTGTTGAAGAAATTCAAAGAAAAGGAAAGGCAAAAGTAAAGGTATGTGAAGAAATTGTTGATGAAGTTGACTCTAGATGTAGAGTGCAGGATCATGTAGAAGAAGGGCCAAGATTTGATCCAGAATCAAATGAGGCTGAAACTTCAAGAAGTGCAGAAATCAGAAGATCTACAAGGGAAAGGAAAGAACCTATAAGGTATAGTTATGATACATCTTTCCTAACAACAAAAGATTATGCCTACATTGTGAAGACAGAAGAAGATCCAACCACTTATGAAGAAGCCAAAGGTAAACAGAATTGGGAGAAGGCAATGCAAGAAGAGTATGATGCTCTACTTGAAAATGAAACTTGGGAATTAGTACTAAGACCAAAGAATCAGAAGGTCATTGGATGCAAGTGGGTATATAAAACAAAGAGATTTGCAGATGGTAAGGTGTCTAGATATAAGGCTAGACTTGTGGTCAAAGGTTATGCCCAAACTTATGGGGTAGATTATGATGAAACCTTTAGTCCTGTTGCTAAGATGTCTACAATTAGAACATTGATTGCTATTGCTGCTTGCAAGGGATGGAAATTATCACAATTGGATGTGAAAAATGCATTTCTAAATGGTTACATTGCAGATGAAGTATATATGGAGCAACCAGAAGGCTTCATGGAATCAATTGGATCAGATTATGTGTGTAAGCTCAAGAGAGCTTTATATGGGTTGAAGCAAGCCCCAAGAGCTTGGAATTACAGATTGGTCAAGTTCTTGAATGAATGTGGATTTCAAGCATCAAAGGCAGATAGTAGCTTGCTAGTGAAAGCAAGTGAAAATGGATACATTTACATGTGCATTTATGTTGATGATATTATTCTTACAGGAACAGATGCTCAAGGAATCAATGAACTTAAGAAGCAAATAGAGAAGGAGTTTAAGATAAGTGACTTGGGAAACTTATCTTATTTTCTAGGAATGCAGATTGTGTATACTCAACATGGAGTATATGTTTCACAAGAGAGATATTTGAAGAATCTCCTAGTCAAGTTTAACATGGAAGATTGCAAGACCTCAACTACACCATTGGAGGTAAATCATAAATTAAGCAGGTATGGAGCTGAAGAGTTTAATGATATGAAGAAATATCAGAGTTTGGTAGGTAGTTTAATCTATGCTACCTTGACAAGGCCAGATCTCTCATATGCAGTAGGTGTGTTGTCACAATTCATGCATTGTCCAAAGAAGACTCATTGGATTGCAGCCCAAAGGGTACTCAGATATATCAAAGGAACCCTAAGTGAAGGTTTGTACTATGGTTTCACTTCTGACACAAGAATCAAAGTGTTTAGTGATGCAGATTGGGCAGGTGACTCAGATGATAGAAGGTCTACTCATGGATATCTTTGTTATGTTGGAGATAAGCTAGTGTCTTGGTGTTCAAAGAAGCAACATACAGTTGCTTTATCATCTACAGAAGCTGAGTATAAGGGAATGGTAGAAGCTTCAAAAGAAGTCATATGGTTGAAGACTTTGATGAAAAGTTTTGAGATTGATCATAGTACTCCAATAATTTTTGGAGACAATATGAGTTCTTTGTATTTGGCAGCTAACCCTGTTTTTCATGCCAGGACTAAGCATATAGAGATTCAGTATCATTTCTTGAGGGAAAAGGTACTTGATAAAGAGATTGAAGTGATGTACACTCCAACAAAAGAACAAGTAGCAGATATGATGACAAAGAGCTTGGATGGACCTAAGCTACAGAGATTCAAGGAGATGGCAAGAGTGAAGAAGAATGGAATAATCACAATTAGTGATTGAGGGGGAGCTGTTGGAGCAAACCAATCACAAATTGGTGATTATACAGATCTTGGAGAATGCTTATGGTCAGAATGAAGCAAAGAAAGACACTTGTAAAGTGAAGAAGAATTCAGGATGATGTCTTGTACACATATGTACATATAAGTGAAGAATCTTGTAAGCTAAGTATAGTTAAACCCTTAGGATGATAAGGAGTAGAGTCATAGACGTGAGATGAGTCTAAAGTCGTGTATATATAAGATAATTATGACAAGAAATGTATGAGAGAAAGTAATAGAGTCATTTTGTAGATGACAATTTTTAGGAAGATGTGTAGAGAGTTTTTTCCCAGAAAATAGCGACGGGTTTTTCTCTGAGTGCTCTCTGTCTGATCACGTGGATCAGAAATCCTTTTGTACACATCTAATTGAGAAGCTAATGAAGCTATGTCTAGAGTTTCAGAATCTAATTCCTCTCCTACTGTGAGAATGATCGTTAGGAACATTCATATGTAGAATGTGAGAACTGAAGCCTGAAAGTAGCGCACTTTTCCGTCTCAGTGTTTTGATCAGATCTGAGTGTATACTGTAAAGTTATTGATAAGTGAGCACTTAAAATTTAAGTTAGAAGATAAGGAAGCTATGGCTAAAAGCATTTAGCAAAACGGGTTTCAGATTGGGAGAAATCAAGTTAAGAAGTTGGCTATGTCGAAGGCGCAACTTCTGAGAGTCATTTTCTGACATGTATTTGATCTTAATGATGAAATTAAACTTTTGATGATTAGTTTTGAGAACTAATGGCTAGTATGATTGCGCAAAGGTATTGCTAATACTTGTGCATCATTTACTTGAAGAAATTTGAAGATTTGTGCAGGTAAAGAAGTTGATATCTGAAGCAGACTTTCTGAAGTTGACACTTCTTCACTCAGAGAAGTGTTGCTTGAAGTTTTGGTAAAGAGGAACATTGTTTGTGTAAAGTTTGGTTTATAATTGACATAGAAGTGTTCTTAAGTCAGTGTAGATCAAACCTTTGGAGATTAAGAGGTCTCCAACAAGATAGATAGATAGATAACTGATGGAGAATGTTAATCTCCAAAAGAATAACTTACTCTTGTGATTAGAGCACCTCTATACCAAGAGTAAGTCAAACACTTCACTAATTTAGAGGATCAATTGCTAACTTATCAGAAATTAACAAATCTGTGAAGAAGATGAAACACAGAAAAGTCTGCTGCATTGTTCATTCAGATTGACCTATCAAATCTGTAAAGTTTTTGATGAAACTTTATACGAATCATCTCCTAGAGATTGCGCAACTACTCCAAGTTGAATTACTCCAAAAGGTTAAGTATAACTTGAGAAATTGATTTCACAAGTTACCTATGTCAGAAACTGTTATCCAAAACAGTCGACTTTACACCTGTAACTTTTAAGACTTGGTTCTCCTTGAATAGAACCCGTTTTACAAAATGCTTCTAGACATAAGTAGCTTATCTTCCAACTTAAAGATTAAGCCCTCACTCATGCAAAACTTTAAACTGTGCTGGGAGCAATGACCAAAACATTGACTTCGAAATCTGCGCCTGTTTTAGGAACTAGTGAACATGCTTCACATATGAATGTTCCTACACTTAATTCACTCAGCCTGATTACAATTGGAAGCTGAAACTTTGCACAGAGGTCAAGCAACTCTCAACTTAGACTTGTACAAAAGCATTTCACAATTGATCTACTGTAGAAGGAGAACACGCAGAAACATCGGGCGCAAAATTTTTCATTTACTCAGAGAAAATACAACTGAGTGATGAGAGCAAACTCAAATTCACTTTCCTCTATCTTATGACTTCTATCTCCCTCATTCTTGACTTCTAACTAATGTCACATAAGCTCTCATACATGTCCCGACTTTTCTCAAGGTATTTATAGATAATTTGTACATAATTCTTACTGAACAAAAGATCTAAGTCATCTATGACTATGCTAATGTACATATGTGTACACTTCTCTTGTCCTCTGATTGTAATCTTCTTCCACACTTTAGGAATTGATTCTTCCTTCATCATTTGATCTTCCAAGCCTTCAATTGGTGATTGGTATGCACCAACAGCTCCCCCTCAATCATCAATTGAGGTTTTCTCTGTCTTCTTTATACTTGCCATGTCTTTGAACCTTTGTAACTTAGGTCCATCCAAACTCTTTGTCATCATATCTGCCACCTGTTCTTTTGTTGGAGTGTACATCACTTCAATCTCTTTATCAAGTACCTTTTCCCTCAAGAAATGATACTGAATCTCTATATGCTTAGTCCTGGCATGGAAAACAGGGTTAGCTGCCAAATACAAAGAACTCATATTGTCTCCAAAAATTATTGGAGTACTATGATCAAACTCAAAACTTTTCATCAATGTCTTCAACCATATGAATTCTTTTGCAGCTTCTACCATTCCCTTATACTCAGCTTCTGTGGATGATAAAGCAACTGTATGTTGCTTCTTTGAACACCAAGACACTAACTTGTCTCCAACATAACATAGATATCCATGAGTAGACCTTCTATCATCTGAGTCACCTGCCCAATCTGCATCACTAAACACTTTGATTCTTGTGTCAGAAGTGAAACCATAATACAAACCTTCACTTAGGGTTCCCTTGATATATCTGAGTACCCTTTGGGCTGCAATCCAATGAGTCTTCTTTGGACAATGCATGAATTGTGACAACACACCTACTGCATATGATAGATCTGGCCTTGTCAAGGTAGCATAGATTAGACTACCTACCAAACTCTGATATTTCTTCATGTCATTGAACTCTTCACCTCCATACCTGCTTAATTTATGATTTACCTCCAATGGTGTAGTTGAGGTCCTGCAATCTTCCATGTTAAACTTGGCTAGAAGATTCTTCAAGTATCTCTCTTGTGAAACATATACTCCATGTTGAGTATACACAATCTGCATTCCTAGAAAATAAGATAAGTTTCCCAAATCACTTATCTTAAACTCCTTCTCTATTTGCTTCTTGAGTTCATTGATTCCTTGAGCATCTGTTCCTGTAACAATAATATCATCAACATAAATGCACATGTAAATATATCCATTTTCACTTGCCTTCACTAGCAAGCTACTATCTGCCTTTGATGCTTGAAACCCACATTCATTCAAGAACTTGACCAATCTGTAATTCCAAGCTCTTGGGGCTTGCTTCAACCCATATAAAGCTCTCTTGAGCTTACACACATAATCTGATCCAATTGATTCCATAAAGCCTTCTGGTTGCTCCATATATACTTCATCTGCAATGTAACCATTAAGAAATGCATTCTTCACATCCAATTGTGATAATTTCCATCCCTTGCAAGTAGCAATAGCAATCAATGTCCTAATTGTAGACATCTTAGCAACAGGACTAAAGGTTTCATCATAATCTATCCCATAAGTTTGGGCATAACCTTTAACCACAAGTCTAGCCTTATATCTAGACACCTTACCATCTGCAAACCTCTTTGTTTTATATACCCACTTGCATCCAATGACTTTCTGATTCTTTGGTCTTGGTACTAATTCCCAAGTTTCATTTTCAAGTAGAGCATCATACTCTTCTTGCATTGCCTTCTCCCAATTCTGTTTACCTTTGGCTTCTTCATAAGTAATTGGATCTTCTTCTGTTTTCACAATGTAGGCATAATCTTTTGTTGTTAGGAAAGATGTATCATAGCTATACCTTATAGGTTCTTTCCTTTCTCTTGTAGATCTCCTGATTTCTGCACTTCTTGAAGTTTCAGCCTCATTTGATTCTGGATCAAATCTTGGCCCTTCTTCTACATGATCCTGCACTCTACATCTAGAGTCAACTTCATCAACAATTTCTTCACAAACTTTTACCTTTGCCTTTCCTTTCCTTTGAATTACTTCAACATCTGTATACTCATTTGGTGATCCTGTATACCACATGTTTTGCTCATCAAATGTCACATCTTTAGTAACAAGAAATTGCTTTGTGGATGGACTCCACAACCTGTAACCCATTTGTCTATCATCATATCCAATAAACACATACTTCTCTGCCTTTGGTTCTAGCTTATGTCTTAATTGTGAAGGAACATAAGCATATGCAATACATCCAAATACTTTACAATGATCAAGACTAGGCTTCTTACCCCACCATGCTTCATAAGGGGTTCCTCCATCCAAAGCTTTGCAAGGCAACCTATTCACAAGGTATGTTGCAGTGTTAATGGCCTCTGCCCATAAGTAATTTGGACAATTCTTTTCCTTCATCATGGCTCTTGCAAACTCTACAAGAGTCCTATTCCTCCTTTCTGCTACTCCATTCTGTTGAGGGGAGTACCTGCAAGTTACTTCTCTTTTGATACCTGCATTCCACAAATAATCATCAAACTCTTTTGAGAAATACTCTCCCCCTCCATCTGATCTTAACCTCTTTAGCTTTTGTCCTGTGATCCTTTCTGCATAAGCATGAAAGTGTTTGAATGTCTTGAAGACTTCTGATTTGTCCTTGATTACATACAAAGTAATCCACCTGGTTGCATCATCAACAAACAACACATAATATCTGGATCCATTTATGCTATAGTCCCTTGAGGGACCCCATACATCTGTATGAACCAATTCAAGCATGTTTGAATACTTGTACCCTGATTTGTTATAAGAACTTTTATGTGCTTTACCTAATTGACAAGCTTCACACTTGTACACCATATGTTGCCCTTCAATGTTTGGCAATCCAAGCACCACCTGATTCTTTGACATCTCCTTTATA
>CM035413.1:68355239-68357739 GCA_020310875.1 Ceratopteris richardii | reverse complement strand
TCTCCTGTCATCTTGATTACCTGCCCAGTCTGAGTCACTGTAGGCTCTCAACTTCAAATCTGATGTAAAAGGATAATATAATCCTTCCTTTATAGTTCCTTTGATATATCTGAGAACTCTTTGACCTGCAATCCAATGTGGGTCCTTTGGACAATGCATTAATTGTGACAAAACTCCCACTGCATAACTAAGATCAGGTCTTGTTAGTGTAGCATAAATCAAACTACCCACAAGAGATTGATACTTCCTCATATCTTTGTAGTCTGCACCATCATATTTACTGAGCTTGTGATTAACTTCAAGTGGAGTTGAAGCTTCTCTGCAATTTTCCATATCAAACTTCTTCAACAAGTTCAGAAGATACCTTTCTTGTGACACATATATGCCATGATCTGTATAAGTAACTTCCATTCCAAGAAAGTATGATAACTTTCCTAGGTCACTGATCTTGAATTCTTTTTCAAGCAATTTCTTTACCTCCTTGATTCCTTCATCTGAAGTACCTGTGATTATAATGTCATCTACATAAATACAAATGTAGATTGTACCTTCCTCTGTTCTTTTGATAAGTAGACTTGAATCTGCTTTTGAACTTTGATATCCAAGATCATTGAGATACTTCACCAGTCTATAGTTCCAAGCTCTTGGAGCTTGCTTCTATCCATACAATGCTCTTCTCAACCTGCAAACAAAATTTGGATACCTGGAATCTATAAACCCTTGAGGTTGTTCCATGTATACCTCATCTGATATGTATCCATTCAAGAATGCATTTTTTATATCCAATTGACTTAGGGTCCATCCTTTTGAAGCTGCAATAGCAATGATTGTCCTTATAGTTGACATCTTAGCTACAAGACTAAATGTCTCATCATAATCTATGCCATAGGTCTGGGCATAGCCTTTCACCACCAATCTAGCTTTGTATCTGGCTATACTTCCATCTGCAAGCTTCTTCACTTTATAAACCCATTTATTTCCAATTACTTTCTTACCATTTGGTTTAGGAACAAGTTCCCATGTCTTGTTCTCCTCCAGTGCATTGAACTCTTCCTTCATTGCTTCTTCCCATTGCTTCTTACCTTTAGCTTCATCATAGTTCTGGGGTTCTTCATCATCTTTGACCATATATGCATAGTTCTTCTGAGTTATGTAAGAAGTATCATAAGAATACCTTTCTGGTTGTCTCCTTGTCCTGCTTGACCTTCTTGGTTCACATTCTTCATAAGTTTCTGGATACACCTCTTCATCAAATATAGGAGCTTCTTCATTCATTCTTGTTAATCCACTTCTGGATGTACTTGCTTGCATATAGTCTTCATCTCTATTCACCTGCACAATTGATTTTCCTTTCTCACATCTTCTTACCTCTTCTTCAAATTCTTCAGCTGTATGACTTTGATCTGCATACCAACTTTTCTGTTCATCAAATGTAACATCTCTAGAAACAATAAATTGTTTGGTTAGAGGATTCCACAATCTGTAACCCATCTGCTTTTCATCATAACCAATGAACACATATTTTTCTGCCTTTGGTTCAAGTTTATGCCTAAGTTGTGATGGCACATAAGCATATGCAATTGATCCAAACACTCTACAATGATCTAGTGTTGGTTTCTTACCCCACCAAGCTTCATATGGAGTCATTCCATTCAGAGCTGCACATGGTAATCTATTCACAAGATATGTAGCTGTATTTACAGCCTCAGCCCAAAGATAATTTGGACAGTTCTTCTCCTTTAGCATAGCTCTAGCAAACTCAACCAAAGTCCTGTTCCTTCTTTCTGCTACACCATTTTGTTGTGGTGTATACCTGCAAGTTATTTCTCTCTTAATACCTGCATTCCAAAGATAATCATTGAACTCTTGGGAGAAGTATTCTCCCCCTCCATCAGACCTCAGTCTCTTAAGCTTTTGACCTGTGACTCTCTCTGCATATGCATGAAAATGCTTGAAAGCTCCAAACACTTCTGATCTTTCCTTCAAAACATATAATGTTATCCATCTTGTAGCATCATCAATGAAAAGAACATAATACCTTGAGCCACTGATAGATCCTTCTTTTGTTGGTCCCCAAACATCTGTATGAATGAGCTCAAGTACTCCATCATGTTTGAATCCTTTCTTCTGAAATGGTAACCTGTGTGCTTTACCCATTTGACATGCTTCACATTTATAAACCATATGTTGACTTTGCACATTTGGTAATCCTAGTACAGACTGATTAGCAACCATAGCTTTAATTCCTCTTTCATTGAAATGACCTAATCTCTTATGCCAGAGATCAAGTTCTGTAATCACTGCTTCACCATGTGTGAGCAAAGCTTGACCAATGTTTCCTTGCACTCTTAAAGTAAAGAGTCTACCTTCTTTCTTACCAGAGACAATCTGATTATATCCATTCTGTGGATCTTCCACAAATACTCCTTCATTTGTAAACCTGACTTGAAAACCTTTTTCAACTATCTGTCCCACACTAATCAAGTTTTTAGGTATTGTA
>CM035413.1:68342739-68347739 GCA_020310875.1 Ceratopteris richardii | reverse complement strand
TCAGTAGATCTTGAGTTATGCTCCTTTGAAGTTGACAGACTTGGAGAAGATAACACAGAGAACCAGAAATGATAAATGTGTGTATATCTATTGATTGATAAGTTTGTACAAGCTCAATAGCATGACAAGCATAGCTAATTGAGGTGTGGTGGTGTAGGCTATGGAGTAGCACTAACACACATTCAGTTACAATGAAGATATGCCTCGGGGAGTGAGCTGAAGAGAGTGAACTAACCGCGACTTTTCAAATGGAGTTTTTATAGGAATTGATTGTGATTTGAATTTCAAATTGAAACTTAGGCTCCCTTGAATCTCTCCTCTAAAAGTAGGGAGATATTCTCTCCACTTAACTATTCTCTTTTCCACGACTAATGAGGTAGGTGAATGACTTCAAGTGATTACAAATAAATGTCAAGTCAAATAGACTTTTACAAGGGGTAAAAGATAATAACTCATAAGTATGAGTTCCTATGCCTTATCCTTCATGTAGAGATATCCTTCAAGAGTTCCAAATCCATCTTCAAGGTTCCAATGTTCCAAGCCAATGTGTGAAGGCTTGATATGCACCAACAGCTCCCCCTCAAGCCAAACACTTTGGCTTAAGTCTTCTCTTTCATTCTTCAATCACTTCCTGCAATCCAATCATGGATTTGAATCTGCATAACTTGTTTCCATCCAATGCCTTTGTAAGTAAATCTGCACATTGCATATTAGTAGACACATATGTCAATTGAATCTCTTTGCTAAGTAATTTCTCCCTCACATAGTGGTAATGAACCTCTATGTGTTTGGTTCTGGCATGATAAATTGGATTTGCTGCAAGGTGAAGAGAGCTAGTGTTGTCTCCAAAGATAATAGGTGGTCTTGTGTGTAGACCTAACTCTGTATATAGAAGCTTCAACCAGATAGCTTCTTGAGTAGCATCGGCAAGCCCTCTATACTCTGCTTCAGTTGATGACAATGCCACTGTAGGTTGCTTCTTGGCTGACCAAGAGATAGGCTTATCTCCTGCAAAACAAATATATCCTGAGGTGCTTCTCCTGTCATCCTTGCATCCTGCCCAATCTGCATCTGAGTAAACTTTTATGTCAATATCTGATGTATAAGGAAAGTATAAACCATGACTTTGTGTTCCCTTCAAATACTTCAAGATCTTCTTGGCTGCCTCTAGGTGAGGTACCCTAGGTTTGTGCATGAATTGACTAAGCACACTTACTCCATATGCTATGTCAATTCTTGTCAAGGTAGCATAGTTCAAACTACCTACCATACTTTGGTATCCTGTAATGTCTTTGATTTCTTCTCCTTCATGAGCACTTAGCTTTTGGTTAACCTCCATTGGAGTAGTAGATACCTTAGCATCCTGCAAACCAAACTTCTTGACCATATCCTGTACATACTTCTTTTGAGTGATGTAGATACCTGAATTTGTGTAGACCAATTCAAGACCTAAGAAATACTTTAATAGTCCAAGATCACTGATCTTGAATTCTTTCATCATCTGTCCTTTGATGTGTCTAATCCCATTGACATCATTGCCTGTAATGATGATGTCATCAACATAAACACATAAGTAGATTACCTCTGTACTACTTCTCTTTATGAATAGAGAAGTGTCTGCTTTGCTCATCACAAATCCTTGGTCTAGGAGGTAGGTGGTCAATCTGTAATTCCATGCTCTAGGTGCCTGCTTCAAACCATACAGAGCCTTCTTCAATTTACAAACACAATGTACCTTTTTTGGATCTTCATAGCCAGGTGGTTGTGACATGTAGACTTCTTCAGATATCCATCCATTCAAGAATGCATTCTTCACATCCAATTGGTACATGTTCCAATTCTTGGATGCAGCTACACTCACCATAACTCTGATAGTTGGCATCTTGGCCACAGGAGAAAATGTCTCCTCATAATCAATGCCTTGGGTTTGTGCAAAACCCTTGGCTACCAACCTAGCTTTGTACCTGTTTATTGTTCCATCTGAATTCTTCTTTAGTTTGTAGATCCATCTGGATCCTATCACTTTCATAGATTCCTTCTTGGGTACCAAGTCCCAAGTATCACTTTCCTTGAGAGCTTCTATCTCTTCATCCATGGCTTCTCTCCATTCTGGTTTGGTAATTGCTTCTTCATAGGTACCTGGTTCTTCATTCAACAAGTCTTTTGCAAGATATATAGAATGTTTAGTTACAAGTGATGTGTCATACCCAAATCTGATAGGCTTCTTCTTTTCTCTTTGAGATCTCCTCATTGCTTGAGTGGAAGTTTCTGGCTTATCTTCTAATTGCTTCATCTTCATCTTTCCTTTGGACTTCCAAGCCTTGAACTCTTCAAGGTTTATTGTATCATCATCTGAGCTTGAATCTTCTTGCTGAGTTGGCTCTTCCTTGGTAAGCTTTGGAAAATCTTCTTCCATGTCATAGGGTAGACTCACTTTCCTGCATTCATTCTCATACCAAGAGTCATTTTCATTAAATATGACATCTCTGCTTACCTTGAACCCTTTGTTTGTGGGGTTGTAGAATCTGTATCCTTTTTGGTTCAAATCATAACCAATGAAGATACATTTTTCAGCCTTGGGATCTAGCTTTCCTCTTACCTGTGAGGGAATATGCACATATGCTACACAACCAAAGATTTTGCAATGATCCAGAGAGGGTCTCTTACCATGCCAAGCTTCATATGGTGTCATGCCATCAAGTGATTTGGATGGCAACCTATTGATGAGATAAGTGGCAGTGGATACACTCTCTGCCCATAGGTAATTTGGCAACTTTTTCTCATTAAGCATAGACCTAGCTGTTTCTACTATAAGTCTATTCCTTCTTTCTGCTACCCCATTTTGTTCAGGTGAATACCTTGTAGTGATCTCCCTTTTGATGCCTCTTTCCTGCAAGAAATCTTCAAACTCATTGGAGAAGTACTCTCCTCCACCATCTGACCTTAGCCTCTTCAAGCTTCTACCTGTTTGATTTTCAACAAGTGCAAGATACCTCTTGAAACAATTAAACACTTCATCTTTGTGCTTCATAAAGTATAAAATGGTCCACCTGCTATAGTCATCAATAAAGGACACATAATACCTTGAACCAGAAATGGAAGGGTCCTTGCTAGGTCCCCAAACATCTGTGTGTACCAAGTCTAGGTAGTCTTCATGCATGAAACCTTTCCTTGAATAGGGTAATCTGTGAGACTTACCAAATTGACATGATCCACATTTGTAAATCATGTGTTGCTTGGATACATTAGGTATCCCAAGCACACATTGATCCCTGCACATTTGCTTTAGAGTTCTTTCTCCTATGTGCCCTAATCTCTTGTGCCATATCTCTAACTCTGAAAGTGTCTGATCCTTATAATTATACAAAGCAATATTTTTGGTGTCTTCTAGCTCAAATGTAAACAATCTACCTGATTTCTCCCCTTTGGCTATCCTTCTGAATCCATGTTTTGGATCCTCCACATATGCTCCATGTTGTGTGAATCTGACCTGCAAACCTTTCTCCACAATCTGACCAACACTCATTAAATTCTTAGTTATTGTTGGTACATAGAGTACCCTGCTTAATAGGTTCTGATTACCATCACATGTCTTCACATTTCCAATTTTGACAACAGAGTGTTTAGTGTCATCACCTGTTTGTACCTGATGTTTGCCCTTGGGCTCTTCCAAATCAGAAAGTAGTGCCACATTGCCAGCTACATGGTTAGAACATCCTGAGTCAATGTAAAATAAATGATCATCATTTGTACCTATCTTGGAGGTCATATTCATGATCAATAGGGAGTCATCTTGCTCCTCTGTGTAGTTGTTGTAGTCTCTTCTATTTCTGAATCCACCTTGGTAGTTTCCATTGTGGTTGTTGTTGTAGTTGTTGTTATATTGGTTGTTGTATCCATTGTAGCTTTGATGTTGGTTGAATCTGCCTCTTCCTTGAGAGTATCCACCTCTTGAGTAGCCTCTTCCTCTCTGATTCTTGTAGTTCTTGTAGCATTCATCTGTGGTATGATTGGACAATCCACAGATGTTGCAAGGTGATGAGTTGTAGGGTCTCCCCCTACCTGACTTACCTCCTCTGCCTCTTCCTCTAGATGACCTACCTCTCCCTGCATAATTAGCTTGAGAGGTAGAGCCTTCTTCATCCTGTTTCTTCTTGCCTTTATCTTTAACCTTTTTTTCAGTATAGAGAGCAGAGGGGTTGTTACCTTTTGATTGATCTCCAGCCTTGGTGAACTTTGCTTCATGTGTAAATAGTTGGCCCATGAGTGTTGTGAGATCAGGGGTATGCATGTCCATATAGAGGTCCATTGCAGTGGTGAAACTTTCCTACTTATCATCTGCCTTGAGTCCATTTGTCACTTGCCTGACTATTTGCTCCTCTTCAATTTCCTCTCCAATGCTTGCTAGTTGGTCTGCCACATCTTTAATCTTTTTCACATACTCTGAGACTGATTGCTTGGGCTGCTTCCTAAGGGTTGTGAACTCAATCCATAATTGATTCTTCCTAGCCCTTGTGTTGGAAGAAAAATAATTTGACAAGGTTTCCCAAGTCTCTTGGGAAGTCTTACAGTTCCTTACATGAGGTAAAAGAAAGTCAGATATAGAGTTTAAGAGATAAGACCTTGCCAAAGCATCCTTTGCACACCATTGGTTGAGTCTTTCATGTTCATCCTTTGTAGGTAGTCCTCTAGTCTTGAATGAGGGCAACTCCTCATCTCCTGATATGTATCCAAATAGACTTCTCCCTTGTAGATAGGTCTTCATTCTCAATGACCAAGCCTGGTAATTATTTCTGTCCAATTTGTCAATGAAGGAAGGGAAACCATCACCCATGTTTACCTTCTTTGCTCTGATACCACTGTTGGGAGTGATGGTTGGATGCACTCAGGAAATCAGTTGGTGCTGCAAAACCTGCTTCACACCTGCCCTCTTTTCTCTTCAGATATGCTTAGTACACTTGCTTAGCTTCCAAATGACACAAAGAAACCATATATGTACT
>CM035413.1:68330239-68335239 GCA_020310875.1 Ceratopteris richardii | reverse complement strand
TTTAGTGATCAAAGAAATGATCAGTTCTTAGCACAGTGTAAAGTTTTACACATATGATAGCCCAAAATCTAAGTTGAAAGATAAGCCATCTATGGCTAAAAGATCTTGATCAAACGGGTTCGACATTGTGAGAACTATAGCTAAGAAGTTGCAGGTGTCAAAGTCGCTACTGCAGAGAAGGTGTTTCAGACATAGGTAAAGTGTTTCACACATTTCTCATAGTATACTCAATCATTTTGAGAAATTTAACTTGGAGAAGTTGCGCAACCTTAAGGCAAAGCATTGTGCAAAGTTTTATTAAAAACTTTACAGGATTGATTAGTCAATGAGTGATTAATCTGCAGCAGACTTTTCAGAGAAGTGATTTCTTCACAGTTAATCAATTTCTTGATAATGTGATAGTGGATTTCCAAGATTCTGTGGAGTCTAAAGTTATTCTTGGTCTAGAGGTGGTCTAATACCAAGGATAGCTTGTTCTTTTGGAGATTAACACTCTCCATCAGTGGTATCAGAGCAGGTTGTGTCAAAATTAAGGAAAGGAAGACTCCGACTGCTGTAGATATACAAATTCTACATCTCGAAGGTTCAGAAGGATAAAGTGTGAAGGGAGACACGCAAAGATTAACAAAAGAATCAGAAGAAGCAACATTCAAAGTTAAGGTACATTTATTTCTTGTAAAGGCTAAAACTTTGAGACTACAGGTGAAGCAAGGATGGGAGATAGTCTCCAAATTGAAAAGTTGGATAGAGAGAACTATCCAGCTTGGTCTATGAGAATGGAAGCTCATCTGATGAGCAAAGATTTGATAGCATACATTACAGGTGAAGAAGAGAAGCCTCAGTTCAGAGATCCTAGTGTTCCAACTAGGGAAGAATTGTTAGATCTAAAGAATTGGATGAAGAAGGATGCTCAAGCAAGGAGCATAATCTACATGGCAGTCAATGACTATTTGCTTCCTCCCATTAGAGGACTTGAAAGTGCATGTGACATTTGGAATGCTTTGGAAGAGCATTTCCAAAACACAACCAAATCAAGGAAGGCTTCACTATGGGCAGAATTTACTACTTTCAAGAAGAAGGCCTCACAATCAATTTCTGATTATGACAAAGATGAAGGACATTGCAGATTCTTTAGGTGCAGTGGATGAAGATATTGAAGAAGATAAATTGGTAAGACAAATTCTCACAGGGCTAAGAGGAGATGAGAAGTGGAAGCCTTTTATTTTTTCTACAGAACTTTCATTAGATCACTTCACTCCTGATTTGAATCAATTGTTAGGTCATATGCTAACTTTTGAGAATGATATCAAAGGAGATGTTGATAAGAGTGCAGGTCATGCAATGTACTCTAAAGACAAGAAGAAAGCTAACAAAGGAAAGCAACAATCAGGTGAAGAAGAAGGTACTTCAAACCAAGCAAATTTCATAAGAGGAAAAGGAAATGGCAGAGTAGAGGAAGAGGCAGAAACAACAAAGATAATGCAAGAGCTTGTTGGATATGTGGTAAGACCAATCATCTATCTCATGATTGTTGGCACAATAATCAGAACAATGGTAATTATCAGAACTTTAATCAAAGAGCAAGAGGTGGTAGATTTCAAAGAGGAACTTCAGAGGTAGAGGTGGTAGGAATTCTTTTGGAAGAGGTGGAGGAAGAAGCTTCCAAAATCAATCCTATAATAACACCTACTACAACTATGCATCAGATCAGAAGGAGGACTCGACTCTCATTATGAATGCAACATATGAAACCTCACATGAGGACATGAGAGTGTTCTATATTGATTTAGGATGTAGTAATCATTTAAGTGGAAATATTGCTTTGATGACTGATCTAGATCATAATGCAATTAACCATACAGTTCAGACAGGTGATAATACAAAGCATAAGGTAAAGTCAATTGGTTCAGTCAAGGCTAAAGATGGGAGCACTCTTCTGAGTAAGGTTCTTTATGTTCCCACAATTCCAAAGAATTTGATCAGTGTACGTCAAATTGTGGAAAAAGGATATGAGGTAAGATTCACCAATGATGGAGTATATGTTGAAGACCCTAGTCAAGGGTATAAACAGGTTGTTACAGGAAAGAAAGAAGGAAGGCTCTTCACATTGAAGGTACAAGGAAATATTGGACATGCTATGTTCACATATGGAGAGCAGAAGGTATCTGAATTGGATCTTTGGCATAAAAGACTTGGACATTTCAATGAGAGAGGTATTAAAGAAATGATTAACAATGATTCGGTGCTTGGGTTGCCTAACATTGCAGGTCAACACATGACATATAGATGTGAGGCATGTCAATTAGGTAAGGCTCATAAGCAATCCTATTCCAAGCATGGGTTTATGTATTCAGAAAGACTTGAATTGGTGCATACAGATGTGTGGGGTCCTTCAAAGGACTTTAGTATAAATGGTTCAAGATATTATGTCATATATGTTGATGATGCTACCAGATGGATCACAATTTATGTGATTAAAGAAAATTCAGAAGTGTTTAATACATTTAAACACTATCATGCATATGCAGAAAGAATTACAGGTCAAAAATTAAAGAGACTAAGGTCAGATGGAGCGGGAGAGTATTTTTCAAATGAATTCAATGATTACTTGTGGAATGCAGGTATAAAGAGAGAAGTTACTTGTAGGTACTCTCCTCAACAAAATGGTGTAGCAGAAAGGAGAAATAGGACTCTTGTTGAGTCTACAAGGTCCATTATGAAAGAGAAGAATTGTCCAAATTATTTGTGGGCTGAAGCTGTTAATACAGCTACATATTTGGTCAATAGATTGCCTTGTAAAGCTTTGCAAGGTATGACACCATATGAAGCTTGGTGGGGTAAGAGACCTACCTTCGATCATTGCAGAATATTTGGATGCTTGGCATATGCATATGTGCCATCTCAATTGAGGCATAAGTTGGAGCCTAAGGCAGAAAAGTATGTATTCATTGGTTATGATGATAAGCAAATGGGATACAGGTTGTGGAGTCCATCCACAAAGCAATTCCTTGTATCCAAGGATGTTACATTTGATGAGCAAGGTACTTGGTATGCAGGTAAATATAATGTACATGCAGATGTTGAAGAAGTAGTGGATCAAAGGAAAGGTAAAGCAAAGATTCAATTACTTGATGAAAATGAGAATAATGAAGTACAGGTTGAAGTTGAAGAGAGGCCAAGGTTTGATCCAGAATGTGATGAACCAGAAACTTCAAAAAGTGCAGAAATTAGGAGGTCATCTAGGCACAAATGGCAACCTACAAGGTATAGCTATGACACGTCATTCTTGACTACTAAAGTAAAAGCAGATGAAGATCCATCTACATATGATGAAGCCAAAGGCAAGAGAAATTGGGAAGAAGCCATGCAAGAGGAGTATGATGCATTGATAGAGAATCAGACTTGGGATTTGGTTCCTAAACCTAATAGCTAGAAGATTATTGGATGTAAGTGGGTTTACAAAACCAAAAGATTTGCAGATGGAAGTGTGTTTAGGTACAAAGCCAGACTTGTTGTGAAAGGGTATGCACAGACATATGGAGTGGACTATGATGAGACTTATAGTCCTGTGGCAAAAATGACAACCATCAGAACTCTCATAGCAATTGCTGCTTGCAAAGGTTGGAAGTTATCTCAATTAGATGTTAAAAATGCTTTTTTGAATGGTTACATTTTAGATGAAGTTTACATGGAGCAACCAGATGGGTTCAAAGATCAAGTAAGTCCAAATTATGTGTGTAAGCTCAAGAGAGCTTTGTATGGATTAAAGCAGGCCCCAAGGGCATGGAATTATAGGCTTGTAAAGTTCTTGAAGGATCTTGGATTTCAAGCATCAAAGGCAGATAGTAGCTTGCTAGTCAAAGCAAGTGAAGATGGATTCATTTATGTTTGTATTTATGTTGATGACATAATACTTACAGGAACAGATGATAAAGGAATACAAATGATCAAGAAGCAGATGGAGAAAGAGTTCAAAATCAGTGATTTGGGGAACTTGTCATTCTTCTTAGGAATGGAGATTTTATATACTCAACATGGAGTATATGTGACCCAAGAAAGGTATCTTAAAAATTTTCTAACCAAATTTAAAATGGAAGATTGCAGGGTTGCACCCACACCATTGGAAGTGAACCATAAATTGTCTAGATTTGGAGGAGAAGAATTCAGAGACATGAAGCTCTATCAAAGTCTGGTTGGTAGCTTGATTTATGCTACATTAACAAGGCCTGATTTGTCATATGCAGTTGGTGTGCTTTCACAATTTATGCATTGTCCTAGAAAGGAACATTGGATTGCAGGACAAAGAGTACTTAGGTACATCAAGGGTACACTTAGAGAAGGGTTGTACTATGGATTCACTTCTGATACAAGAGTGAAGATATATAGTGATGCAGATTGGGCAGGTAATGTGGATGATAGAAGATCAACACATGGATATTTGTGCTATGTAGGAGACAAATTGATTTCATGGTGTTCTAAGAAGCAACATACAGTTGCTTTGTCATCTACAGAAGCAGAATATAAAAGTATGGTGGAAGCTGCAAAGGAGGTAATATGGCTAAAGACACTTATGAAGAATTTTGATGTTGTTCAGAGTATTCCTATAATTTGTGGAGACAATATGAGTTCTCTATACTTGGCAGCTAATCCTGTGTTTCATGCTAGAACTAAACATATTGAAATACAGTATCATTTTATGAGAGAGAAGGTCATTGATAAGGAAATTGAAGTTATGCATACACCTACAAAAGATCAACTTGCAGATATGATGACAAAAAGTCTAGATGGACCAAAGCTACAGAGATTCAAGGATATGGCAGGTATTAAGAAGATAAAAAAAACCTCAATTAATGATTGAGGGGGAGCTGTTGGTGCACGCCAATCATCAATTGAAGGTTTATGAAGAAATGAAGTCAAGAAATTAGGAAGAGAACAAATTCACAAGTTTGAAGGAAGGACATACTCAGAAATTCAAAGCTATGTACACATATGTACATTAG
>CM035413.1:68302739-68315239 GCA_020310875.1 Ceratopteris richardii | reverse complement strand
CTACAATTTGAATTTTGAAATTCAAACTTCTTCAAAACATCTATAAAAGTCAATGTAAAAAGTCGCGGGATGTCACACTCTTTCCGAGGCTAATCCAAGCATATTTGTGAGTGTGTGAGTGCTACTACCTAGCCTACACCTCTGAGTACCATTGGGCATCATTTTACATGCCAATGGGAATGTACATTTGATAGTATCAATACATATACTCATAACTTTTACTCTGTGTTTTTCTCTGAGTATCTACCTCCAAGTCTGTCAACTTCAACAGGACATATCTCAAGATCTACTGAACCAAATTTGATGATCAAGGGCTCATTGGAACCAGCTCAAAGCACTCTACAACACTACAAAATTTCAAGTCAATCTATGCAGCCAATTGGGAGAAATCTCAATCGAAGCAGCCACTGGTATATTTCTGTGTGTTCCCTGAAAAGTCGGGGGTGTCCCTGAGTTTGCTAAATATCATGCTCAGTGTATAGTTTGTCATTTGGAGTGATTTAACTTGCTAATGGTAGCTTGTTAAGTTAATTTAATACTCCCAGAAGGAATTAGACCAATTGTAAGTGTGCTGGACACACTGAGCTTAAGACTGAGCAGGTGTCATTACAGGAATAGCAAGTTTTTGGACTTATGAAGGTTCAAACTTATCTGTTTTGATTTGGTCATTACTCAATCACTTTATACAACACATATATAGTTTCTTGGTGTCATTTGGAAGCTCAAGGAGTCTTCTAACCATTTCTGAAGAAAAGAAAGGGCAGGTGTGAAGCAGGTCTAGCAGCACCACCTTGATCTTCTGATTGTACCCAGCCATCACACTCAACAGTGGTATCAGAGCAAACAAGGTAATCATGGGTGATGGTTTCCCCTCCTTTATTGACAAATTGGATAGGAATAACTACCAGGCATGGTCATTAAGAATGAAGACTTATCTACAAGGGAGAAGCTTGTATGGATACATATCAGGAGATGAGGAGTTGCCCTCATTCAAAACCAGAGGCCTACCTACAAAGGATGAGCATGAGAGACTTAATCAATGGTGTGCTAAAGATGCTTTAGCCAGGTCATATCTTCTAAACTCTATCTCTGATTTCCTTCTACCTCATGTTAGGAACTGTAAGACTTCCCAAGAAACTTGGGAGACCTTGGCAACATACTTCTCATCAAGCACAAGGGCCAGAAAGAATCAGCTATGGATTGAGTTTACAACTCTTAGGAAGCAATCAAAACAATGTGTTTCAGATTTTGTCACCAAAGTCAAGGATATAGCAGATCAACTTGCAAGTGTTGGAGAAGAGATTGAAGAAGAGCAAATTGTTAGACAAGTGATCAATGGACTCAAAGCAGATGACAAGTGGGAGAGCTTTACCACTGCAATGGACTTGTACATGGACATTCAAGCACCTGATCTAACAACTCTGATTGGACAACTCTTTACACATGAAGCCAAGATCACAAAGAATGGAGAGCAATCAAAAGGTAACAATCCCTCTGCCCTATATACAGATAAGAAGTCTAAAGATAAGGGTAAAAGCAAGAAGGTTGATGATGAAGGCTCTACCTCCCAAGCAAACTATGCAGGGAGAGGTAGATCATCTAGAGGTAGGGGCAGAGGAGGTAAGTCAGGTAGGGGGAGACCCTATAATCAATCTCCATGCAATATTTGTGGCTTGTCTAACCATACTACAGATGAATGCTACAAGAACTACAAGAACCAAAGAGGAAGAGGTCACCAAAGAGGAGGATACTCCCAAGGCAGAGGCAGGTTCAATCAATCTCAAGGCTACCATGGCTACAACAATAATTACAACAACTACAACAATAACTACAATCACAATGGCAATTATCAAGGAGGATACAGGAACAGAAAGGATTACAACAATTATGCAGAGGATCAAGATGATTCCTTGTTGATTATGAACATGACATCTAAATCAGGTATCAATGATGATCATTTGTTCTATATTGACTCAGGTTGCTCTAACCATGTAGCTGGGAATGTTGCCTTACTCTCTGATTTGGAAGAACCTAAAGGCAAGCACCAAGTGCAGACAGGTGATGACACTAAACACTCAGTGGTTAAAGTAGGTAATGTCAAAACAAGTGATGGTAATCAGAATTTGCTAAGCAGAGTATTGTATGTCCCAACAATCACCAAGAATCTGATGAGTGTAGGTCAGATTGTTGAAAAAGGTCTACAGGTCAGGTTCACTCAACATGGTGCATTTGTGGAGGATCCAAGACATGGATTCAGAAGGATAGCCAAGGGAGAGAAGTCAGGTAGACTATTTACCTTTGAACTTGAGGATACTAAAAATATTGCCTTGTACAACTATAGGGACCAAACTCTATCAGAATTGGAGATGTGGCACAAGAGATTGGGTCACATTGGAGAGAGAACCATAAAGCAGATGAGCAGAGATCAATGTGTGCTTGGGATACCTAATGTATCCAAGCAACACATGATATATAAGTGTGGGGCTTGTCAATTTGGTAAGTCACACAGGTTGCCATATACCAAGAAAGGATTTATGCATGAAGACTACTTGGAATTGGTGCATACAGATGTGTGGGGACCAAGCAAGGAGCCATCCATATCTGGATCAAGGTACTATGTATCTTTTATAGATGATTATAGCAGATGGACTATCTTGTACTTCATGAAACATAAAGATGAAGTATTTAATTGCTTCAAAAGGTATCTTGCATTAGTAGAGAATCAAACAGGTAAACAATTGAAGAGATTAAGGTCTGATGGTGGTGGAGAATACTTCTCCAATGATTTTGAAGAGTTCTTGCAGGAAAGAGGCATCAAGAGGGAGATTACCACAAGGTACTCTCCAGAACAAAATGGGGTAGCTGAAAGAAGAAATAGACTCATTGTGGAGACAGCTAGGTCTATGCTCAATGAGAAGAAACTACCAAATTATCTTTGGGCAGAGAGTGTATCTACTGCCACATACTTGATCAACAGGTTGCCATCAAAGACACTTGATGGAATGACACCCTATGAGGCATGGCATGGTAAGAGACCATCTCTGGATCATTGCAAGATCTTTGGGTGTGTTGCATATGTGCATATTCCCTCACAGGTAAGGGGAAAGCTAGACCCTAAGGCTGAGAAGTGTATCTTTATTGGTTATGATTTGAATCAGAAAGGATACAGGTTCTATAACCCCTCAAACAAAGGCTTCAAGGTAAGCAGAGATGTCATATTTGATGAAAATGATTCATGGTATGATAATGAGTGCAGGAAAGTGAGTTTACCTTATGATATGGAAGAAGACTTTCCAAAGCTTGTCAGGCAAGAACCAACTCAGAATGAGGATACAAGTTCAGATGATGAAGACACCATCAACATTGAAGAATTCAAAGCTTGGAAATCAAAAGGGAAGATGAAGATGAAGCAACTTGAAGACAATCCAGAATCCTCAACTCAAGCTATGAGGAGATCTTCAAGGGAAAAGAAGAAACCTATTAGATATGGTTATGATACTTCACTTGTGACCAAACACTCTGTATATCTTGCAAAGGACATTTTAAGTGAAGAACCAGGTACATTTGAGGAGGCCATTACTAAACCAGAATGGAAGGAAGCAATGGATGAAGAAATGGAGGCTCTCAAGGAGAGTGATACTTGGGACTTGGTACCCAAGAAGGACTCCATGAAAGTCATAGGATCCAGATGGATCTACAAACTCAAAAGGAACTCAGATGGTTCAATAAGCAGGTACAAAGCTAGGTTGGTGGCCAAGGGTTTTGCACAAACCCAAGGCATTGATTATGAGGAGACATTTTCTCCTGTGGCAAAGATGCCAACTATCAGAATTATGGTGAGTGTAGCTGCATCCAAGAATTGGAACATGTACCAATTGGATGTGAAGAATGCATTCTTGAATGGATGGATATCTGAAGAGGTCTACATGTCACAACCACCTGGCTATGAAGATCCCAATAAGGTAAATCATGTTTGCAAATTGAAGAAAGCTCTATATGGTTTGAAGCAGGCACCTAGAGCATGGAACTATAGGTTGACAACCTATCTCTTGGATCAAGGATTTGTGATGAGTAAAGCAGATACTTCATTGTTTATAAAGAAGAACAATTCAGAGGTAATATACTTGTGTGTCTATGTTGATGACATCATTATTACAGGAAATGATGTGCAAGGAATCAGACACATCAAAGGTCAAATGATGAAGGAATTCAAGATCAATGATCTTGGATTATTGAAGTACTTCCTAGGGCTTGAATTGGTCTACACAAATTCAGGTATATACATTACTCAGAAGAAGTACATTCAGGACATGGTCAAGAAGTTTAACTTGCAGGAAGCTAAAGTCTCAAATATTCCTATGGAGGTCAACCACAAACTCAGTGCACATGAAGGAGAAGAACTCAAGGATATTACAGGTTACCAAAGTTTGGTAGGTAGTCTCAATTATGCTACCTTAACTAGAATTGATATCTCATATGGTGTTAGTGTACTTAGTCAATTTATGCATAAGCCAAGAGTACCACATTTGGAGGCAGCCAAGAAGATAGTAAAGTACCTAAAGGGAACACAAAATCATGGTTTGTATTATCCATATTCATCAGATATTGACATCAAGGTATACTCAGATGCAGATTGGGCAGGTTGCAAGGATGACAGGAGGAGTACATCTGGTTACATATGCTTTGCAGGTGATAAACCTATTTCTTGGTCATCCAAGAAACAACCCACAGTGGCTCTATCATCTACTGAGGCAGAGTATAGAGGGCTAGCAAATGCTACTCAAGAATCAATGTGGTTGAAGTTACTCTATTCAGAATTGGGCCTATATACAAGGCCACCTATCATATTTGGTGATAACACAAGTTCACTCCATCTAGCTGCTAATCCTGTGTATCATGCTAGGACAAAACACATAGAAGTGCATTACCACTATGTGAGGGAGAAACTACTTAGCAAGGAAATCCAATTATCATATGTGTCCACTAATATTCAATATGCAGATTTGCTTACAAAAGCTTTGGATGGGAGCAAGCTATGCAGGTTTAAATCCATGATTGGATTACAGGATATCATTGAAGACTAAAGATGAAGACTCAAGCAAGTGTTTGGCTTGAGGGGGAGCTGTTGGTGCAAACAAGCCTTAACACTTGGCTTTGTCTTGTACCTTGAAGAGCATTGGATACCAATCTTGAAGATGTTACAAAAGTTCTTGGATTAACTCACTTGAAGGAATACCATAGGAACACATGCCTATGTTTTATTATCTTTTATCCAATGTAAAAGTCAATGTGACTTAACTCACCTCTTGTAATCTCACCTACATTCAAAAGTCGTGGAAATTAGAAGTTATGGATGGAGAGAATATCTCTATGAGAGTAGATGAGAGATTTGAGGGAGCCTACAATTTGAATTTTGAAATTCAAACTTCTTCAAAACATCTATAAAAGTCAATGTAAAAAGTCGCGGGATGTCACACTCTTTCCGAGGCTAATCCAAGCATATTTGTGAGTGTGTGAGTGCTACTACCTAGCCTACACCTCTGAGTACCATTGGGCATCATTTTACATGCCAATGGGAATGTACATTTGATAGTATCAATACATATACTCATAACTTTTACTCTGTGTTTTTCTCTGAGTATCTACCTCCAAGTCTGTCAACTTCAACAGGACATATCTCAAGATCTACTGAACCAAATTTGATGATCAAGGGCTCATTGGAACCAGCTCAAAGCACTCTACAACACTACAAAATTTCAAGTCAATCTATGCAGCCAATTGGGAGAAATCTCAATCGAAGCAGCCACTGGTATATTTCTGTGTGTTCCCTGAAAAGTCGGGGGTGTCCCTGAGTTTGCTAAATATCATGCTCAGTGTATAGTTTGTCATTTGGAGTGATTTAACTTGCTAATGGTAGCTTGTTAAGTTAATTTAATACTCCCAGAAGGAATTAGACCAATTGTAAGTGTGCTGGACACACTGAGCTTAAGACTGAGCAGGTGTCATTACAGGAATAGCAAGTTTTTGGACTTATGAAGGTTCAAACTTATCTGTTTTGATTTGGTCATTACTCAATCACTTTATACAACACATATATAGTTTCTTGGTGTCATTTGGAAGCTCAAGGAGTCTTCTAACCATTTCTGAAGAAAAGAAAGGGCAGGTGTGAAGCAGGTCTAGCAGCACCACCTTGATCTTCTGATTGTACCCAGCCATCACACTCAACAGATAGATAGATAGATAGATAGATAGATAGATAGATAGATAGATAGATAGATAGATAGATAGATAGATAGATACATAGATAGATAGATAGATCGATAGATCGATAGATAGATAGATAGATAGATAGATATATAGATAGATAGATAGATAGATAGATAGATAGATAGATAAATAGATAGATAGAGAGATAGATAGAAAGATACATAGATAGATAAATAGATAGATATATATATATACATACATATATATATATATATATATATATATATATATATATATATATATATATATATATATATATATATATATATATATATATATATATATATATATATATAGATAGATAGATACATAGATAGATAGATAGATAGATAGATAGATAGATAGATAGATAGATAGATAGAGAGATAGATAGATATATAGATAGATAGATAGGTAGATCGATGGATAGATAGATGGATAGATAGATAGATAGATAGATAGATAGATAGATAGATAGATAGATAGATAGATAGATAGATAGATAGATAGATAGATAGATAGATAGATAGATAGATAGATAGATAGGTAGATGGATGGATAGATAGATAGATAGATTGATAGATAGATAGATAGATAGATAGATAGATAGATAGATAGATAGATAGATAGATAGATAGATAGATAGATAGATAGATAGATAGATAGATAAATAGATATATAGATAGATAGATAGATAGATAGATAGATAGATAGATAGATACATAGATAGATACATAGATAGATATATAGATTGTTGGAAGTGATGGTTGGATGGACTCAGAAGATTGAGTTGGTACTGCTAATCCTGCTTTGCACCAGCCCTCTCTGATCTTTTTCTTTGTTTCTACTCCTTGATGATGCGATGAGGATTGAGCCTTGCGGAAAATATAAGACAGTGCTCTAACTTTTCTGAAAAAATTTCACCGAAATTTCACTGGACCGAAATTTCACCAGACTGCCACTGTACTGTTACCGTAATTGTACAGGAATTGTACCGGAATGAACTATAATTTTGTTTATAATTACTTCAGGTGAACATTCATGAAGTAAGTAAGTGACACATGAACTCTCTTAACTAACAGAACTTTTTCTGAAGTTTAAGAAAAAAACTTCTCTAGTTCAGACAGCCTCTTTTCGGTCAGACTTTGTACAGTGTATAGATATCTTTTTCACCGGAAAGATTGATCAGCTAAAAGTAGAGATGTCTAGCTATAGAGTGAGCTATCTCTCATACAAAGCTTCGCATTACTCTGAAAGATCTACTTCGTTCTTCTACCGGAAAATCACTCGTTTACCGTAAGAACTGCAACTGTGAGCACTTTGACTGTAATTTCTTGATTTCTTGAAATTGACTGAATCAAGTTGCTTCAAAACTTTGTGTGTTTGTGATATGCATAGAGCTGAATCTATCAAGCTTTGAATCACTTGATTTGAATCAGTAGATCCTGAGATATACTTCTTCAAGGTTGACAGACTTGAGAATAATGACTCAGAGAATCAGAGAGTAAATGAATGTAAGTATTTGTATTAGATTATGTAAATGTACATTCCCATTGGCATGATAAACATAGCTCAATGGTACTCAGAGGTGTAGGCTATATAGTAGACCTCACAACCTCAGTGATTGATACAGTAATGCTTCGGGGTTATTGGAGCGCCTCAGGGATGATTGAAGAACACGCCGCGACATTTTTTCTTGTAGCTTTTATAGGAATTGAGTGATAACTTGAATTAGAATTCAAATCAATCTCCTAAAATCTTTCACCTAAAAAAATTGATTGAGATATTCTCTCGATCAATCAACCGCCTGTTCACGACTTCCAAACAATTCGGCGTGATTGCATAATGATGCGCCATGTCATTTATATTTTTACAATAGATAATCTGGTAAAAAATCATAGGCATAAGTTCCTATGGTCTTCGCGTCATGTACAGTCTTCAACGTAGATATCCAGCCCAAATGTGAAGGCTTGTATTACACCAACAGCTCCCCCTCAAGCCAAACATTTTGGCTCAAGTCTTTAACTTTAGTCTTCAATTATTTCCTGCAATCCAATCATGGATTTAAATCTGCATAACTTGCTTCCATCCAGAGCTTTAGTAAGCAAATCTGCACATTGTATATCAGTAGACACATAAGTCAACTGAATATCTTTACTAAGCAACTTCTCTCTTACATAGTGGTAATGAACCTCTATGTGTTTAGTTCTAGCATGATATATTGGATTCGCTGCAAGATGAAGAGAACTTGTATTATCTCCAAAGATAACTGGAGGCCTTGTGTATAAGCCTAGTTCTGAATATAAAAGCTTTAACCATATGGCTTCTTGAGTTGCATTTGCTAGTCCTCTGTACTCTGCCTCAGTAGATGATAAAGCTACTGTGGGTTGTTTCTTGGATGACCAAGAAATTGGTTTATCACCTGCAAAACATATGTAACCAGATGTACTCCTCCTGTCATCCTTGCAACCTGCCCAATCTGCATCTGAATACACTTTAATATCAATATCTGATGTATAAGGAAAGTACAAACCATGGTTCTGAGTTCCCTTTAGATACTTCAAGATCTTCTTAGCTGCTTCTAGGTGAGGTATCCTTGGTTTGTGCATGAATTGACTAAGCACGCTAACACCATATGATATATCAATCCTGGTTAAGGTAGCATAATTTAAACTACCTACCAAACTTTGGTAACCTGTAATATCTTTGAGTTCTTCTCCTTCATGTGCACTGAGTTTGTGGTTGACCTCCATAGGAATGTTTGAGACTTTAGCTTCCTGCAAATTAAATTTCTTGACCATGTCCTGTATGTACTTCTTCTGAGTAATATAGATACCTGAATTTGTGTAAATCAATTCAAGTCCTAGGAAGTATTTCAATAATCCAAGATCATTGATCTTGAATTCCTTCATCATCTGTTCTTTGATGTGTCTAATTCCCTGAACATCATTTCCTGTAATAATGATGTCATCAACATAGACACATAAATATATTACTTCTGTACTGCTCCTTTTTATGAATAGAGAAGTGTCTGCTTTACTCATCACAAATCCTTGATCTTGGAGATATGTTGTCAACCTGTAATTCCATGCTCTGGGTGCCTGCTTTAAACCATACAGAGCCTTCTTTAATTTACAAACATGATTTACCTTATTGGGATTTTCATAGCCAGGTGGTTGTGCCATGTAGACTTCTTCAGATATCCATCCATTCAAGAATGCATTCTTCACATCCAATTGGTACATGTTCCAATTCTTGGATGCAGCTACACTCACCATAACTCTGATAGTTGGCATCTTAGCCACCGGAGAAAATGTCTCCTCATAATCAATGCCTTGGGTTTGTGCAAAACCCTTGGCTACCAACCTAGCTTTATATCTGTTTATTGTACCATCTGAGTTCCTCTTGAGTTTGTAGATCCATCTGGATCCTATCACCTTCATGGACTCTTTCTTGGGTACTAAATCCCAAGTGTCGTTCTCTTTGAGAGCCTGCATTTCTTCATCCATTGCTTCCTTCCATTCTGGTTTAGTGATTGCTTCTTCAAATGTACCTGGTTCTTCATTCAAGAGATCCTTTGCAAGATATACAGAATGCTTGGTTACCAGTGAAGTATCATACCCATACCTAATAGGTTTTTTCTTTTCTCTTTGAGATCTCCTCATAGCTTGAGTTGAGGATTCTGGATTATCTTCTAGTTGCTTCATCTTCATCTTCCCTTTGGATTTCCAGGCCTTGAACTCTTCAATGTTGATGGTGTCTTCATCATCTGAGCTTGTGTCCTCTTTCTGAATTGGTTCTTGTCTGATAAGCTTGGGAAAGTCTTCTTCCATGTCATAAGGTAGGCTAACTTTCCTGCACTCATTTTCATACCATGAGTCATTCTCATCAAAGATAACATCTCTGCTTACCTTGAAACCTTTGTTTGAAGGGTTGTAGAATCTGTACCCTTTCTGGTTCAAGTCATAACCGATGAAAATACATTTTTCAGCTTTAGGATCTAGCTTTCCCCTTATCTGTGAAGGTATATGCACATATGCAATACAACCAAAGATTTTGCAATGATCCAGAGATGGTCTCTTACCATGCCAAGCCTCATAGGGTGTCATTCCATCAAGTGTCTTTGATGGCAACCTGTTGATAAGGTATGTGGCAGTAGATACACTCTCTGCCCAAAGATAATTTGGCAACTTCTTTTCATTAAGCATAGACCTCGCTGTTTCTACAATGAGTCTATTCCTTCTTTCAGCTACCCCATTTTGTTCAGGTGAGTACCTTGTAGTAATCTCTCTCTTGATGCCTCTTTCCTGCAAGAAATCTTCAAAGTCATTGGAGAAGTATTCTCCTCCTCCATCTGATCTTAGCTTCTTCAAGTTTCTTCCTGTTTGATTTTCAACCAGCGCAAGATACTTCTTGAAACAATTAAACACTTCATCTTTATGTTTCATGAAGTACAAGACAGTCCACCTGCTATAGTCATCAATAAAGGACACATAGTACCTCGATCCAGATAAGGATGGCTCCTTGCTAGGTCCCCAAACATCTGTATGCACTAGTTCTAGATAATCTTTATGCATGAAACCTTTCTTGCTATAAGGCAACCTGTGTGACTTACCAAATTGACAAGCCTCACACTTGTATATCATGTGTTGCTTGGATATATTAGGTATCCCAAGTACACATTGATCCCTGCACATTTGCTTTAAGGTCCTTTCTCCAATGTGTCCTAACCTCTTGTGCCAAATCTCCAATTCCGATAGCGTTTGATCCTTGTAATTATACAGAGCAATGTTTTTGGTGTCTTCAAGCTCAAAAGTAAATAACCTACCTGATTTTTCTCCCTTGGCTATCCTTCTGAATCCATGTCTTGGATCCTCCACATATGCACCATGTTGAGTGAATCTGACCTGTAGACCTTTTTCCACAATCTGACCTACACTCATCAGATTCTTGGTGATTGTTGGAACATACAACACTCTGCTTAATAAATTCTGATTACCATCACTTGTTTTGACATTGCCTACCTTAATAACTGAATGTTTAGTGTCATCACCTGTCTGCACTTGATGTTTGCCCGTGGGTTCTTCCAAATCAGAAAGTAATGCAACATTTCCAGCTACATGATTAGAGCAACCTGAATCAATATAGAATAAGTGATCATCATTGATACCTGACTTAGATGTCATGTTCATGATCAACAGGGAATCATCTTGCTCTTCTGCATAATTGTTGTAGTCTTTCCTATTTCTGTATCCACCTTGATAGTTGCTATTGTGATTGTAGCTATTGTTGTAATTATTGTTGTAGCCATGGTAGCCTTGAGATTGGTTGAATCTGCCTCTGCCTTGAGAGTATCCTCCTCTTTGGTTCTTGTAATTTTTGTAGCATTCATCTGTAGTATGGTTAGACAAGCCACAGATATTGCATGGAGAATGGTTGTAGGGTCTCCCCCTACCTTGCTTACTTCCTCTGCCCCTACCTCTAGATGATCTACCTCTCCCTGCATAGTTTGCTTGGGAGGTAGAGCCTTCTTCATCAACCTTCTTGCTCTTACCTTTATCTTTAACCCTTTTATCAATGTATAAGGCAGAGGAGTTGTTACCTTTTGATTGTTCTCCATTCTTTGTAAGCTTTGCTTCATGTGTGAAGAGTTGACCAATCAGGGTTGTTAGATCAGGTGCTTGGATGTCCATGTATAAGTCCATTGCTGTGGTAAAGCTCTCCCACTTATCATCTGCCTTTAGTCCATTGATCACTTGTCTGACTATTTGCTCTTCCTCAATTTCTTCTCCAACACTTGCAAGTTGGTCTGCAATGTCTTTGACTCTGGTGACAAAATCTGAAACTGATTGTTTTGATTGCTTCCTAAGAGTGGTGAATTCAATCCATAGTTGATTTTTCCTGGCCCTTGTGTTGGAAGAAAAATAGTTTGACAAGATTTCCCACGTCTCTTGGGAAGTCTTACAATTCCTTACATGCGGTAAAAGAAAGTCAGATATAGAGTTAAGAAGGTAAGACCTTGCCAAAGCATCTTTTGCACACCATTGGTTGAGTCTCTCATGTTCATCCTTTGTGGGTAGTCCTCTAGTCTTGAATGAGGGCAATTCCTCATCTCCTGATATGTATCCAAATAAACTCCTTCCTTGTAGATAGGTCTTCATCCTTAGAGACCAAGCTTGGTAATTGTTTCTGTCCAATTTGTCAATGAATGAAGGAAAACCATCACCCATGATTACCTTATTTGCTCTGATACC
>CM035413.1:68162739-68287739 GCA_020310875.1 Ceratopteris richardii | reverse complement strand
TGCATTGCCTTCTTCCAATTCTGTTTACCTTTAGCTTCTTCATATGTGATTGGATCCTCTTTGTGTCTTCAAAATGTAAGCTTAATCTTTTGTTGTTAAGAAAGATGTGTCATACTTATACCTGATAGGCTCTTTTCTTTCTCTCAAGGATCTTCTGACCTCTGCACTTTTTGAAGTCTCAACCACATTAGATTCTAGATCAAATCTTGGCCCATCTTCAACATTATCCTGCAATTTACTTTTATGATCAACATCATCACTATCTTCCTCATACACACTTACTTTTGTTTTCCCTTTCCTTTGTATTTCTTCAACACCTACATAATCATTTGTTCACCCTGTATACCATGTGCTTTGCTCATCAAATGTAACATCTTTGGTAACAAGAAATTACTTTCTGGATGGACTCCACAACCTATAACCTAGCTGTCTATCATCATACCCAATAAACACATACTTCTCTGCTTTGGGTTCTAACTTATGTCTCAATTGTGAAGGAACATAAGCATATGATAAACATCCAAATACCTTACAGTGATCAAGAGTAGGTTTCTTACCCCACCATGCTTCATAAGGAGTTCTTCCCTCCAATGCTTTACAAGGTAAAATATTCATAAGATATGTTGCAGTGCTGATAGCTTCTGCCCACAAGTAGTTTGGACAATTCTTTTCCTTCATCATTGCTCTTGCAAATTCTACAAGAGTTCTATTTCTTCTTTCTGCAGCTCCATTTTGTTGAGGAGAGTACTTGCAAATTACTTCTCTTTTTATACCTGCATTCCACAAGTAATCATCAAATTCTTTAGAAAAATACTCTCCCCCTCCATCTGATCTCAAACTCTTGAGCTTTTGTCTTGTAATCCTTTCTACATAAGCATGATAATTCTTAAATGTCTTGAACACTTCTGATTTGTCCTTGATCAACAAACAACACATAATATCTGGATCCATTTATGCTATAGTCCAAGGACCCCACACATCTGTATTAACTAACTCAAGCATGTTTGAATACTTGTACCCTGATTTATTGTATGAACTTCTTTGTGCTTTACCTAATTGACAAGCTTCACACTTGTACACCATGTGTTGCCCTTCAACTTTTGGTAAACCAAGCACCACATCATTCCTTGACATTTCCTTTATGGCTCTCTCATTAAAATGACCTAGCCTTTTATGCTATAGGTCTAACTCACACATCTTTTGACTTCCATAAGTAAATAAAGCATGTCCTGTTAGTATATGATCAATGTCTACCCCTCATGATTGTATGCACATTTTGTAAGGCCCCCTTTATGAGGAGAAGCCAAGCGTGCATTACCCAATTGATGGGAATCCCAACTTGAATGTTGGATGAAGGTCATATTGGACCATGTAAGGTATTATAAGGAAAGGGAGTTACCAGGGTCCCCAATTGTGGGGTCCGGGGCAGCGGTGAGCAGCCCCGACTGGGGGGTCCAAGAGGGCCAGCGGGCCCCCTGGCTGGGGGGTCCCAGGGGGCCAGAGGGCCCCCTGGCTGGGGGGTCCCAGGGGGCCAGAGGGCCCCCTGGTGGGGGTCCGGGGGCAGCGCCCTCGGCGCGACGGTAAAGGGAATATTCCATGGAATATTCCCTATCGGAGTCAGAAATCATTTATATTTGTTAGGTCGGTTCAACCAGTCTAAGCCGTGTATGGCAATTACGCGGGCGGTGGCTGCCCACGCTCTACCGCCCATGTATAGCCGTCCATGGCAGGCCACCCATGATCCTATATATACATGACTTCTGCACTACCTAATTTATTGAGTTGAGCCAGCATACCTCTACCTTGTATCTCCCTATCTAGAGTTGTCTAGATCACCATTTAAGCTCTACCTTGAGAGCGCACGGGTGGTCAACGCCATCATCTTTGTACTTGCTGCTAGTAGAAAATTGTTGAGATTCTCCTGTATCTGTTATCTTCTCTGCTATTGCTCCTGTGTTATATTGCGTAACTATTGTCTTACATGGTATCAGAGCTGTAAGGTTCGAATAGCTTGAGAAGTATCATTATTTTAGCCTACTAGCAGACTAGAATATCAGTAGATTATTCGAGTGATTACATGATGGCTTCATCGTCGAACACTAGTCTTGGTGCTTCAGCTAATGTTAATGCTGCACCTATTCGAATTCGTCCACCTGCATTCACTGAAGGGAAGCTGGATGGAACCAACTATACACTATGGAAGTTCAAAATTTCTGCAATTTTGGACTCCTATGAATTACTTGACACTGTCATGGGACCGATGGGATTGGATCCAGAGCCTATACCAGTTGAAGATCCAGCAAATTCAAGATTGATGATTCAGCCAGATGCAGATCTTCTACGAGCTTGCAAGAGGCGGAATGCTGATGCATTATGTGCGATTGTCACTAGTGTAAGTGATTCTGTGCTTACTTTAGTTCAACATACTACTAAAGCACATGAGGCTTGGGGCATATTGGCTCGACAATATGAGACCAAGAACCACACTAGGATACAGAATTTAGAAAATCAGCTGGCAAATGAAAAGCATTCTGATTCTGAAAAGGCTGAAGATTTTATCAAACGGATAAAGCATTTTCAAGATCAATTGGCTGCAGTTGGTGTTGTTATAACACCAGAAGAGCTGGCTCAAAGATCTGTACGTGTTCTTCCAGCAAAGTATGATGGATTAGTAACAGCCCTTAACACTCAGGTAAGGCCAACTCCTCTTACATTTGAGGAGTTTTGTGCCATGCTTTTAGAAGAAGAGATGCGGCTGAAGAATCGGCAAAGTACAACTGATGCTGCATTCTCAGCAAATGCAAAAGGTAAAGGCTCTTCAGAGGGATCAAAGAAGAAGCCAAAGAAGAAAAAGTTCACAGGAAGTTGCTTCTATTGTGAAAAGAAAGGCCATGCCATCAAGGATTGCAGAAAGAAGCAAGCTGATGAACGGAATGGGACTGTAAAATCATCATGGAAGAACAAAGAGTCTGCAAACAACACAGAGCTGGAACTTTGGGTAGCTATTGAAGAGGTATGTTCATCTGCTCAAGCTCGTGTTGATGAGCCATGTATTTTAGATAGTGGAGCTTCTCGCCATATGAATAGTAAAAAGGATTGTTATAGTTCCCTAGTGCTTCTGCGGGAATCCATCAATGTAGTGGTGGGAAATGACTCCAAGTGTCCAGCTGAAGGAACTGGAACCATCTCTTTTATCACTTCTCCAAGTGTTGAGAAAAAGTTATCCGATGTTCTCTATGTACCTACACTCAAAAGAAATTTGTTGTCAGTTTCTGCAATAACAGATCGTGGACTCGGAGTTCACTTCAATAAGAGTGGTGCGGAAATCATGGATTCATCAAGTAATGTTGTAGGTAAAGGCATACGACGGGATAACTTGTATGAGTTAAGTGCTTTAACTGCTACAGAAGATAAAGATGTAAGCAGGTTATGGCACCAACGATTTGGGCATCTCGGATTTGCAGTTTTGAAGGAGATGCAACGAACAGGGATGGTTGCTCATTTGCCTGCATTTTTCGAGTTGCAGGAACCTTGTGAAGCTTGTATGATGGGCAAGCAACAACGAAAGGCGTTTCCAAGAGAGACTAGCAATCGATCTCAAGCTCCTCTAGAGTTGGTACATGCTGATCTCTGCGGTAAAATGTCTACACCTGCTTTAGGAGGATCTTTCTACTTCTTGCTGTTAGTCGACGATTATAGTAGAAAGATGTGGGTTTATTTCATTCGAGAGAAGGCTGATGCTTTTGAAAAATTTAAAACGTGGCATAAGTATGTAGAAAATGAATCAGGAAGGAAACTGAAGAAATTTAGAACAGATAGAGGAGGTGAATTCTTGTCAATAGAATTCAACAATTACTGTAAGGAGCATGGTGTGAAAAGGCAACTTACCACAGCTCATACACCCCAACCAAATGGCGTTGTTGAGCGCAGGAATAGGACAGTAGTTGAAATGGCTCGTTGTATGTTGAAGGCTCAAGACATGCCTGATTCATTCTGGGCAGAAGCAGTCAATACAGCAGTGTACATCCTCAATCGAAGCTACACAAAAGCACTGAAGGGGATGACTCCTCAAGAAGCATATTCTGGTAAAAAGCCTTCAGTTTTGCATTTCAGAATTTTTGGTTGTTTCTGTTATGCACATATTCCTGATTCAACAAGATCAAAGTTGGATTCAAAAAGCAAAAAGTGTGTCTTCCTAGGATATAGTGAAGACTCTAAAGCATACAGGTTATGGGATCCTGAGGCAAGGAAGATTTTTGTCAGCCGAGATGTGGTGTTTGATGAACGACCACACTTAGTAGAAGATAAAGGTAAATCTACTATCTCATCAAACGGAGAAATATCTCACCTTGTGCCTATCAAAAGACAGGTTAAAGTTGAGGAGGAGGAAACATCTGATGGAGAAATTTCCTCAATAAAAAGCCAACCAGTTGTAGCTGCACAGCGTAAGCCACTACCAAAGTGGGCACAACAGCTCTTTGATGATCACAATCCACATGTAGATGTACCAGAATCATCCTCGGATGGATTACGAAGATCAAAGAGAATAGAGGAGCAAAGAAGAGCCTCACAACACATTGTTAACATGGCTCTAATGGCAGATATCATGGGTTCGATAAAGGAACCTACCACCATTGAAGAAGCCATTGATGATCCAGGTTGGAGAGCGGCAATGCAATCTGAGTATGATAGTATACTCAAAAATGATACATGGGATCTAGTCGACTTGCTGCCAAAGAAGAAGGTAATAGGTACTAAATGGATTTGGAAAGATAAGTATAAAGCTGATGGAACATTAGAAAAGTATAAGGCACGATTAGTTGCACAGGATTTTTCACAGATTGAAGGATTTGATGTTCAAGAAACTTTTGCACCAACAGCACGCATGACAACTATTCGGACGGTACTTGCAGTAGCTGCACACAAGTCTTGGCCTATTTTCCAGATGGATGTCAAATCTGCATTTTTGAATGGTCACCTCAAGGAGGAGGTATATGTATCTCAACCACCAGGTTTTGAGGTGCCCAATTCAGAAAATAAAGTTTGCAGGTTGAAGAAAGCTTTGTATGGACTTAAGCAAGCTCCACGGGCTTGGTACCAATGAATAGATCATTTTTTCAAAAATATGGATTTTGAAAGAAGTACTTCTGATGCTAACTTGTATGTAACGAAAAGGGATAGCAAGCTAGTTGTTGTCATTGTATATGTAGATGATTTGATCAGTACAGGAGATCATCAGGAACTCATCAATCAAACTCGGATCAGCTTGGGAACTGAGTTTGAAATGACAGACTTAGGTCTACTCCATTTTTGTCTAGGAATTGAAGTATGGCAAAGGAAGGATGGCATTTTCATCTCACAACAAAAATATTCCAAAGAAATTCTCAAGGCATTTGGAATGATGGACAGCAAACCAACTAGCACACCTATGGAGGTAAATCATAAGCTATCTATGGATGATAACATGCCTGATGTAGATGCTAAGAAGTATAGGAAGCTCGTTGGAAGTCTTATTTTTTTGTGCAACACTAGACCAGACATTTGCTATGCTGTTGGAGTTTTAAGCAGGTTTTCCAACAAACCTAAGGAGAGTCACTGGAATGCTGGAATGCGAATTCTAAGGTACATTGCAGGAACCTTGGATTTTGGTATTTTGTATACCACAGGTGATACACTCCAAGGATATTGTGATTCAGATTGGGCTGGAGATTGTGATTCTAGAAAATCAGTTTCTGGATATTGTTTCTCACTTGGTTCAGGAATATTTTCTTGGGTAAGTAGGAAGCAACCAACTCTCGCACTCTCCTCCACTGAAGCAGAGTACAAAGCAGCTTGTTTTGCTTCTTGTGAGGCAGTCTGGTTAAGGAGAATTCTTGCAGATCTACGCTTTCCATCAAATATGCCAACTGTACTCAAGTGTGATAATCAAAGTTGTATGGCTATTGCAAAGAACCCAGTATTTCATGCTCGCACCAAGCACATAGAAGTACAGTACCATTACATTCGTGAGCTAATTGAAGATGAAATTGTGGAGCTAGAATATTGCCCAATAGAGGCAAATTTTGCTTACATATTCACTAAAGCACTTGGAAGAGAGCAGCTCAACAAGCATCTTCAACAGATGGGCATAGGACCGAGACCTACTTGATTTATCATCGGTAAACATTGAGGGGGGGTGTTCGTATATGATCAATGTCTACCCCTCATGATTGTATGCACATTTTGTAAGGCCCCCTTTATGAGGAGAAGCCAAGCGTGCATTACCCAATTGATGGGAATCCCAACTTGAATGTTGGATGAAGGTCATATTGGACCATGTAAGGTATTATAAGGAAAGGGAGTTACCAGGGTCCCCAATTGTGGGGTCCGGGGCAGCGGTGAGCAGCCCCGGCTGGGGGGTCCAAGGGGGCCAGCGGGCCCCCTGGTGGGGGTCCTGGGGCAGCGCCCTCGGCGCGACGGTAAAGGGAATATTCCATGGAATATTCCTTGTCGGAGTCAGAAATCATTTATATTTGTTAGGTCGGTTCAACCAGTCTAAGCCGTGTATGGCAATTACACGGGCGGTGGCCGCCCACGCTCTACCGCCCATGTATAGTCGTCCATGGCAGGCCACCCATGATCCTATATATACATGACTTCTGCACTACCTAATTTATTGAGTTGAGCCAGCATACCTCTACCTTGTATCTCCCTATCTAGAGTTGTCTAGATCACCATTTAAGCTCTACCTTGAGAGCGCACGGGTGGACAACGCCATCATCTTTGTACTTGCTGCTAGTAGAAAATTGTTGAGATTCTCATATATGTGTTATCTTCTCGGCTATTGCTCCTGTGTTATATTGCGTAACTATTGTCTTACATGTCCCACATTACCTTGGACTTTGAGAGTAAATAGCCTTCCTTCTTTTTTTCCTGCAATGATATTTCTATATCCCTGATTTGGATCTTGCACATAGACACCATCATTTGTGAATTTGACTTTATATCGCTTGTTCACAATTTGCCCTACACTTATCAAGTTTTTAGGAATAGTAGGAACATAAAGTACCTTGCTCAAGAGTGTACTTCCATTCTTTGTTTTCACTGATCCAATGCTCTCCACTTTATGCTTGGTATTTTCAACTGTTTGAACTGTATGTCCATTCACCTTTGCTTCCATATCAGTCATCAATGATATATTGCCACTCAGATGATTACTACATCATGAGTCAATATAAAACACCCTTTGATCTTCTCCTACTGCTTCATGAGTTGCATTCAAGATAAGAGTCATGTCATCTTTCTGATTTGATGCATAATTATAATAATTTTTGTTGTAGGACTGAGGTTGAAAGCTTCTTCCACCTCCTCTAGCATATGATGTCCTACTACCTCTTCCTCTGAAATTGCGTCTTTGATTTCTGCCTCCTTTACCTCTTTGATTAAAACTCTAATTATTGCTTCCACCATTTTGATTATTATACCAACAATCATTTGCCAAATGATTGGTTTTGCCACAAATCCAACAAGCCTTAGTATTGTCTTTGCTCTTACCTCCTCTTCCTTTACCTCTGTAGTTCATCTTTCCTTTTGTAAAGTTAGCTTGACTTGAAGTTCCTTCATCATTAGTTGACTGCTTCCCTTTGCCATTCTTTTTCTTGTCCTTGGAGTACATGGCTTGACTTTCACTCCTCTGATTATCTCCCTTAATGTCCTGCTCAAAAGTTAGCATGCATCCTAGCAATTGATTAAGATCAGGAGTAAAGTGATCAAGTGACAATTCTATGGACAATATGAAAGGCTTCCACTTCTCATTTCCTCTTAGACCTGTAAGTATTTGCCTTACCAACTTATCCTCTTCAATGTCTTCATCTACTGCTCCCAAGCTATCTGGAATATCCTTCATCCTTGCCACATAATCAGAAATTGATTGTGAACTCTTCTTCTTGAAAGTTGTGAATTCTGCCCATAATGAGGACTTCCTTCACTTGGTTGTGTTTTAGAAATGCTCTTCCAAAGCACTCCACACATCTGTTGCACTTTCTAATCCTCTAATGTGAGGTAGAAGATAATAATTTACAGCCATGTAAATGATGCTCCTAGCTTCAGCATCTTTCCTCATCCAAGTCTTCAAATCTGCAAGGTCTTCCCTGATTGGAATACTAGGATCTCCAAATTCAGGATTTTCTTCTTCTCCTTTGATGAATGCCATCAAATCTTTGCTCATGAGGTGTGCCTCCATCCTCATGGACCAAGTTGGATAGTTCTCCCTATCTAGCTTATCAATCTGCAAGCTTTCTCCCATCTTTGATCTTCTGTGTCTGCAATTACTATGATTTATGATAATAAAGTGTACCTTTGATATGAAGCTTTAGTCCTTCTTGATACTTTGATCTCGTGCTTTGTACTTCTGCAAGTTTTCTTCAAGAATTTGGCTTTGTCCACCTTCAATTAGAAGGAACTTCAATATCTGCAGCAGTCGGGGCTTCCAATACCTTTACTTCACTTGTATTGCACCTGAAGCTCTGATACCACTGTTGGAGACCTTTTAATCTCCAAAGGTTTGATCTATACTGATCTAAGGGCACCTCTATATCAGTTATAGACCAAACTTTATACACATGTTACTTTGATTTACCAAATCATTCATGAACAATTCTATGAGTGAGAATTTTCCTTCTTCAAGAAGTCTGCTTCAAAGATTGACTTCATTACCTGCACATATCTTCAGATTTCTTCAATCTAATGATATACATACCTCCAAGCTACCTTTGTGAAATCATATCAAACATTAGTCCTTCAAAAGAATCATTAAAACTTTAGTTTGATCCTTAAGATCAAATATATGTTAGAAGCTGTCTTCTTGAACAAGCGACTTTGACATAGGTAACTTCTAAGGTTGGTTTCTCACAACACAGATCCCGTTTTGCTAACTGCTTTTAGACATAGCTTCCTTATCTTCTAACTTAGATTTTGAATGCTCACTTATAAAAAACTTTACACTGTGCACTGAGATCTAAGCAAAACATTGACACGGAAAAATGCATGACTCTAAGAGGTTTATCTGCAGACTTTACATACACATGTTTGTATTGATCATACTCACAACAGAAGAAGAATTAGACCATGAAACTTTGAACATAGCTTCATTAGCTTCTAGATTAGATGTGTACAAAAGGATTTGTGATCCACATGATCAGACTGAGAGAAATCTATGAAATATTTGTCGCTATTTTCTGAAGATGACTCTCTTCACATCTATCTCTATGACAATTGTCTTCTAATGACTCTCTCATGTATTTCTTTACATCATTGAGTTATATACATATGATTCTATACTTATCCCACGTCTATGACATTACTCCTTATCATCCTAAGGATTATCTATACTCAAATTACAAGAATTTCCAACTGAAAAGTACATATGTATACAAGCTTCACTTTTGAGATCTCTTCTCTTCCTCAAATGACTTCTTGAACTTCAACCTGATCATAAACTTGCTTCAAGTTCTTTGTAATCATCAATTTGTGATTGCTTTGTTCCAACACACACACACACACACACACACACATATATATATATATATATATATATATATATATATATATATATATATATATATATATATATATATATATATATATATATATATATAGATAGATAGATAGATTGATCGATCGATCGATCGATCGATCGATCTATCTATCTATCTATCTATCTATCTATATATATATATATATATATATATATATATATATATATATATATATATATATATATATATATATATATATATATATATATATATATATATATATATATATATATATATATATATACATATATACATATATAGATAGATAGATAGATAGATAGATAGATAGATCGATCGATCGATCTATCTATCTATCTATCTATCTATCTATCTATCTATCTATCTCTCTCTCTCTCTCTCGCTATATATATATATATATATATATATATATATATATATATATATATATATATATATATATATATATATATATATATATATATATATATATATATATATATATATATATATATATATATATATAGAGAGAGAGAGAGAGAGAGAGAGAGAGAGAGAGAGAGAGAGATAGATAGATAGATAGATAGAGGAAAAGACGAAGGCAGAATGGAAGGAAGCTATGGATGAGGAAATTGGAGCACTCAAGGAGAATGATACTTGGGAGCTAGTACCAAAGGAGTTTATGAAGGTAATTGTTTCTAGATGGATATATAAAATCAAAAGGAATTCTGATGGATCAATAAGCAGGTACAAAGCTAGACTTATGGCTAAGGGCTTTTCACAAACCCAAGGGGTTGATTATGAAGAGACCTTCTCACCTTTGGCCAAAATGCCAACCATCAGGGTATTGGTAAGTGTTGAAAGAACTTGGAGGTGCTTGTAGAAGGTAGAAAAGTGCGTTTCGAGGCGACAAAGTTTGGTCAAGCCAACCGGCACAAGACCAGCACTTGAGCTTATGGAGACTCAAATAGACCTTATAAGCATGTAATAAGTGCAAAGAGGCACACTATTTACTTTGGAACATCAAGGAGAATGACTCGATACAAAACAGATAGGTTTGCGGGTCAACTAGCTCAAAAAACTTACTATCTATGGAAGAGACAATGAACTTCAAATGCCCATAGCGACCAGCGTGATTACAATTAGAAACAATCCTTTTATAGGAGTCATATACATAGGGTTGAGTGTATGGAATGCACAAAAGTAAGGAATAAGCAAAATATGCTATAGGAATGAATGCGACATTCACCGGTGGTACTTCCTATTTTTCAGGAATACGTAAAGATTGACCTTGAGGCAGAAAAACTCAGCTTTCTCCCAATATGCTGAACCAAATGCTATGAAAATTTACAGGTGTAAACAAGACACTTATACCTTTCTAATGCGTCATCTTGCACTCAATTTGGAGCTCTAGAGAGAGATCAGCAGCCTCTGCAAGATTACTCTCGGTGAAGAAGATGATGCAGAAAATTGTAGGAGCAAGACAATGATGGTCACAAGTGTATGTATATTGCTTCCATGTATTTTACAAGTGATTCCAAGTCTTTATATAGACTCTAGGAGTGTTCCACGACTTTTACAAGTTGAATTTGAATTCAAATGAAGGTGGGAATGGTTGTTGAAGGGAATCAATTCACTTTCCTACAATCTAGGAAAAGTGAAGATCTTGATTGATCTACTTTTAGGTGATTGATTGCTTGATTGAATGCAACTTCAACCACCAAAAATTCGTGGGATTTGGGCTCTATCTTTCTATCTTTACATGTGTACAACTCAAGGCTTTTAGAACGGTAAATGAGCCATCAGAAATCTCTCAAAAAAATACAATAAATGAGCATATGAAAAAGAACTCTCCAACGGATATTCTTTTGACGCGATAGCCTTTGATGCAGATGAAATCCACCTGAAGCATAGTGTAAGTTTGATGTTCCAACAACTCCCCCTCAAGCTAAAGTATGCTTCGGTCTTCATTCTTTGATAGGTTGAATACCTGCCATACCTTTGAATCTACAAAGCTTTATTCCATCAAGTGCCTTCGTCATCATATCTGCTACTTGCTTTTCAGTTGGAACAAAAGAAATGTCAATCTCCTTTGCCATGAGCTTCTCCCTGATGAAGTGGTAATGGACTTCTATGTGCTTGGTTCTCGCATGGAAAATAGGATTTGCCGCTAGATGCATGGAACTTACATTATCTCTAAATATGTGAGGTTTGGAACTCACAAGTCCCAAATCTGTATACAATGCTTTTAACCATATTGCTTCTTGAGTTGCTATGGTCAAGCCTTTGTACTCTGCTTCAGTTGAGGATAAAGCAATTGTTGGTTGCTTCTTGGAACTCCATGACACTAGCTTCGATCCTGCAAATGCTAACTAACCAGATGTACTTTTTCTATCATCCTTAGCTCTTGCCCAATCTACATCTGAGTAGATTTTGATATCCAAATCTGAAGAGTAAGGATAGAATATACCTTCGTTGATTGTACCTTTGAGATACTTAAGTACTCTCTTAGCCGCATCCATGTGTGGTCTTCTCGATGAGTGCATGAACTGACTAAGCACTCCCACACTATATGAGATGTCTGCCCTTGTATGAGTAGCATATATCAAGCTACCTACCAAGCTTTGGTACTCTTTAATGTCTTCAATTTTCTCACCATCATAAATAATAAGTTTATGATTCATCTCCAAAGGTGTACCTGCAGGTTCAATGTTCTCCATTTTAAACTTGAGAAGAAGATCTTGAATGTATCTTCTTTGAGTCAAATACATTCCTTCATCTGTGTATATCACCTGCATACCTAGGAAATATGTGAGCTCACCTAGGTCACTGATTTTGAACTCCTCTTGCATGTGTCTCTTGATCCTTTGAATGCCATTTAGATCATCACCTGTCGCAATAATATCATCTACATATACACATAGATAGATAACCTGATTGTGATCCCTTTTTATGAATAGAGAAGAATCCGAGCTGCTAGCTTTGAACCCTTGATCTTGAAGATATGTAACCAACTAGTAATTCCAAGCTCTAGGAGCTTGTTTCAATCCATACAATGCTTTCTTAAGTCTGCAAACATAAGATGGATGATTAGGGTTTTCAAAACCTGGTGGTTGTGACATGTATACCTCTTCACTTATCCAACCATTTAAGAATGCATTTTTCACATCAAGTTGGAGGAGTCTCCAATTCCTTGTAGCAGCTACACTTATCAATGCCCTGATTGTAGTCATCTTTGCAATTGGTGAGAATGTTTCCTCATAGTCTATACCATGAGTTTGTGAGCATCCTTTGGCAACTAATCTTGCCTTGTACCTGCAAACTGATCCATCTGAGTTTCTTTTAACTTTATATACCCATCTGCAACCAATTACCTTTTGATTCCGCAACATTGGAACCAAATCCCAAGTGTCCATCTCCTTCAATGCATCTATCTCTTCGTTCATGGCCTTTTCCCAATTAGGGTTTCCCTTTGCCTCTTCATAGGTTGAGGGTTCCTCTGAAATAGAGTCTTTTGCTTAGTAGATTGAATGCTTCGTAACAAATGTGGAATCATATCCATACCTTTCTGGTTGTTTCTTCTCTCTTGATGATCTTCTAGGTGCTTGTTTGGAGCATTCTCCAACCTCTTGCATCTTTGCTTTGCCTCTTGACTTCCATAGCTTGTAATCCTTTTCTCTTTCATCTTGGTCATCGTCTGTATCACTTCTTGGATACTGGACCTATGTATCATGCTTGCTTCCTAATTGATGAGAGTCAGAATCAAGATCATATGGTAGTGTTACCTTTTGTTTGTCTTCATCATACCAAGACCTGTGTTCTTCAAACACAACATCTCTACTTGTAGTGAATTGCGTGGTTGAAGGATTGAAGAACCTGCAACCCATCTGAGTGGAATCATATCTAATAAACACTGCCTTTGTTGCCCTTTCATCTAGCTTACCTCTTATTTGTGATGGTACATGAACATAAGCTAAACAACCAAAAACCTTGCAATGTCCAAGACTAGGTTTTCTTCCATGCCATGCTTCATAAGGAGTCATACCTTGAAATGATTTGGATGGTAGTCTATTGACAAGGTACACAGCAGTTGAAATAGCTTCTGCCCATAGATAATGTGGCAACTTCTTCTCTTCGAGCATTGTTCGGGCTGATCCAACCAGTGTCTTGTTTCTCCTCTCTCTAATTCCATTTAGTTGAGGAGACTACCTAGTAGTCACTTCCCTTTTGATACCTTTTTCCTGCAAGAACTCATCAAACTCTTTGGAGAAGTATTCTCCCCCTCCATCAGATCTGAGCTTCTTAAGTGATCTACCTGTATGATTCTCCACATGTGCAAGATACTTCTTGAAGCAATCAAACACTTCATTCTTACTCTTGATAAAGTATAGAACAATCCATCTACTATGGTCGTCAAAAAATGAGACATAATACCTTGATCTTGCCAATGAAGGTTCTTGACTTGGTCCCCATACGTCTATATGTACTAAGTCCAATAAGTTGTTGTGGATGTAGCCTTTGTGGTTGAATGTGTGTCTTTGTGCCTTCCCAATCTGACATGCATCACACATGTTGATCATGTGTTGCTTTGATATGTTCGACAATCCTAGAACACTTTGATTCCTGCATATATCCTTCAAGGTTCTTTCATTCACATGAGCAAGTTTCTTATGCCACACTTCAAGCTCACTTAGGGTTTGAGACCCAAAGTTGAATAGAGTTATGTTCCTGGTTTCTCCTACTTCAAAAGTAAAGAGCCTACCATGCTTCTCACCTCGGGCTACCTTTTTGAAGCCTTGACATGGATCTTCCACAAAAGATTCATGTTGGGTGAATCTAACTGGCAACCCTTTTTCAACTATTTGGCCTACACTTATTAGGTTTTTAGTGATAGTGGGTACATAGAGAACCTTACTCAAAATGTTTGTCTTGCCATTGGAAGCTTTGTCATTACCAATCTTCTCCACATTGTGCTTCGTGTCATCCCCTGATTGCACTTCATGTCTATGCTTTGGACTTTCCAAATGAGATAGAAGAGCAATGTTGCCTGCAACATGATTCGAACATCCTGAATCTATGTAGAACAAATGATCATCGTCTTTACCTTCTTTGTGGCTTAGATTCATAAGAAGCAAAGAGTCTTCATGTGGTTGATCTTCTGAATAATTGTTGTAGTCCCTTCTATTATAGCTTCTTTTGTTATTGTTGAAGTTGTGTCCACCTCTGCCTCTATTGCTACCATATCCACCTCTTCCACTGCCTTTCTAGGTCTTCCCATTGAACCAGCAATTCTGAGTGGTGTGGTTGGTCTTATCGCATATGGCACAAGGTTGAATATTTTGACCTTTGGCTTTGTCTTGCTTTGGTCCTTTCTTCTTCCCTTTCCACTTGCTCTTGCCTGCAAAGTTGGCTTGGGAGGTCTCTTCTTCATCTTCTTCCTTCTTCTTGCCTTTCTGCTTCTTATCCTTCTTATCTGCATATAGAGCACTAGTTGAATTACCATGATAAGAGTTACCTTCCTTTATGCTATTATTGGCTTCTTGATTGAAGAGTTGTCCAAGAAAGATGTTGAAGTCTGGAGTCTGCACATCCATGATGAGATCATAAGCCGTCGTGAAGGATTGCCATTGCTTATCACTTCGAATGCCATTGAGAATTTGCCTCATGATGACCTCTTCTTCAATCACCTCCCCAATGGATGCTAACTGATCTGCAACTTCCTTGACCTTGGTAACAAACTCTGTGATGGTTTGTTTAGGTGTCTTCTTCATTTGGTTGAACTCGTTCCAAAGATGATTCTTTCTTGCTTTGGTACTAGCAGATAAGAAAGTCTCGAGGGCATCCCAAGTCTCTTGAGATGTCTTGCATCCTCTAATATGTGGTAATAGAAATTCAGAGATAGATTTCAGTATGTACGACCTTGCTTGAGCATCCCTTGCACACCAAAGTGTGAGCTTATCTGTCTCCTCTTGTGTAGGTCCTCCTTTGGATCTTGGAATAGGCATAACTTCATCACCTGCTACAATTCCATAAAGATTTCTACCTTGCAAATAGGCCTCCATTCTGATTTGCCAAGCCGCGTAGTTGTGTCGATCAAGCTTCTCGATCATTGAGGGAAAGCTGTCACCCATCTTGATCTAGCTCTGATACCACTGAAAGAACTTGGAGGTGCTTGTAGAAGGTAGAAAACTGTGTTTCGCGGCGACGAAGTTTGGTCAAGCCAACCGGCACAAGACCAGCCCTTGAGCTTATGGAGACTAAAATAGACCTTATAAGAATGTAATAAGTGCAAAGAAACACACTATTTACTTTGGAGCATCAAGGAGAATGAGTCGATACAAAACAGATAGGTTCGCAGGTCAACTAGCTCAAAAAACTTACTATCTATGGAAGAGACAATGAACTTCAAATGCCCATAGCGACCAGCATGATTACAATTAGAAAAACTCCTTTTATGGGAGTGATACACATAGAGTTTAGTGTATGGAATGCACAAAAGTATAAGGAATAAGCAAAATATGCTATAGGAATGAATGCGACATTTACCTGTGGTACTTCCTATTTTTCAGGAATACGTAGAGATTGACCCCGAGGCAGAAACACTCAGATTTCTCCAACTCTTCTAAAACAAATGCTAAGAACATTTATAGGCATAAACTAGACACTTATACCTTTCCAACGAATCATCTTGTACTCAATTTGGAGCTCCAGAGAGAGAGCAGCAGCCTCTGCAAGATTACTGTTGGCAAAGAAGATGATGCAGAAAATTGAAGGAGCAAGACAATGATGGTCACAAGTGTATGTATATTGCTTCCATGTATTTTACAAGTGATTCCAAGTCTTTATATAGACTCTAGGAGTGTTCCACGACTTTTACAAGTTGAATTTCAATTCAAATGAAGGTGGGAATGGTTGTTGGAGGGAATCAATTCACTTTCCTACAATCCAGGAAAAGTGAAGATCTTGATTGATCTACTTTTAGGTGATTGATTGCTTGATTGAATGCAACTTCAACCACCACAAATTCGTGGGATTTGGGCTCTATCTTTCTACCTTTACATGTGTACAACTCAAGGCTTTTACAACGGTAAATGAGCCATCAAAAATCTCTCAAAAAAATACAATAAATGAGCATATGAAAAAGAACTCTCCAACGGATATTCTTTTGACGCGATAGCCTTTGATGTAGATCAAATCCACCTCAAGCATAGTGTAAGCTTGATGTTCCAACAAGTGTGGCTGCATCAAAGAGTTGGAACATGTATCATTTGGATGTTAAAAATGCATTTTTGAATGGCTGGATTTTAGAGGAGGTATACATGTCTCAACCTCCTAGCTATGAGGATCCAAACAAGGTAACATATGTATGTAAATTGAACGAATCTCTTTATGGATGAAAGTAGGCTCCTAGGGCATGGAACCATAGGTTGACCACATACCTTCAGGATCAAGGTTTTGTCATGAGTAAAGCAGATACTTCTCTGTTCATCAAGAGAAGTAATTTAGAGGTAATATACCTATGTGTATATGTTGATGATATCATACTTAGAGGTAATGATGGTAATGGCATCAAACAGATAAAAAATCAGATGATGGAGTTCAAAATTAGTGAACTTGGATCACTAAAATATTTTTTTGGACTAGAGTTAGTCTATACTTATTGTGGAATTTATATTACTTAGAGAAAGTATATACAAGATATGTTAAAGAAGTTTCATTTGCAAGATGCCAAAGTTGCAACTACCCCAATGGAGGTAAACTGAAGTTAAGTGCTCATGAAGGTGATGTACTTGACAACATTGCAGGTTATCAAAGCATACTAGGAAGACTAAATTATGCTACTTTGACAAGGAATGACATTGCTCATGGATTAAGTGTTCTAAGTCAGTTTATGCACAAGCCTAGGGCACCTCACTTAGAGGCTGCCAAAAGGATCTTGAAGTACCTTAAGGGTACCCAACATCATGGTTTGTATTTCCCTTATACATCAGACTTGGACATCAAGATATATTGAGATGCAGATTGGGCAAGATGCAAAGGTGAGGAGTATCTGAAGATACCTATCCTTTGCAGGTGATAAGCCAATATCATGGTCTTCAAAGAAGCAACCTACTGTTTCTTTATCTTTTATAGACGTAGTGTATAGAGGATTAACCAATGCTACTCAAGAGGCCATATGGATCAGGCTATTGTATACAGAGCTAGGTTTACATACTACATCTCCAATGATTCTTGGAGATAATACCAGCTCACTACATCTTGTAGCTAATCCCATTTATCATGATAGGACCAAGCTTATAGAGGTCCACTATCATTATGTGAGCGAGAAGTTATTGAGCAAGGAGATTCAGTTGTCATATGTGTCAACAAATATGCAATGTGCAGATTTATTAACTAAAGCATTAGATGGTACAAAACTTTGCAAGTTCAATTCAATGATTGGATTGTAGGATATTCATGAAGATTGAAGATGAAGACCAAGCCAAAATGTTTGGCTTGAGGGGGAGATGTGTGTGCAAAGTCCAAACCCTCATATTTGGCTTGAAGATCATAAACACATGAAGCTCCATGGAAATCATTGCTAGGAGAACTTTATCCTTTTATGTTTGTAAAAGTCATTTATGTGACTTGAGAGAATATTTGTAATCACCTACCAAAAACTCGTGGACTTGTTAGTTAGAAAAACTTCTACTTCATTGAGGGAATATCTCCTAGATTGAAGGATTATTTTTAGAGAGAGCCAAAGGTTGAATTCAAATTCAAATTTGAATGTAACACTTATATAAAGTTACTTGAGAAAAGTCGCGGTAAGAAGACTCCAATCCTAAGATCTCCATTGGCATTGTGAAAGAGTGTGAGGCCTACATTGTAGCCTACACTACTCTCCATCATAAGGCTATGATTGTCAATCCTATGATCTTGTACAACATTGTTCATGAATACAATACCTCTATATTGTTAATCTATGATCTCTCTGTTATAGTCATTAATATCTATCAACTTGTGCTACTCATATCTAAGTAAATTCACCACCAAATTCAATGATCTATAGCTTATTGGAATCAGCACCAAGTTATCTACATGCTGAAAAATTGTGAAGGAAATCTATTCAGCCAATTTGGAGAAAAGCATGTCAAAGCACTCATTGGTCAAACTCTATAGAGGTCCTAAAAAATCGGGGGTAATGATTCATTTGTTAAATTGATTGCTCTGTCTATAGTGCATCATTTTAAGTGATTGCACTTGGAATCATTAGGTTATTAAGATAATTAGATACCTCTAAAAGTAATTTCTCCAATTCCTACTATACTGGCAGTATTGAGTATAACAAGCAGTAGGTTTATGATAAAAAATAAAAGGTTTTCATTGATTCTTCTGTTTGGAAGTAGTCTGTTTTGATTCAATCTTTTCATACATCACTTCCAAGGTACATAGGCACTTATATTGGGTCATTGGAAAGCTAAGAGGGCCCACATATCATCTCTAAACCTTCAAGGGGATGGTACTATGCATGATTTGGCAGTTCCTACTCATTTCTTGGAGTGTCCATCCATCTATCACAAAATATATAAACACACACATACACACATAGGCACATACACACTAACACACACACACATACACACATCCACACACATTTACACACACACATACACATGCATATACACACACACATAGACACACACACACATGGATGCATACACACACATATATGCATAGACATACACATCTCAAGTAAATCGTAATTGTAATTTTCTCTCTTCTTTAAAAGTTTGATCCTTTTCCTGACAAAAGGTGCTTTAAAGACAGTGTTATCTAGCTCTTTTAAAACATAAGTATTATTATCATTGACTTTGGGTAGAATGTATGGTCTGAACCAATGTCTCACCAATTTTCCTCTTGCTTCATATTTTGTATAAAATGCTCTATCATATACTAGGAATCAATCATTTTCTTGTATGTCTTTTGGTCTCAACCAATGTTTTTTTTATCGAAGTAAACTTTGTTTCTAATTATTGAAGCCTTCAACTTTTCCTTTGCATCTTCTAATCATTCTTGACCTTGTTCTAATTATTGCATTCTTAAACATAGAAGTTCTTCTTGAGATAGATTAATATCCCAAGGCAACAAAAACTAAGAGATGACATGTGATTCATTGAGAAAATTGGCTTTTGGTTGTACATCAACTTACCTACCATAGATCTAGTCATACGTATACATGTCATGCGATCTGCCAAGAACGCAAATGAAAGAAAATAAGGCCAGTGACAAATATTTCCTTTACATGCCTTTGCAAGAGCTTCAACAATTGGTGCATGCCCTTGTTCAATTTTTCCATTTGCCTCAGGACTGAATGCAGTTGTAAGGGCTAATCGAATCCCATGCTTAGCAAGAAAACTCCATTGCCTGTAGTGCATACAATTCTCCTCACTCTGCTACAATCTTATCCACATAAGCCAACCTAAAAATCACATCCTAAAAATATTTAGACACATTAGCAGTTGATTTATTTCTTAATGCTCTTCCTTTCACATGAATTGTTAAATCCTCGCTCACTAAAACAATATAACATATATTACTCAGTCCTATCGACATCCTTACTAAATCAATCACCCATTTGTAGTGAATGCTAGGTGGATAAGTGGGGTATAGACTATCATGATGTTTAACTGATGAATGCAATTGACAAGTCCTGCAAGTGGAGACATAACTTAACACATCAACATACATTCATTTTCCACTAATACTGTTCTCTTATCTTTTCATAGGTTCCAAAAAACCCTTTATGTCGAGTCCACATAGTATCATGCACTCCTTTCATAACTTGCCTTTGTAATAATCTTGATCCTCTAACTTTTTGAGGATTCACAATCTTTGCTTTGCATGTCTCCATAAATAACCATCTTTTAGGAAAAAGTTGAAATCTTTCCTCCTAATACCTCTAAATCTAGCCTAAGAACAAAAATTTTAGAGGTAGATTGCTTAAATACTTCCCAATCTCTTTCCAATTTCCTTCATACTCATCTTCATTGAATTGTTCTAATGTGTAGTTATTAGCTTCATATGCACAAGCATCTAATTCTCTCTCTTTTTCATCATTTCCTCCTTTGATATTCTTCAACCTAGCCCATGAGAGCATGTAAAAAAATGAATTTGCCTTTCCTAAAATGTGAACAAACTAAGGATTAAATGAATTTATGTAAGCAATCCATCGGAGCATTGCTATATCAAGAGTGGGGCAATTAACAATCATACCAAGAAGTGGTAATCCGTTTCCATAACTACATATGATCCAATGAAGTATTCTTTGTCACACTTCAAAGATGTTACAAATCTACACAATTCTCTCTTGAATTTCGGGTAATTCCTTTGTCTCCCATGTAGAATTTTCACTCTCAATCTTATTGCATATTTATGCCCATTTTCATCATCTTTCCCTATTGCCCATACTATACCAACCAAACTTGTATCTATTGTTAAGATTATAGGCTTTTTGGTACTAAAATCTACCTTTTTTAGAACAAGAGCTTGAAAAACAAGATTTTCAATGATTTCATAGCTTGAGTATGCTTTTCATTCCAAACGACCTTTTTCCCTTTTCTCAAGAGTTGATAAAAGCCATTTGCCACATGAGCAAAATGCCGTATTTAAGTATGATAAAATACACATGCTCCAAGAAAGCATCTAACTTCACTCACATTGTAGCATATATCAGGTAATTGATTAATTACATCTATCTTTGTAGGATATGGTTTGCATCCATAATGATCATACGTGTGACCAACTATTAATACCTCATGAACACCAAATATTGATTTTCCCCAAAAAGGTCAAATGAACTTCTTCAAATCGTTCTAGAATCTTCTCACAATCTAATATGTGATTTTTTACAAAGTCTCTACATCGTTCATCATCAAGTTGATCATTTTCTATCCTCTCTCTACACCCTTAGCCCAAGGGACAAAGGGCCATCAATGATATCAGAACTTTTGATGAGAGTGCTAGACATACCATCTCTAACTTTCCAACTAAGAGTATCACTTGCTATGGAAAATAGTTAAGGGGCAAAGGACAACCCTATCTAATGGACTTGTATAGCGTGAAAGGTATACAAGTATTATCATTGATAGAGTCCCTAGAAAAGACATTATGGAATAGGATGCGAATAAATCTAATAAATCTTTATCCTATCATAAGCTTTTGCAAACTCCACCTTCAAGAAGAAAAAATCTTGATTTGTTTCTCTACCATAGTCCATACCTTCCAAAAGTGACACAAGGGAATCTAAAATATATCTACATTTGATAAAATCATTTTTCCTAGTGAGCATAATCTTTTTCATAATAGGGATAATTCTCCTAGCAAGAGTGGAGGATACAATTTGGCAAATTGACGTTAGACAAGAGATAGGACTCCAATTTTGAAGATCATCTCTAGCTCCTCTTTTATGAACATTTTTGATCACTCTATATTAATATAAATAGGAAGATCACCTCTTCTAATGGATTCTTTCTAGATAAAGAGAATGAAGTTTGCCAAAAACTTTAAAGTTATGAGAAGAACTAATTCGAAATCTCACGAAAACAATGACATTTATAAGGTTTCAATCTACTTATGGTTTCTTTAACCTCACTAATAGTGAGGGGTAGGTCCACGTACTAGCCAACCTTTGATGAATCACATTTTTTTATTTTAGAGAAATGGTGGCTCTTGCTCTATGGATATCCTCTCCTCACCATGAAGTACTAGAGGAAACATTAAGAAAGAAGCTTACAACCTTCTACAACATCTTATCAATATTTTCTACCCAAAACTCTCATGCTCAAGGAAGAGAACCACTAGCTTCAAGACCTCATATCTTTTCTCTCCTACAACTCCAATCCCTTCTTATCAGCACTAGGATCCTTATTTTGAGAGCCACAAATGCTCCAAAGTTTTGTAATTATCATCATTTTTGTTCTATCCCTACGTTTTTTGTAACTCTCTTGTAGTGAGTGAACAAACTCTAGATTTCTTTCACATATTTCTCCCAAGCAATAATGGGGGAATCTTTAGTAGAAAATAAATCGGTGATAACAAGTTTGGTTTTAGCAATAATACTAGGAAATCTAAGAATGGAGGCATCCAAATAGGGTCATCTAGCATGATAGTTAGGAAAATGTCTATTGCTAAAAATATTTAAAGTCTTATGTTCAAGCAAGTAGAGGGAGGCATCAAGCTCACAACTAACATTCCAAAGACTTTGAAGACTATTTGTGTTCATATAAAATTTTTCAAGCCTTAAAACATGAAAAGTATCACCTTTTCTCTATCATTCCAATAAAAACCAAACATTTTGGAAATATCAACGAGGTCATGTATGGATGCAAGATAAAACCACACAATCTTCTCCCTACCCCAAATCAGAATGCCTCTACACTCATATCTACAATAAGGAGAGGGTCATCAAAAATAAATAACTTCTCCCAACATTTATTTATATCATGGGAGTTATTAGCAACATAAAAACTAACAGAATATCATAAATAGGGTCTTTAAAGAACTAAGCAAAAAAACTAAAAAAATTATACTAAGTAGGGACTTTAAAGAAATAACTACTCGGACTAGCAAAAACATCATTGTTAAATGAAATAAAGATAAAACACTACCAATACTAGAACCTCCCTTTCAAGTGGAGTTCTATGTAAAAGACCAACCATGATGAGAAGAAATTAGACTTCTCTTTAAATGTTAGCATATATTTCTTGAAGAAAATCAAAGTATAAGAGCTTGGAGTGTTCCTAGTCAATGTCAAAAAAAAATGAAGAAAATCACATGCTTGAAGGGAGCCAAAATCCATGACTTTACTCTCGAATTCAAATTCAAATTGAATCTAAAAGTTAATTTTACCTTTTAGGTAGAAGATTAAACCATTATCACATATCAAAAAGGGTATATAAACACTACTCTTCTTCTCTGGGGAAAATAGAGCATTACATAGTGTGTATAGATCATCTTGTGAGCATACATTCTGCTAGCTTTAAGTGCAAGAAGTCTTCTACAAATCCTTTGTATCATATGTGCAATATCAATACACATTATGATTAAATTTTCTTGATCAATCATTCTCTATCTACTATTACAATAGTTCTGAGGCTTTGTCATCTTTGTAGACTCATTTCTGAGTGTATAGGTACTCAATGTCTAATCTATCACCTAGATCACTTTGCTATACTGTTTTGAGTGCATATACAAAGTTTCATCATCATTGGACCTATAGATATTGAGATCTGAATAATTATGTATGATTGTGTTTGTGTATCATCTTGCTTTTGAAAAGTCAAGGTGCCCCCCAAATTTCTTAGATTTGTTTCTCACTACATGATGAGTCTAAATTCATGACATAACTTGCTTTGTGTAGCTTAAGAATCTATTTAAAATTGTCAAAAGTTCTATGGATAATTTATACCAAGCTATAAGCACGAACTAAATCTCTGATAGCTTCTCATCCATAAATAGAAGGTTTCTCAAGATTTGTGATCTTCAAATTTATTTGCTTTGAAATAAAAATTTATGGATGATGTTCTAAAGGGCTTAAGTCTTTTTAATGCATAATGTGGAAGCTTAGGGAGTGTACTAACTATCTCTAAAGTTGCCTAGTTAGGTTATGAGGAGGATTTTGCCAACACAATCTCATCTCTACAAATCTTCCATCACCTCTTCATAGTGGTATCAAAGCAAAGAAAAGGACTATGCATTATGGGTGATGGTTTCCCCTCATCCGTTGACAATCTAGATAAATGTATTTAGTGAGATTGGTATCTCATAATGGAAGCTTATCTACAAGAAAAGAACTTATATGGATACATTTCTAGAGATGAGATGATGCGAATACTTTGACACAAGGGCCAACCAAGACAAGAGGAGTAGATAAGGTTGAATGCATGGTCTTAAAAGGATTCCTTGGCAAGCTCATACATTCTGAACTCTATTTCTTACCTGCTACTCCCTCACATCAAGATTTGTAAAACTTCTCTAGAGACATGGAATGATTTGGAAGCATTATTTTGTTCAAGTACCAAATCTAGGAAGAATCAATTGTGTATGGAGTTTAAAACACTCAAGAAGGTGCCTAAGAAAAGTATGACTAACTTTTTCAAAAAGATGAAGGATATTATAGATGAATTTGGGAGCATTGGAGAGATCATTGAGAAGGAGAAAATTCAAAGGAAACTCATCAATGGGATAAAAGTTGATTAGAAATGGGAAGCCTTCACCACAGCGATGGACCTCTAGATGGACATGCAAGTACTTATAGTCAACGCACTCATGGGGCAACTTTTCACACATGAAGCAAAGCTTATGAAGAATGCTGAAAACGAGGAAGGTAAACAATCCACTACCCTCTATATAGACAAGAATAAAGGAAAGAACAAGAAAGGGAAAGGTAATAAATCTAATGATGAATGAACTACCTCTGAAGCCAATTTTGCAAGTAGAGGTGGAGGCTCAATAAGAGAAGAAAGAGGAGGTAAAGAAAATAGTGGGAAAGCTCAAAGCTCACCACACTCTCCTATATGTGGTCTAACAAATCATATTACAAATAATTGTTTCAAGAATCCAAGGAATCAAAGAGAAATAGGATACAACAGACAAGGCTATGGAAAATCAAGAGGTAGATTCAATAAATCCTATGAATATAGTAAAAAAAAATACAACAACAATTATCAAGGTGGATAAAGAAGAAGGAGAGACTACAACTATATAGATCATCAAGCTTAAGAGGATTCACTTCTAGAAATGAATGTAATTCTAGTGAGGATGTGTTTTACATAGACTCTAGATTCTCAAATCATGTGGCAAGAAATGTGGCTCTACTATCTAACTTGGAATATCCAAAGAACAAACATGAAGCCAAAATAGGAGATGAGATAAGACATCCTATTGAGACGATAGGTAACATGAAGACATCTAATGGTTACATGAATCTACTAAGGAGATTCCTTTATTTGCCTACATGACAAAGAACCTTATTAGTGTAGCTTAGATGGTTGAAAAACGCTTGCAAGTGAGATATAGCAAGCATGGAACACACATTGAAGATCCATATTAGGGATTCAAGAAGATAGTAAAGGGAGAAAAGAGATGTAGGTTGTTCACTTTTGGGCTCCAAAGCACCAAGAATATTTCCTTTTTCAACTATGGCACTCAAACCCTATTAGAGTTTGAGTTCTAGCCGAAGAGGCTAGCTCATATATGATAAAGAGCACTCAAAAAAATCAGTAGAGATCACAATGTACTTGGAATACTCAACATATCAAAACAACACATGATATACAAGTGTAATGCGTGTTTTTTTGTAAGTCACACAGGAAGCAATTCACCAAGAAAGGCTACATACATGGAGATCTTTTGGAAATAGTTTTTATATATGATTTAGGACTAAGCAAGGAACCTTCAATTTCTACTAGATCAAAGTACTATGTTTCATTCATAGATGATTGTAGGAGATGCACTATCTTATATTCCATGAAGCATAAGGATGAATTATTATCATGCTTTGATAAGTACTTACCTATAGAAGTAAAACCTTAAGAAGACTAAGGTGCAAAATATGGGAAGATACTTCTCCCAGTAATTTGATTCTTATCTTCAAGATAGAGGAATTGAGAGGGAAATCACCACCAAATACACTTTAGAATAGAGAGAAGAAATAGAACAATTGTGGAGGCTGGAAGGCCCATGCTCAATGAGAAGAAACTTCCTAGCTACTTGTGGGTAAATGAAGTATCTAGTGCCACTTATTTGTTAAATAGACTACCACCATAGGCTCTAGATGACATGAATCCATATGAGGCATGGAATGGAAGACGACCTAGCTTGGATCATTGTAAGATAGATATCTTCACATATAAGAGGTAAATTGGAAGCTAAGGAATGAAAATGTGTGTTCATTGGTTATGAACTTAATGAAAAAAGCTTGTAGCTTATACAATCCTAGCGAAAAAGGATTTATAGTAAGTAGAGATGTTGTATTTGATGAAAACAAGTCATGGTTTGAAGATGATTTTAGGAGAATCAAGCTACATTATGACCTAGAAGAAGACTTATCAACTTTATCAAAAGAGCATGATCACACACTTGAATCATCAAGCGATGCTTAAGATGATCAAGAGACTCCAAGGAGAGAAGTTAACACTTGGAACTTCAAAGGTAAAGCCAAAGTATAGGAATTGAGAGATGTAGTGAAATCCTCTCAACAAACCATTACAAGCTCAACTAGAGAAAAGAAGAAGATGGAAAACTATGGTTATGATACATCATTACTCACAAGAACTCTATCTATCTAGCACATGATTCAAACTTGGAGGATCCCTTATCTTCTAAGGAAACAAAGAAGAAACAAAAATGGATGAATGCCATGGAGGAAGAGATTGAAGACCTTTAGGAAAACCATACTTGGGAGTTGGTACCCAAGACTTCATCTATAAAGATCATAGGATCAAGGTGGATATACAAGGTAAAGAAAAACTTTGATGGAACTATCAATAGTTATAAAGAAGCACTCGTGGCCAAAGGATATGCACAAACACTAGGGATTGACTATGAAGTGACTTTTTCACCTTTTTGGGAAAGATGGCAACTATCATAGTTCTTATGAGTATTCTAGATCTTAAGAACTCAAAAATTTACCAAATGAATGTGAAGAATGCCTTAATGGTTGGATATTGAGAGAGCGATATATAGCTCAAACTTGTGGTTTTAAAAATGCATGACTCCCTAAATATATATGCAGGCTAACAAAGTCCCTATATGGTCAAAAGCAAGCTTGAAGAGCTTCAAATCATAGACTTTTCACCCATTTGTAGGATAAAGGATTCATGATTAGAAAAGTAGATCCTTCAATCTTCATCAAGAGAAACCAATATGAATGCATATAGCTTTCTGTATATGTTGATGATATAATAATCACAAGTAATGATGTTGAAGGAATAAGGAGGATCAAACTTCAAATGAAAGAAGAGTTCAAAATCAGTCACCTAGGGAGACTTACATAATTTGTAGGGTTGGAATTAGTCATAAAGAAAAGGATATGTATCTTAGTCAAAGCTATTACATGAAAGATATGCTTGCTGAGTTCAAAGTGGGGAACTGAAAAGTTGTAGTACACCCATGGAAATTAATAAGAAAAGTGATCACGAAGGAGAGAAATTTGAAAACATAGCTAGTTATCACAATTAAATGGGGAATTTGAGCTATGCCACATTAATTAGAGTGGAAATTTGCTATAGTCTAAGTATCCTGAGTATATTTATGCACACTCCTAGAAAACCTCACATGGAGGCAACCAGGAGGATGCTCAAATAATTGAAGGAAAACATCAATGAAGGTTTGTATTTCTCATATAAATTTGATATAGATATCAAACTCTTCTTTGATGTAGATTGGGTAGTTTCTAAAGATGATAGGAGAAGTACATTAGGATATCTCACCACTGTAGGTACCAAACTCATCTCATGGTCTTCAAAGAAGGAACCCACTATTGCACTTCATGAACTGAAGCTAAATATAGAGGACTAGCCAATGCGAATGAGGAATGAATGTCCAATAGTATCCATAATGGCCCATAAAGGATTGTACTTCTTCTACATTCTCTGGCCTTGGTAGATCCAAGATCACCTTGATTTTATCTTCATCAATAGAAATATTATATCTAGAGATAATATGACCTAGAATATTTATTGTCATGAATATACACTTCTCCAAATTTAGGTACACTGTATATTGTTTGCACTTGTCGAATATTCTCCAAAGTTTTAGAATGTGTTATTGTCTTTGATATGAGTAGGTAAAAACGTTATCAACATATAACTCCATGCTCTAACTCAAAAAAGGTCTTGAGTAGATGAGACATTAATCCTTCAAAAGTAGCAAAATAATTTGTCAAGCCAAAATGTATGACCCTAAAAATTGAAAATCTTGAAAGGAAGTTGTATACTTGTTTGTCTGCTACTCTTTGCAACAAGAATTTAGTAGCAAGAAGTAAATAACTATCTCTTATAGTGTTGTGATTAACTTTCAATTTGATGCAAAATCTTTGCTTCCCATTGTTTTTTGGTATTCCCACTATGGGAGATACACATTCTATGTGTTCTATTTCATGAATGAATTTTGTGGCTAGTAGTCTATCTATCACCTACTTAACTTTAGGTAGATAAAGATCACTACAAGGCCTAGCCTATGAAGCCGTAGGGATCTTATATGACCATATCTCTAGATATACTCTCTTTTGGATCTTTCTAAGTTTAGGAAACAAAATCCATACACTCTCATATAACATAATCAATTCTTGGCCCTCTTCTAGTAACACACGTATTTATAACAATAAATAGGTCCAATTTGCATTTCTTTTGGATGTGATGACACAACACCACCATTATCAAATTACACTTTTTTATCATTGTTCTTTGTTGTCCCTACTAAGGCCAATGACTTGCTCAAGTAGCACAAGCTTCTATGCTTTTCCTTAATTTACTAGAATAGTGTGCCTCTTCACATCAACTCCTTTTATCTTATTCATCTTAGTAGGAAACACAATGTTGGCCAGAATTGTTGGTCTTTATCCCTCCCAAACTAGGCACAACTTCAAAATAGATTCTAGTTTCCATAACATGGCATGATTTCCTTGAATAAGGATCAAAGATTTTTTTTAGGAAAAGATGGAAAGGGTGTCTAGTTCTCCAATGAGGAAAAATAGTTACTCAATTTTTTGAGCTAGTCAAAGTGCTTACTTGGCAGATTGGTGCATGTGGCCAAGGACATGGGTTTACATGTAGTGCACTAGTAGTTTGTTCATAATGGTCTTGGAAGGAAAGTTAAATGCAGGTTGCAAAAAGGCTTTTTTGAAAGCTCTTAAAGTGTTATGGAAGTTCCAAGTGAACCCTCTCTTATGAGCACCTTTTGGAGAAACACAAGTCAACATGAGAAAGATGAAGTGAAGATGTCTAGGTTGTTGCACATAGACGTCTGCAGAAGCACGCGAACAACACAAGGAAGAAGAAGAAGCTTGGAGCACAAACACACAATACTGAATGTATTACTAGAGAATGTACAAAGATAAGTAGCCCATTAGGGCAATAGGTGTATATACAAGCCAAGGGAAAAAAAACTCCTAAAAAGGGAAAAAAGTGCCCCGGCAGTCCTAGAGTGTTCACACACATCACTACCTAAATATATCAACAAATCCCCCTGGGAGTGATGCGGTGAACAAGGAGCTAGAACTCATGTATAAGGAAGTGCCAAGTTATGTGGAAATCACTTCACAAAATGAAGTAAGCCCAAAGCTTTGCGGAAAGCTTCAAACTTCTCCCTAGGCAGAGCCTTCGTGAAAAGGTCTGCAATGTTCTCCTGCGTGAGCTAACAAGCATGAAGCAAGAACCACTAGTGGACACATGAGTGTCATAGCAACCAGCCCAATCTGCACAAAGCCACGGGGCTGAAAAACATACACTTCTTCATGCAAGTCACCATTTAGAAATGTTGTTTTAATGTCCAACTGATGTACATTCCAACCATGATGGGCTGCAAGTGCACAAATGCTCCGAACAGTAGTCATACGGCATGTAGGTGCAAAGGTCTCATCAAAATCAATGCCTCTTTCCTGCGCATAACCCTTTGCAGCAAGCCTAGCTTTATACCTATCAACTGTACCATCAGGTTTACGCTTCAGCTTGTATATCCACTTAGTGCCAATGGCCTTCTTGAAAGGAGCCAAGTCACATAAAGACCATGTACCATTCTTCATTATAGCATCATATTCAGATTGCATAGCAGCCATCCAATTTTTTGAATTATGTGCTTCATCAAAAGAAACATGCTCATTCTCATCACAGAGACTAGACGCAGCCATAGCATAGCAATCTGATGCAAAGGAGGCACTATGAGAGCCTGACGAGTACGATATGACTAAGGTGCATCTAATTTGCTGTCACGCAAAGTCTACACCAGCCATTTTGGCATAGTTTTTGCCTACTCAATACTAGCTCTCTCATCAACAAGTGCATCATGTAAATCTGCATCAGAAATGGAATGATTTGCACCATCACATGAAACCTGCAAAGGTTGAGAAGTTGCCTCATTAGGACCAGCACTAGACTGTCCACCTCTAAAAAGAGGCATCAAAGTATCATACATGTCTTTGGAGCTAACAAATGTCTCCTTAGTACATGAAAGTAGTGGCGGAATTGCATCTTCCAAAATAACAACTTAACGGCTAACCAGAATGCGTTTTGTCTGTGGATGATACAAATGATAGCCTTTACTTTTAGAACTCTACCCAACAAAAATGCATTTTACTACTTTATCATCCAATTTTCGGCGATGTTGTTCAGGCAGAAGTGCATATGCCAAACAACCAAAAACATGCAGATGAGCAACAGATGGCTTGCAGTCATGCCAAGCCTCATATGGAGTGATAGACTGCAGCGCTTTAGTGGGACACCTGTTTAGTACATATGCTGCACACATGAGAGCCTCAAGCCAGAAACTATGTGGTAAAGCCTGACTTTTGACCATGCACCTTGCCATCTCCATGAGTGACCTGTTCTTTCGTTCAGCAACTCCATTCTGTTCAAGTGTATACGGCATTGTACACTGGTGTTTTATCCCAAGTTCAGCCAGAAATGCATGAAAATCTGAAGACATATATTCCCCCCCTCGATCAGAAGAGAGGGTGCCCATTTTACATGCTGACAGATTTTTAGCAAAAACCAAAAACTGTTTGAAGCACATGAACACTTCGGACTTTGCTTTGAGTGGATATACCCATGCATGCCTCGAAAAATCATCAATGAAAGTCACGAAGTAAAGGTAATTTCCAAAAGAGGGTGTCTGCATAGGACCACAAACATCACTATGTACAAGCTGCAATTTCTGCATAGCTCGAACTGAACCATCTTTTGGAAAGGATGAACGCTGCATTTTGCCCAAAATACAGCCCTCACAAACATGTTTTGGAGTTGCCTCAAGTTTGGGCAAAGAGGACACCATTTCAGATTTCTGCAGGCATAACAAACTAGCAAAATTCAGATGAACAAAGCGTGCACGCCAAAGCTTTGCATCTGACATAGCATAAGAATCATGAACTGCACATGCCGAATCATTCACAGATCTTTCATAGTCTATGAGCTCATAGAGCCCACAACATAAAATGCCAGAAGCAATAATAACATCACCATTTGACATATCATGAACTGTACATTTGTCATCAACAAATTTCACAACCAAGCCAATCTTGGCTAATGCAGAAACTGATAACAGATTCTTCTTGATCCCTGGCACAAATAAAGCATCTGACAAGGTGAAAGAACTACCATCAGCAATAGTGAGAATGATCTTACCAACTCCCATAACAGGATAAGAGGAGTTATTGGCACATGTGATAGTATTCCCTGTAGGGGCAGGCTCAAGTGAAGAGAAGAAACTGTGCTGCGAGGTAATATGTTTGGTCTCCCCACTGTCAAAGTACCAAACATCTGAGTCTACTGCAGACATGCACTGATCATGAGAAGATGGGTCAAAACTACAGATAGTAGTAAACGCCCATTCTTCTTCCTGCAAAAGATTTGCAGACTCTGTTTTTGGTGTAGAGGCCTCTGCAACAACCATTCCAACCTCTTTCTTCTTTGCCTCTTTTGCAGCTAGTTTTGGGCAGTTCTTTATGATATGATCATTTCCTTTAGAGTACTTGCAAAACAATTTCTGCTTTTCTGATTTCTTCTCATCTTTATCCTGGTTCTTTGATTGTGCAGCATTTATAGATTTCTGCTTACTAGTAGAAGAGCTCCATTTTCCTTTGCCCTTTTGACTAGCCAGGAAAGCTTGATCTCCAACATGCATAATGGACCTGTTCTGCCTGGACTGATCTTCCTGCAGCAAAACAAAGAATAACTCCTCAAATGACAAGGCATTTGGATTGCCTTTCATCATCAACCAAAGAGTAGAGGCAAAACTCTAATATGAATTAGGAAGACCATTCAGAACGGTCTGCACAAGTGAGCTATCTGGTATAACCTCATCAGCAGAAATCAATTGTTCCTTCAGGTCTTTGATCTTTGTGAGAAAGTTGTCCATAGAATCACCTTCATTCATGTGCTCACTCTCCAACTGTTTTCGGAGGTAAGCAACACGAGCCTCATTCCTATCCTGGTACAAAGTGGTAAGTGTATCCCAAGCATCCTTTGCTGTTCTACAAGAGCGAATGTGAGGAATAATGGCACGTTTGACAAACAAAGCTATCAATGCATGTGCGTGGGCATCTTTGCCATCCCAAAGAATCTGCTCTGCAGTAGGTGCAACAGAAACAGCAGCACGAATAGGAATATGCGGAATATCATCTTCGACACCATCTTCATCAACTCCAACACCTATATTTGCAGTACCTATCGTTACAGGTGTAACAGGACGTCTTTCAACACCTTGCACAATGTTCTACAATCCTTTTTCAACCAACACATGTCACATCATATAAGCCCATAATGGTAGTTGATACCATCCAACTTATCCTCAAAAGCCAACATACGGAATATATCACTGCTTTCAGCCATGGCCGGTGAATGAAATACCTTGATGTAGAAAATTGACTGTATCTCAAAAAGTTAAATGGAACTACCCAATCAAGTTCTGCTAGACCTGTAGCAGACTTCAAGACGCTTAAACTGGCAAACAGAAACTGGTATATACCTTTGGCACAAAAAGACGAAATAGCCTACACAAGCGCTATGATAGTGTGTTCGGAGGCCGAAACGAGCTCAGATCACGATTTCGGCACCACAATGCGAAGTTGTTTTGATCTCGAAAACACGCTGAGTATGCTCACCAAAATTCATGCGATTGTGAGACTGCAAAGGGAGGAGTGTCGACGGCACCCTAGATGAAGCGACGACCTTCTTTGATACCAATTGTTGATGATAGACATCTGCGGACGCACGCGAACAGCACAAGGAAGAAGAAGAAGCTTGGAGCACAAACACACAATACTAAATGTATTACTAGATAATGTACAAAGATAAGTAGCCCATTAGGGCAATAGGCGTACATACAAGCCGGGGGAAAAAAACCTCCTAAAGAGGGAAAAAAGTGCCCCGGCTGTCCTAGAGTGTTCACACACAACCCTACCTAAATATATCAACATAGGTATATAGTCAACCTATGGTTCCATGCCCTAGGTGCCTGCTTCAATCCATAGAGAGGTTTCTTCAATTTACATACGTATGTTACCTTGCTTGGATCGTCATAGCCAGGAGGCTGAGACATGTACACCACCTCTGAAATTGAGCCATTTAAAAATGCATTTTTTACATCCAATTGATACATGTTCCAATTCTTTGATGCAGCCACATTTACCAATACTCTGATGGTTGGCATTTTGACCACAAGTGAGAAGGTTTCTTCATAATCAACTCCTTGGGTTTTTGCAAAACCCTTAGCCACAATTCTAGCTTTGTACTTGCTTATTCATCCATCAAAATTCCTCTTGATCTTATAGATCCATCTTGATCCAATTACCTTGATAGACTCCTTCTTTGGCACTAGCTTCCAAGTGTCATTCTCTTTGAGTGCTTCAATTTCCTCATCCATAGCTTCTTTCCATTCTACCTTGGTCTTTGCCTATTCATATGATGATGCCATTCTACCTTGGTCTTTGCCTATTCATATGATGATGGATCTTCAAATGATAAGTCTTTTGCAAGATAAACAAAGTGCTTAGTAACTAAAGATGTGTCATACCCATATCTGATTGGCTTCTTCCTCTCCCTTTGTGATCTTCTGATTTCTTGGTTGGATGATTCAGGTAAATCTTTCAATTTCTTCATCTTGGCTTTGCCTTTGGACTTCCATGCCTTGAATTCTTCTAAGTTGATGATGTCCTCATCATCTCGGTTGATGTCTTCAATCTAATTTGGTTCCTCCTTAGTGAGGCTTGGAAATTCCTCTTCCAAGTCATAAGGTAGCTTTACTTTCCTGCATTCACTTTCAAACCAAGAGTCATTCTCATGAAAGACAACATCTCTACTAACCATAAATCCTTTATTAGAAGGATTGTAGAACCTGTATCCTTTCTGATTCAAGTCATACCCTATGATGATGCATTTTTTTGCCTTGGGGTCTAGCTTACCTCTTATTTTAGAAGGGATATGCACATAGGCAACACATCCAAAGATCCTGCAATGGTCAAGTGAAGGTCTTCTACCATGCCATGCTTCATATGGGATCATCCCATCAAGAGATGTGGATGGCAACCTGTTTACAAGATAAGTAGCAGTAGATACACTCTCTGCCCATAAGTAGTTAGGTAATTTTTTCTCATTTAGCATTGACCTAGTTGTTTCAACAATTAGTCTATTTCTCCTCTATGCCACCCCATTTTTCTTAGGGGATATACCCTTGTGGTGATTTCTCTCTTGATTCCTTTATCGTGCAAGAATGCATCAACCTCATTTGAAAAGTACTCACCTCCTCCATCTGACCTTAGTCTCTTTAGACTTCTTCTTGTATGATTTTCAACAAGTGCAAGATATTTTTTAAAGAAACTAAATACTTCATCTTTGTGCTTCATAAAGTACAAGATAGTCCACCTACTAAAATCATCAATGAAAGATACATAATACCTTGATCCAGAAATTGAGGGATCCTTACTTGGTCCCCATACATCTGTATGGACAAGCTCTAGGTAGTCCTCATGCATGTAGCCTTTCCTTGAGAAGGGTAACCTATGAGATTTTCCAAACTAACAAGCATCACATTTATAGATCATGTTTTGCTTGGATACATTAGCTATCCCAAGCACACATTGATCTCTACATATTTGCTTTGAATTTCTCTCACCAATATGTCCTAATCTCTTATGCCAAATTTCAAGATTTGATAGTGTTTGGTCTTTGTAACTATAGAGTGCAATATTCCTTGTATCTTCAAGTTCAAAAGTGAATAATCTACCTATCTTTTCTCCTTTGGAAATTCTCTTAAATCCATGTTGGCGATCCTCCACAAATGCTCCATGTTGGTTGAACTTGACCTACAATCCCTTTTCCAAAATCTCTTCAACACTCATCAAATTCTTGGTAATTGTAGGTACATATAGAACCTTGCTCAACATATTTCTATTTCCATCGGAGGTCTTAACATTTCCTAACTTAATCACTAAGTGCTTGTTGTCATCACCTATCTGTACCTGATGCTTACCCTTTGGTTCCTAAAGATCAGAGAGAAGAGCTACATTTCCTGCCACATGGTTTGAGCATCTTGAGTCAATGTAGAAGAGATGGTCATCATTTATACCTGGTTTTGAAGTCATAATCATAATCAGAAGAGAATCCTCTTGCTCCTCTGTGTAGTTGTTGTTGTAGTTGTTATTGTAGCCTTGATGGTGATTGAATCTTCCTCTTGATTGTGTATATCCACCTCTTTAAAAATCCTTTACCTCTCCGATTCTTGAAGTTCTTGTTACACTCATGTGTAGTATGATTTGACAATTAATAAATATTACATGGTGAGGAGTTATAAGGTCTCCCCCTACCTTGCTTACCTCCTCTGCCCCTTCCTCTTGAGTTTCTACCTCTCCCTGCATAGTTGGCTTGGGAGGTAGCTCCTTCATCCTCAATCTTCTTGTTCTTCCCTTTCTCCTTAGACTTACTTTTATCAGTGTATAGGGCAGAAGAGCTATTACCTCTTGATGAATCTCCATTCTTGTTGAGCTTGGCTTCATGGGTGAAGAGTTGCCCCATGAGTGTGGTAAGATCTGGAATCTGCATGTCCATGTACAAGTCCATGGAAATTGTGAAGCTCTGCCATTTATCATCTGCTTTAATACCATTGATTACTTGTGTTACAATTTGCTCCTCTTCAATTTCTTCTCCTATGCTTGCAAATTGATCACCTATATCCTTCACTTTTGTCACATACTCTGAGATTCCTTGCTTGGGTTGCTTTCTTTGAGTGGTAAACTCAAACCACAATTGGTTCTTCCTAGCCCTTGTATTGGAAGAGAAATAGGAAGTCAAAATTTCCCAAGTCTCTTGTGATGTCTTACAGCTCCTAAGGTGTGGAAGGAGAAAGTAAAAAATTGAGTTAAGTGAGTATGACCTTGCTAATGCATCCTTCACATACCATGCATTGAGTCTTTCACGCTCCTCTCTTGTAGGTTGTGCTTTGCTTCTGACAACGGGCATCTCCTCATCCCTTGAGATGTATCCATAGGGGCTCCTTCCTTGCAAGTATGTCTTCATCCTTATGGACCATGCTTGATAGTTGTTCCTCTCTAGTTTATCAATGAAAGAAGTAAAACCATCTCCCATTTTACCTTATCTTTGCTCTGATACCACTGTTGGGAAAGATGGATGAACACTCCAAGAAATGAGTAGGTATTACCAATCCCTACTTTGTACCAGCCCGTTCTTGCTTCAGAGTTGCATTGTAGGCCTTCTTAGCTTTCCAATAAAACTAAACAAGTTCCTATGTAGTTTGGAAATAATATGAGAAATGATTGAACCAAAACCGACTACTTCCAAGTTGAAGGATCAATGAAAACCTTCGATTTTTGTTCATACACCTGCTACTTGTTAAGCTCAATGCTTCCATTACATTAGGAATTAGATAACTTCCTTTGGGATATATAAAATTAGCTTAATGATCTAATGATTCTGAGTGGAGGCACTTAAAATGATGCACTATACACAGAGAAATCAATTTAGCAATCAAATCATTACCTCGGATTTTTTAGGACCTCTACAGATTTTGACGAGTGGATACTATGACGCGCTTTGCTCCAAATTTGCTAAATGGATTATCTTCAAAATTTGTGATCATGTAGAGTACTTAGAGCGGATTCCAACAAGCTATGGAACACTGAAAATGGTGAAGTACAGAATGAGATATGAGCAATACAAAATGACTATTTTGAGTAACTATGACAGAGAGACCATAGATGAAAAGTATTGATCTATTGTATTAGAAGACAATGTTGTACAAGATCATTGGCATGCTAAACAATGCCTAATGATAATGATTAGTGTAAGCTATGATGTGAGTCTCACTCTCTTAAAATTTAGTCAAGAAGAACTCAGAATTGGAGTTTCATACCCACACATTTGTGAGTCATCTTTTATAGATGATACATTTGAATTTTGAATTTGAATTCTTCATTGCCTCTGAGTAAGAGTGATCCTCTAATCTAGGAGATATTCTCTCGAAATAAAGTTGTGAATTTTCCATCTAACAACCTCCACAAGTTTAGTGGTAGCTACAAATATTCTCTCAAGTCAAATAGACTTTTACAAATGTTAAAAGGTAAATGCTTTCATAGCAATGGTTCCCCATGGAAATTCAATTAATTTCACATAACTTTAGCCTAATGTGTAGGCTTGGTATTTGCACCAACAGATGCTCCAATCATATCTCAAGTAATATATCTTTACTTTGAAATTTATATTAATTAGAAGAAAATAGATTGTTTAAACAAGAGATGATAGTAAGCATATTGTTGAGCAAGGTGGAAATGTCCACCTCATGATGGTGAGCATCCTCCTTAGAAGCTACTTTATGTACCATTGATCACAAAAATTCTTATAAGTGTTGGATAGATTGTTGAGAGAGGCCTTCAAGTCAAATTCAATAAGTATGGAGCTTATGTTGAGGGTCCTACTCAGGGTTTTAGAAGACTTTTTAAAAGATAAAGGAAAGGAAGATGATTTAATTTTGAAGTTGTAGGTGTCAATGAGGCAAGTCTTTTTTCTTATAAGTCTCAAACACTTCTAGAACTTCATCTCTGGCACAAGAGATTGGGACACATCAATGAAGGATCTTGAAATATATATGAAGGCATCAATCTGTGTTGGGAGTTCCATGTGTTTCAAAATAGCATCTGATTCTCAAATGTTAAGCTTGATACTTAGGAAAGTCACATAAACAACCTTTTGTGAAACAAGGATACATGCATGAAGATCTTTTGGTGTTTGTACATACTCATGTTTCATGACATTTCAAGGAGCCATCACTTTTAGGATCAAGGTAATTTTTAACTTTTTTTGGATGATTGCTCAAGATGGACTCTTTTATACTTTCTCAAACATAAAAGTGAAGTTTTTCAAGTGTTCAAGATGTATCATGCTTTTGATGAGAAGCAAACAAGTAAAGTGTTGAAGTGGCTAACATCACATGGAGGGGGAGAGTATTGCTCTGAAGAGTTTGAAGAATATCTATAGGAACAAGGTATCGAAAGAGAAATTACTTGTATATATACACTAAAGTAGAATGGAGTAGCTGGAAGGAGGAACACGAATCTTGTTGAGTGTGCTAGGAGTATGTTGAATGAGAAAGTCCTTCCACTTTATCTTTGGTTAATATCTTCCAATTCTTGGAAGATGCAACACTCATGAGTATCCTAATGGTAGGTATTTTTTCAATAGGTGAAAAAGTTTCTTCATCATCAATAACTTGATTTTGTGTAAACCCTTTGACTACAAGCCATGCCTTGTACCAATCAATTGAGCCATCAAAATTCCTCTTCACCTTCTATATCCAGCTTGGGCCAATGACCTTCATAGAGGGTTTCTTGGGTACCAACTCCCAAGTTTGATGCTCTTGTAAAGCTTCTATCTCTTCTTCCATGGCACTTGTCCACTCTGGCTTCATCTTCGCTTCTTCAAACGTGGAGGCTACTTCAGAACTTTGAGTATTGTTCTATATGTATCGAATGTTTAGTGATTAAATAGGTATCATAACCATACCTTTCTAGCTTCCTTTTCTCTATAGTAGACCTTCTTATAGTTTGTTTGATGGAGATGATTATTCTCCAAAAGACAAGCTAGAGTTGAGTTTAGAATACCTCTATGTCAAGTGTAGCTCAAAACTTTCACCAATTTTGAGATGTTTTACCAAAATATGAACACTAAGCTTCTCTATGAGAACTAGCTTCACTCAGAAAAGTCTGCCTCACAAAATTCATTCATTCACTAATGAAATGATTAACCTTTTCTATGAAAATTTGACACAACACTCTTCTAGTGTTTTTGCAACTATTCCAAGTTAAAGTTTTTCAAAAGAACTTACAAAACTTTAGATTTATTTCAATAATTAAAGCTCTGTATGAAACATTGGAATTTTAGTTTTATTTGGTTTGCGCCCACCTTTTGGTGTCCAAGCCCAAAGAATAGAAGAATTATTTTCCCAATGTTGAGGATTCACAATATTTTCTCTCAAATATTTTGTCCAAGAATCCTTATATATTTGTGCATCACTGATGTTTTTCCGGTTTGAAATAGGTGTCCAATATTGTATTTGAATGTTAAGATATGTTTGTAATTCTCTAGTTTAAATAACTTTAATTTCTGCCATGCCAAGCCATATAGAGTGCATTACATCACATAGATCTATGAGGACAAAGTCTGCTTTCCTGACATCAATGCATGGATCAAATTCTTTTCCTAGTTTTTTATGTAATGGACCACAAAAGTGTACATCATTTTCATATGTATCTTGACTATCAAATGTATTACCTTGCACAAGATTTGAAGCTCCAAACCCACTTTTTGGCCAAGAATCCTTCTATCTTCTTTAGGAACTCCTTCAGGAAGCTTTGATGTACCATCTTCAATTTTCTTCCATAACTCTATACCATTTGCAAGTAACCAATCAATAGTTTTTGGATGCAATTTATATTGCATCAAGGGTATCCCTTGACTCATGTAGAATCTGAATTGCAATGGTTTCGAATGCCCAATAAGAGTATCACCTCCATCATTTAAGTACCCTTTGAAAAAGTTTTAAAATTTGGTACTCCTTGTATAAGAAAAGGTGTGGGATGCATACTACAACATTCATTAAAAGTTATCATAAGATGTGGAAAACTGAAAATGGATTGTTTTCTAAGCTTTTTTGAGAAGCAACTTATGATTTACTCCCCCCTATCTCATCTATTCTTCATCTTGCATATATATCAGGAATATATGCAAGTGTATATATACATATTTGTGTGGATTCTTCATTACCTCAAGTATTTGTGAAGTATTTACAAAGCTAATATACATTTGTGTATAGAACATCTCTTTTTGAACCTCTACTTCACTTCATGCTTTTAGGCTTCAATCTTTTCTTGAAGTCTTCACTCCTAAGCTTCATATAATCATCAATTGTTGATTGTCTTGCTCCAATAGCTCCCCCTCAATCATCAATTGTGATTACTTGCATCTTCTTTATCCCTGCCATATCTTTAAATCTCTACAACTTGGGTCTATCCAAACTCTTTGTCAACATATCTGCAAGTTGATCCTTTGTAGGAGTATGCATGATTTCTATTTCCTTATCAACAACCTTCTCTCTCAGAAAATGATATTGGATCTCAATATTTTTGGTCCTAGCATGAAACACAGGGTTAGCTGCCAAATACAAAGAACTCATGTTATCTCCACAAGATAGGAGTACTCTAAATGATATCAAAACTCTTCATAAGAGTCTTTCACCATATGAATTCTTTTGTAGATTCTATGATACCTTTGTACTTTGCTTCTCTAGATGATAAAGCAACTGTATGTTGCTTCTTAGAAACCTATGAAATTAACTTATCTCCCACATAACACAAATACCCATGTGTTGATCTTCTATCATCAGAGTTACCTGCCCAATTTGCATCACTATATATCTTGATACTTGTATCTAAAGTAAACCCATAATACAAACCTTCTTTAAATGTGCCCTTGATATACCTTAGCACCCTTTGTCCTACAGTCCAATGTACCTTTCTTGGGCAATGCATGAACTAAGACAAAACTCCAATTGCATATGATAGGTCAGGCCTCGTTAATGTAGCATAAACCAAACTACCCACCAAACTCTCGTAAAGCTTCATGTATTTGAATTCTTCTACTCCATATCTACTCAATTTGTGATTCACCTCCATTGGAGTTGGTGCTATCCTTCAATCTTCCATTTTAAATTTGACTAGGAAATTCTTCAAATACCTTTCTTGAGTTACATATACTCCATGTTCAGTATATAAAATCTCCATTCCAAGGAAGTATGACAAATCTCCCAAGTCACCGATTTTGAATTCTTTCTCCATTTGTCTTTTAAGCTTTTGAATGCCTTTGTCATTTGTACCTGTAAGTATTATGTCATCAACATAAATACAAACATATATAAATCCATCTCCACTTGCTTTGACGAGTAAACTATAATTTGCCTTTGATGCTTGGAAACCACATTCCTTCAAGAACTTTACAAGCTTGTAGTTCCATGCCCTTGGGGCTTGCTTCAAGCCATAGAAAGCTATCTTCAGCTTACACACATGATCTAGATAAAATTGATCTTTAAAACCATCTGGTTGTTCCATGTAAACTTCATCTCAAATGTAACCATTCAAAAATGCATTCTTCACATCTCATTGAGATAATTTCCAACCTTTGCAATCAGCAAAAGCTATGAGAGTCCTTATGGTTGTCATCTTTACAACAGGACTATAAGTTTCATTATAGACCACACCATATGTTTGTGCATATCCTTTTACAAAAAGCCTAGCTTTGTACCTAGACACACTTCCATGTGCAAATCTTTTTGTTTTGTAAACCCACTTACATCCAATTACTTCTGATTAATTGTTCTGTGTATCAATTCGCAAGTCTCATTTTCAATGAGTGCATCATACTCTTCCTTCATAGCTTTTTCCCAATTCTCCTTTCCCTTGGCTTCATCATATGTGGATGGGTCTTCATTTGCTTTTATCATATAAGCATAATCTTTAGTAGTCAAGGATGAAGTATCATAGCTATACCTGATGGGTTGCCATTTGTGCCTTGATAACCTTCTGAGTTCTCCACTTCTTGAAGTTTCTAATTCATCACATTCTGGATCAAACCTTGGCATTTCTTCAACTTCAACTAGTGCTTCATTGTTCTCTTCTTCTTCAAAGATTTGAACCTTTGATTTGCCTTTCTTCTGATTAAATGTTTCTTTAAGACATGCATGAGTATTATTTGTACTTAAAAACCAAGTACTTTGCTCATCAAATGTGACATCCTTTGATACAAGAAATTTCTCTGTCGATGGACTCCACAATGTGTATCCCATTTGCTTATCATAACCAATGAACACATATTTTCCAACCTTTGGTTCCAGTTTATGCCTTAATTGAGAGGGAACAAAAGCATAAGCTAAGCAACTGTTAAACACAGTTTTGAACGCAGTTGGTTTCTTCTAACTATCAGAAGTGCATTTAAGTGATTCTTGGGTTCTTGGGAGTGGAAGGGGTCTGTTAGACAGAGGCCCTGTACTTAGTTCCCAAACTTACTGCTCACACCCAGCACTATACTAATGCTGAGAGCACTATCAAAGATTACCGTACTTAGATATTACCATCACAGTCTTAGCTCAACCACGGGTATCGAATACGCAAGATGCTATGTTGCAGCTACACATAAACTTACTGGAAATACCGGAACAAGAGTAATTGTTAACCTTTACCGTCTGGATCTAAACAGTCAGGCAACACCGTAGACACAGAGAACTTGAGAGTTCAACCACACAGCACTGAAGGCTCAGTGCACAACTTAGAAGATCCCTACTGCACTTAACTTTACCGTATGAAGACAGATTCCAACATTGCAGACAACTCAGTACAGATGTGAATACTAGAATGCTACTACAGTTGCTCAGATTTCACCAACCACTGGCACAACATTCCAAGAAGGGGTAACACACAATGCGCGGGTTAGCACCACAACTCAATAGAGATTCACAAACAATTTACTCAGACAGTCCACGATCTATTAGCTGTGAATGGAACTCGCAATCTCAACAGAGGTCGATAGGTAATAAAACACAGATACACACAGTACAATCAGAGTACGTAGAAGTTAGACAACAGTGCTACATTAGTGTTCGGGCAATCCTCCCGACGAACAGTTTGGTGATTCTACGAATCGTCTCACTGGTTAACAACAGACAGATGTCAACGGCAGACAAGACAAGAGACGAACACGAATTCAGAATACAGGAGATATGCAAATGACACTACAGACAACGCCCGATTAGTCACCCAGACAGACAGTCTGGTGATCCATCTCATCCCCGTCTCTGCGCGTCTTCTTGATTTATATAACTTTTTTACAATCTGTTTGTAACTACTTTTTCACTCGTGTGAACAAGATTCAGTTATACAATCTTCCGATCCGGCGGCCGCTAACACTCTGGCACGCACGGTGGACTCGAACCTGCAGGTTTTACAAAACTATTGCTAATCTATGATTCCTTCTAAGTACATATTTCTAGCTAATCTAAAGGTACAGGCGATCTTTTTCTTGAGGGTTTCTAATAACTGTTTTAGGGTGTCCGGTTCTAGTAATTGCGCATCTATTCATATAGAGCTTAGAGCTATGGCTTCATTTAGAAAAATTTCTGCTTGAGTCTGCAAAAAGGCTTCCTGTAAGTAAAACTCATTGGATAAAGCCGCATCTCTTGAAATCTTCATTTCGGCCACCTATTGCTCCATATTCTATACTCTTTCTTTTTGATTGGCCAGTTGATTTTCTCGTCTCTCGATCTCTTGAATCTGAAAGTTTATTGTTCTTTCATATGATGTTTTTTCATGTCTGAGATGTGCAATTAGTTTCTGTGTCTGCGCTTCCTTGGTTAAGTAATGTTTAAGCATGTTGTTAACATCTGCTGGATTTTCTTTTGTCCGTTGTAGTTCTTCTTCTGTTAACTTAGCTTGCGTCTGCTGTTCTTGACTCTGCTGCACTAATTCTTGCAGATGAATTCTTGTTTCTTCGAGCAAGTTTCCCAAGGCGATCCTTGCATCTTCCTTGTCCTGTATATCTTGCTTCATTTTGCTGATTTCTGTGTTTGCAATCTGTAACGACTCTTCTTTCTTTGTGAGTTCCGCCACGGCCGCATCTCTCTGATTGGCAATCATTTGTTGTTCGGCAATTTGAGCTTGGAGCTGGGCAATCTGTGAGTTGAGCTGATGGTTTTCGGCTTTAACAACATCTATCTCTTCTTGTAGTGGTGTGATGTCTGCTTCTAGAATGTCCACTTTGTGTTGTAGCTCATTGCGGATGCTGTCTGTGGCTTCTTTCATTTGGATTGGCAGTTGCTGTGATAGGTTAATGAGTAATTGACCCATGTTGGCCAATTCAGAGATTACGCGAATCGACGGAAGTGGCAGTTGAGGTCGCGGTTGGGATGAGGAGGCGGTGAGCAGTTGTTGGGAGTTTGGTGGAGAGTAGTTGAGGGATGAGGATGAAGAATCAGTGGTTTCGGCGGGATGAATGGGTTGGATGGGGATAATGGGGTTGATGGGTGGTTCCGATGGGGAAGTGGGAATGACAGTCTGAGATGTTACCTGATCTTAGTTTTGTTGTGCATTGTCTGCGACTGTGGACTCAACTGCCTTAAGCAGCCTTTCGAATGCTTCTTTCGCAAGTTGTTCTTCATCTGCTTGTTGTTCCTTTTCAGACTGTTGCTGTGATGCTTCTTCGGTAGAGGTTGTGTCAGCTTCAGTATGATTTTCCTGTTGTTGCTCCTGGGAAGATTGTGCGGAGGATTCATTCTGTATTGGTGTTGTGGTGTCGTGGAATGTTTCCTCATCCTGTTTTTCTTCTTCTTTGTCGTCATCTCTGTTTCCTTCGACAGATCCTTGTGCTTCACTCTCAGAAGAACTAATTCGGATCCTTTTTCTACGGAAGAGCTTGTTTAGCTCCTCTTCATCTTCTTCTTCATCGTCCCATAGTTGTACTGATTCATCATGTCGTAGAACAGGTCCTCGGGGTGGTGGTTGTGCTACGAGTATTGCTGGAAAAAAAAATGAAAGGATGTGCAACAATCTGGATCTTGGCATGCCTCCCTTGTTTACCTGTTTCATAATGGACACGCACTCTCGGTGAATGCGGTGGAAGAAGAAGGATGCGAAGTTGACTGGTTCTTGCGCAGCTAATTCTATGGCGGAGTAGAAGGGGCGGGATATTCCATAGGTGCGTTTCTGTAGGTTGAGAATGGCTACTAAGAATTGGAGAGCTGATCGTTCTGGTTCCGGTCGGTAGAGAATCGCATACTCGTTGGATGAATGCCTATGAAATAACTCTACCATTCTAGTGACTGTCAGACTTGGGCCATTTTCTCGGCCTTGCGAAGGGAGTCTAAAGGCTTCTGCAAAAGCTTGGAATGTGATGAGTGTACGGGAAGGGAGGGAGGTGATCGACCAACTCTGCTCAGTGGCAGGTGTGTTGGCGATGGTGGAGATGATTTGGGCAAAAAATGGGTGGGACTCCACTGAATGCCAAGGCACTTCAGCTAAGTTGTTAAGCCCACAAATGCGCAGGAACTCTCCTACGTCTGCAGGGAGTCCATCACGGAAGGTGGCGTAGTTAGCCAAAGCTTCCATGGCGCACACAACGATAGTAAACACAAGAACGCAGAGCACAGGGTAAGCACACAGAGCACAAATCACACAAACACAATAGTGTTTTTCGGCGAAACAGAAAAGGTTAAGTAGATGCGTCGCAGTGGAGAGCATTGAAGGATGATTAATCATCGCGCGGTATTGAAATGATAATTCTTAACTTCGGTGTGCATGCGTGAGTAGCTGGAAAGGGTAGGGCGGCCGTGGACATAATTAGTTATCAAAACGCGGATATTTATAGATTTATTTTATTAAGCACGCAAAATAAAAGAAAAGAAAAGAAAAGAAAAGTGAAGGGAACGCCAAAAGATGCGGCCAACCGCAAAACTTTTCAGTGCGGGTTAGACATGTGTTGATACGGCCGCAGCTTCGAACCGTTAATGACTTTCAGAAGAGGGATTCCGATCAACGTAGTCAACCGAAAAGTTGCGGGGCCCACTTGTTCAAAAATTCAGTAGGGACCAAACCATCATAATTTCAATTTGCCAGCAGAGCGATTCGACTTTGCATTGTAAAAGAGTACAAGTTGTCCCACCGAAAAAATTGGGGTCTTTAGATATCGGTCATGTGTTCGAGCTTGTCTTAGCTGTACTTCCTGCATAGTCAAAAAATTATGCCATCGTTGCTCGTCTAATTCTCTGAGTGTATCCAACCGAAAGGACAATGATTCTTCCGGTAGTAGTTTCTGGTTGATGACTACTCGTAAACTTGGTATAACGATCTCCATCGGTGCTATTGCTTCTAATCCATAAGCCAGTTTGAAAAGGGTTAATCCTGTTGTTACTTTGTATGTAGTCCGATATGCCCATAATACTGTAGGTAGCAGTTGATCCCATCTTTCTGGTGTTTCTAAAATGAGTTTCCGAAGCATATTCAACAAAGTTTTGTTTGTACTTTCAGCAAAACCATTAGCACGAGGATAATAAGGAGAACTAAACTTATGTGTGACCTGTAACGAATGTGTGAGTACTTTCATTAAATTGTTGACAAAATGAGTGCCTTGATCTGTAACAAGTTCCAGTGGTAAACCAAAACGTGGAAAGACATTGGTTTGCAGACACTTTGCTACCGCAACAGTTGTAGCAGACCGTAAAGTCTAGGCCTCTGCCCATCTGGTAGCATAATCAGTACATGTCAAAATATAACGATTGTTACTGAGGATTGCTGGTGGTGTAATAGGTCCAATGAAATCTAGACCCCACTTCTGAAAAGGTTCTAATGGCAGGACAGGTTGTAGCAAAAAATAATGACGTGGTAACGACTGTCCAGACCTCTGATAATTATCACATTTTTTTACAAACTGCAATACATCCCTGTACATAGTAGGCCACCAGAGACCACTTTGCAGAATTTTCCGGTGTGTTAAGTCTGCAGCAAAATGGCCACCGGAAGGAATTGAGTGAGCCAGAGTAATAACTGAGTTAACTTCATGTGGTGGAATACACCAAAGTAAAATTCCAGTATGATCCACATAGTATAATTCCCTAGCAATCAACCGAAATCAGTGGCTAAAAACTGCAATTCTCCTGCGTATTGCCGTAGAAGTCTGAGATGGAAGGCATCCATCGATGAGGAAGGTCAATATTTGATCATAGTATGTAGATGGCATAGGTGGGTCTGTAATTTCATCATGGGTTGGTTCAGAAACATAAATTGCTGGTGTTGTGTCATCTACACCAACCGGAGCTTCACCGGAATCTAAGCGAGATAAAAAATCTGCTAAGGCATGTGAACTGCCTGGCCGATGAATGACTTCGTAGTCAAATTCTTGTAAAAGTAGAACCCATCATGCTAATTGACCTCCTAGATGTTGTTGTCGAACCAGATAAACAAGTGCAGCATGATCTACATGAAAAGTAAATCTACAGCCGAGCAAATAATGCCTGAATTTCTTGACAGAATATACAAAACCTAGAGATTCTCTTTCTATTACAGAGTAATTCTTTTCAGCAGGGGCCAACCTTCGACTTGCATAGTACACTGGTCTGAAGCACTTATCGGTTTGTTGCATTAGAACGCTCCCTATTGCTATATCTGAAGCATCAACAAAGACATGAAATGGGTGATCCCAGTCAGGAGGCTGTAAGATTGGAACCTGTGTTAGTAAACACTTTAAACGATCAAATGCTATCTGACATTCTTGAGTCCACTCAAACTATCGAGGAGTCTTGGTGATTAATCTATTCAGTGGTATTACCAAGTGAGCAAGCCATTGTAAGTGTCGTCCATGCCATCTTACTTGGCCCATGAAGCGCATTACTTCCTTCGGTGTAGTGGGCACCGGAGCTTCTAACACAGCTGAAATTTTATCTGGGTCCACCTGTATACCTTGTGCAGATACAATGTGGCCAAGTAGCTTTCCACATGACACCGCAAACACAAATTTGTTTGGGTTCAAACAGAGTCTGTATTCCCTGCACTTTTCAAAGCAGCACTGTAAATGGAACAAGTGTGCTATCATCTTTTCGAAAATTGAAAAATCATCAAGATATACTTGCATAAAAGAGGTAAGATAAGGAGAAAATATTTCCTGCATACACCTTTGGAATGTACTTGGGGCATTTCTTAATCCAAACCACATAACAATACATGCGAAAACACCCTAGTTGGTAATGAAGGCGGTCTTCGGTATATCTTGTTCAGCCATTCTAGCTTGATTATACCCACTGTACCCATCTAAGAATGAATACATTTCATGTCCTGCTACTCTATCAAGCATTGTTTCAAGAAAAGGGAGCGAAAATGGATCAGGCACTGTAGCTGCGTTCAGTTTCCGGTAATCTACACATATTCGTAATTGCTTATTCTTCTTAGGCACAATAACAATTGGAGAGATCCATTCAACATGCTCTATTGGTACAATAAATCCGACTTTGAGTAGCCTATCAAGTTTTGTCTTTACCTGTGATGCATAGTTCGGGTTCATGTGGTAGCTAGGTTGCTTAAGTGGTTTTGCTTCCGGCTTCAACATGACCCTGTGTTGATAGATGCGCGGGTCCAAACCCTTCATATCTTTGTAATCCCATGCAAATACATCAGAAAATTCGCGAAGTAGTTGGATTAGATCTGCTTGAAATAATTCCGGTAAGTTTTGCTTTATCCTAACAGGTTGTGGATTTTCTTCATCACCTAAATTGTAAGTGGTTAGTTGATCTTCTGGAACATAAAATTATCGAGGCTTCTCCGTCTTCTCTGCTAGCTTAAACAATTGTTGTAAATCAGCGTCATCTATGGTAGCCTTATCTTCTTTCATATATGTTTCTGTTACAGTCATCACCATACAAACTGAAGGATTCCAGTTATCTACAACAGATTGTAGATCAACAGTTCCTAGGGAGATCAAGTCAATGTTATTTTTTAGAAACTCTTCTTCTTCATCATCTGACAACCCATCTCATATGAACTGGTTCCGCAAAAGTGAGTTCCTGTGCAGACCAATCCTGTATCACCTTAGCGTGCTTCAACCAAGGTCGACCAAAAAGGAGGTTGTAATCAAGAGTGGATTCCGGTAAATCAAGTATGACAAAGGTCATTTTAAATGTTGTACCTTGTAAAGTGATTAGTACATTTCATACAAGTCCTATGGGATGGACTCTTGATTGGTCGGCCATTCTGACAGAAAACTGAACTGGTTCGATTTCGGTCCACCCTAACTTTTTACACAGTGCAGTAGTAGCAATGTTGACACCAGATCCTCCATCAATTAGTACCTGTGTGATTTTATGATTTTTATACCATACCGTAATCAAAGGAACTGAATGATCGACCGTAGAATCAGGTTCCGGTTGCATTGTTGCTATCGCTGGAATGCAGGGAGGCACAGGACTGAATTGTTGTTGGAATTGATGTCGAACTCTGGGTACCAGTGCAAGTAATTGGCCCAGAGGAAGAGTGATGGATGCTTTAGATAAAATTTCCCAGGCCTTTTGTGATTGGATTGTTTCCACAGATTCTGAAGATGATGCGCTTGCTGAAGATGATGTGCCTGTTGCTGAATTGGAATCCTGTTGTTGTGTTCCTTCTTCGGTTAACAGAGTCTGGGTTACCAGAATAGGATCTGGGAAGACTGGAGGTTCTACAGTGGTCCATTGACTATCTTTATCGTACATCCTTTGTTGTTCACGTATGCCTGGTTCAAATATTTCTGCTGCTAGTTGCAGTTGTTTACCGGAGCGGGTCTGAATTACTGCAACATGCATTTCTACTGGTGTGATTTGTACCATATTAGCCATTGGATTTTGACGTTCTTTCTTCCTCTGATCATACTCAGCTGCATCCTTACAAAATCTTCTAATGTGATCGAATTCACCACAGAAATGGCAGCGTGGTGGTGGAAAATTAGGATTCTCCGGTGATGGTCGGATCTGCCAATGGTTTGCATTATAGTTATTATTTCTCTGTCCTTGGTAATTTTGATATCCTTATTGCTGGTTGTTTCTCATTTGAGGAGGAACATAGTGATTGGCTGGCTGCCCTGGTTCCTGTATAATTGCATTGATAGTCGCTGTTCCCTGCACTTTGGCGTTATATGCGCAGTTTTCGGTGGTGTGTTCGGTAGTGTTGCAGATAGCACAAAATAACTGATTAAGTGCACAAGTGGCACTAGCATGGTCAGAATTCTTGCATGTAGTGCAGTACATCTGTCTGGTCGGGTCTTCGGTGATATTTCTATTTGCTTTTAGCCACTCGAGATCTTCTGTAAATTCTCCAACCTTGTTTTCCAACTGCAAAGCCATTGCGATCACTACATCTAGCGTCATAGCTCCTACAGAGCGTATGATCATAATCTATTTAAGTTGTGGAGTCAAGCCATTGATGAACTATTGAGTAATAACGTCATTCGGTAGGTTGGCATGTGCTGGTGGTAACTTCCTCAAATGAGTCCTGAATAGAGTGGCGTACTCCTGTACTGTTTGATTTATCCTCTGTCTATTGTTTTGCAGGTAGTCAAAAATTTCGGCTGGATTCTTCTTTAGCCCGAATCTCTGCAAAAAGGCATCCCTTACTGCTTCATAGGTGCCAAAATGGTTAATATCATATTCAGTAAGCCATCTAGCTGCCTTGTTGACCAATGACGATTGGAAAACAATAGCCTTATATGCCGGATCAGGTGGATGGTTGAGTACTGCGTAGCTTATCTCAAATGTGCGTACATGAGCATCCGGGTCATCTCCTGGGAATCCACCAAATTTGGTGTACGTTACTCCTATCGGAGTTGGCCTGGGAGGGCATAGCTGTTGTTGTCGTTGCGGTTGTTGTTGTTGTTGCCCGTTCATGATGAGTGTATTGTGACTATCTTCTATATCCCGAGGCTGAATATCTGAACTATCGAAATCTGTATCATCGGACTGTGCACTTTCCGGTTCGATAATCTTGTTCAGTATGCTTCAAATCTTGGTTTCGAACAAGCTACCTTCCTTCTTGATGTGAAATGTAGGGAAGCTTATTCCCAATAGCAGTGACTAGGCTGAAGGTTCACCAAGAAATGGTAAACCGACGTCGAAAAACTGTAATCTTTCAGTAACTGTTACCGAAATATCACCGGAATGTGTCAAATTTTCACCAAAACAAGGTGTTTTTTCGCCTTCACCCAATTTCTTTGGCTAAAGTGTTTCTAGTCGCAAACAAATTTGAATCTTTACCCAATGTTGTCAAACTAACTTCAGGCTGCGTCCTGGTAGATTATGGACTTACTATATCTTCGACAGACTGTGTCGAAATAGTACCGGAATTTACCAGAGGCGTAACACGTTCCACCGGAATATGACCCGAATCACTACTAACGTTCTTTACTTTCTTGACAAGTGGGTTAGACATAGTTGTACTTCTACCTCCCGGAGTCGTTCTTAGCAAATTAAGTACCCCACGCTGGCGGTTCTTTGGATACGTTTCACCGGATCGAGTAACCGGCATGTATCATCTTTTGTACTAATCGCGTACTGTTACTGTTGATTAAAAATTTACAGTCACGTTTCCATAACAGGTTTGCAACAATCTGATCTGTTGCCACCTTCCCACAGATAAATGGCAATCTTGATAACACTTTCGACAGATAAACGGAAATCTTGATGCCACCTTCCCACAGACGGCACCAGTGTTAAACGCAGTTTTGAACGCAGTTTGTTTCTTCTAACTATCAGTAGTGCGTTTAAGTGATTCTTGGGTTCTTGGGAGTGGAAGGGGTCTATTAGACAGAGGCCCTGTACTTAGTTCCCAAACTTACTGCTCACACCCAGCACTATACTAATGCTGAGAGCACTATCAACCGTACTTAGATATTACCGTCACAGTCTTAGCTCAACCACGGGTATCAAATATGCAAGATGCTATGTTGCAACTACACATAAACTTACTAGAAATACCGGAACAAGAGTAATCGTTAACCTTTACCGACTGGATCTAAACAGTCAAGAAACACCGTAGACACAGAGAACTTGAGAGTTCAACCACACAGCACTGAAGGCTCAGTGCACAACTTAGAAGATCCCTACTGCACTTAACTTTACTGTATGAAGACATATTCAAACATTGCAGACAACTCAGTACAGATCTGAATACCAAAATGCTACTACAATTGCTCAGATTTCACCAACCACTAGCTAAACATTCCAAGAAGGGATAACACACAATGCGCGGGTTAGCACCACAACTCAATAGAGATTCACAAACAATTTACTCAGACAACAGTCCAGGATCTATTAGCTGTGAATGGAACTCGCAATCTCAACAAAGGTCGATAGGTAATAAAACATGGATACACACAGTACAATCGGAGTACGCAGAAGTTAGTCAACAGCGCTACAGTAGTGTTCGGGCAATCCTCCCGACGAATAGTCTGGTGATTCCACGAATCGTCTCACTGGTTAACAACAGACAGATGTCGACGGCAGACAAGACAAGAGACGAACACGAATTCAGAATACAGGAGATATGCAAATGACACTATAGACAATGCTCGATCAGTCACCCAAACAGATAGTCTGGTGATCCGTCTCTTCCCCGTCTCTGCGCGTCTTCTTGATTTATATAACTTTTTTACAATCTGTTTGTAACTACTTTTTCACTCGTGTGAACAAGATTCAGTTATACAATCTTCCGATCTGGCAGCCACTAACACAACCAAATACTTTGGAATGATCTAATGTAGGTGTCTTACCCCACCAAGCTTCATATGGTGTCATACCCTGCAAATCTTTACATGGTAGCCTATTAATCAAGTATGTGGCTGTATTTATAGCCTCAATCCACAAATAATTCGGACAATTCTTCTCTTTCATCATTGATCTTTCAAACTCAACAAGAGTTCTATTTCTCCTTTCTACTATGCCATTTTGTTGAGGAGAGTACCTACAAGTAACTTCTCTCTTTATACTTGCATTCCACAAATAATCACTAAAGTCATTTGAAAAATACTCTCCCCCTCCATGTGACCTCAATCTCTTCAACTTTTGTCTTGTAACTCTTTCTCCATATCCATGATAGTGTTTAAATGTACTAAACACTTTTGACTTATCTTTGATCACATAATTAGTGATCCATCTGGTAGCATCATCAACATATATGACATTATATCTTGAACCATTAATACTAAAGTCCTTTGAAGGATCCCACACATTTGTATATACCAATTCAAGTCTTTCTGAGTACATGAAACCATGCTTATTATATGATTCCTTATGATCCTTACCTAATCGACATGCCTCACATCTGTATGTCATGTGTTGACCTGCAACATTAGGTAATCCAAGTACTAAACCATTATTGACCATCTCTTTGATACCTCTTTCATTGAAGTGTCCAAACCTTTTGTGCCAAAGATCCAATTCAGGTATCTTTTGCTCTCCATGTGTGAACAAGGCATGTCCAAGATTACCTTGTACCCTTAATGTGAAGAGCCTCCCTTCTTTCTTTCCTATAATAATCTGCTTATACCCTTGGCTAGGGTCTTCAAAATAAACTCCATCATTGGTGAACCTCACCTCATAACCTTTTTCCACATTTTGTCCTACACTAATCAAATTCTCTAGAATTGTAGGAACATACAAAACCTTAATCAAGAGAGTAATTCCATCCTTAGTTTTAACTGATCCAATAGACTTCACCTTGTGCTTTGTATTATCACATGTTTGAACTGTATGATTAATTACTTTATTCCTCAAATCAGTCATTAAAGCAATGTGACCACTAAAATGATTGCTACATCATGAATCAATGTAAAACACTCTTTGATCCTCACTTGAAACTTCACATGTTGCATTCATGATTAAAAGAGCTGAATCCTCCTTCTGATCTGATGCATAATTGTAGTAGGTATTGTTGTAAGACTATCTTGGAAAATTCCTTCCACCTTTTCTTCCAAATAAGCCTCTACTACCTCTACCTCTGAAAATTGCTCTCTGATTTCTTCCACCTCTACCTCTTTGATTATAACTCTGATTAAAGTTACTAACACTTTGATTGTTATGCCAACATTCATGAGCTAGATGATTAGTCTTACCACATATCCAATAGGCTTTGACATTATCCTTGTTGTTTCTACCTCTTCCTCTACTTCTACCACTTCCTCTTCCTCTTAGGAAGTTTGCTTGTCTTGGAGTACCTTCATCTTCAAATGATTGTTGCTTTCCTTTGAAAGCTTTCTTCTTGTCTTTAGAATAAATTGCATGACCTGTACTCTTATCAACATCTCCTTTGATATCATTCTCAAAAGTTATCATATGTCCTAACAATTGATTCAAATCGAGTGAAATGATCTAATGAAAGTTTAGTTGATAAGATGAAAGGCTCATCTCCTCTTAGACTTGTGAGAATTTGTCTTACCAACGTATCTGCTTCAATTTCTTCATCAATTGCAACAAAATAATCAGCAATGTCTTTCATCTTTGTCACATAATCAAATATTCATTGTGAGGCCTTCTTCTTGAATGTGGTAAACTCTACCCATAGTTGACACTTTCCTTGAATTTATTGTATTTTGAAAATGCTCCTCCAAAGCATTCCATATATCACTTGCACTTTCCAATCCTTTAATGTGAGGAAGCAAGTAATCATTGACTACCATATAAATTATGCTCCTTGTTTGAGCATCATTCTTCATCCAAACTTTTAAATCTACAAGCTCTTCCCTAGTAGGAACACTAGGATCTTTCAACTCTGGCTTTTCTTCTTCTCCTGTAATATATCCTATCAGATCCTTGCTCATAAGATGAGCTTCCATCCTCATAGACCAAGCTGGATACTTCTCTCTATCCAACTTTTCAATTTGGAGACTATCTCCCATCATTTCTTCACCTCTACTATCAAATCTTCAACCTTATGAATAATGAATGTACCTTAGCTTCAAAACATACTCCTTTTGATCCTTTTTATTTCTCTCGTGTGTCTCCCTGTAGCTTTTCCTTTATACTTTGTCCTTTTGAGTATTTAAATGTTGAATTTTGTATATCTGCAGTAGTCGGGGTCTTCCTTTTCTTCAATTCTGATGATTCCTGCTCTGATCCCACTGATGGAGATTATTATTCTCCAAAAGACAAGATACACATGAGTTTAGAATACATCTACGTAAAGTATAGCTCAAAACTTTCACCAATTTGAAATCTTTTACCAAAATAAAAACACTAAGCTTCTCTATGAAAACTAGCTTCACTTAGAAAAGTCTGCCTCACAAAATTCACTCATTGACTAATGAAATGATTAATGTTTTCAATGAAAATTTGATACAACACTCTTCTAAGTTAAATTTATTCAAAAGAACTTACAAAAATTTAGATTCATTTCAATTAGGAAACCTATGTCTGAAATAAGCACTTTCAATAGGCAACTTTTACATATGCAACTTGAAATAGTTGGTTCTCACAAAATAAAACCTGCATAATGAAATGCTTTAAGAAATAGATGGATTACCTTCCAACTTAGATTTTGGCTCCTCATTTGTGTAAAACTTTACACTATACACTAAGATCTGATCAATTCTTTGATTATCGAGTTTGTGCATGTTTTAGAAGACACTTATCACCTCTTCACAAACAAATGTTCCTACTCACAATTCTCTCATCCTGATTACAATTAGGCTCTCAAATCTATACCATAGATGCATTAACTATGGACTTAGAATTCTACAAAAGGATTCCTCAAATGACCAAGCGTAGAAGGAGAATAATAGAAAAGATCGACGTCCAATTCTCACAAAAACGTTTTCTATATAACTCATCTTACATCTGATAGATGATACTCATTTAACTCATGATTTACTCCCCCCAATCTCATCTATTCTTCATCTCTCATATATATCACGACTATATGCAAGTGTATGTATATATATTTTTGTGGATTCTTCATTACTTCAAGTATTTGTGAAGTATTTACAAAGCTAATATACATGTGAAAATAGACCATCTCTTTTTGAGCCTCTACTTCACTTCATGCTTTTAGGCTTCATTCTTTTCTTCAAATCTTCACTCCTAAGCTTCATATAATCATCAATTGTTGATTGTCTTGCTCCAACATTGTTGGGATGATTCTGCCATATCTCTTAACTCTTGCACTTTGGCTTTACCTTTGGAGTTCAACAAATTGATTTCCCTTCTTGGAGTCTTCTAGTAATCATTAGAATCACTTCATGCTTTAAGTGCTAGCTCATTCTTCTTGGATAATGTTGGAACGTCTTCGTATAGGTCATAGGGAGGTTTGATTTTCTTGCAATCATCTTCAAACCAAGATTTGCTTTATCATCTTCAAACCAAGATTTGTTTTCCTGAAACACAACATCTACACTTACATTGCCTTTATTGCTTGGATTTTATAGCTTATTACCTTTTTGATTAAGGAAATATCCTATAAAGATGCATTTCTTTGCCTTTGGATCCAATTTGCCTCTCATTTGTGAAGGTATGTGTGCATATGCTATGCATCCCAAAATTCTGCAATGATCAAGGCTAGGTGCTCTTCCATTCCATGCTTCATATGGTTTCATGCCATCGAATGCTTTTTATGGGACTATATTTATTAAGTAGATGGCTAGGGATACAACCTTTGCCCATAAATACATTGGCAATTTCTCTTCATTTAGCATTGATTTTACAGCCTCTAGAATTGTCTTATTTCTTCTCTCTTCCACTACATTTTTCTTTGGAGTATACCTCGTTGTGATCTCTCTTTTGATTCCTCTCTCTTGGAGATAGGTATCAAAATCATGGGAGAAATATTCTCCCCTCCATCTGACCTTAGTCTCTTCAAGGGCTTATATGTTTGATTTTCTACAAGTGCTAGGTATTTCTTGAAACATGAAAACACTTCATCTTTATGCTTCATACAATATAATATTGTCCACATGCTACAATCAGTAATGAATGACAAATTGTACTTGGATCTAGAGATTGAAGGCTCCTTGCTTGGCCACCATACATCTCTATGGAATAACTCCAATAGATCTCCATGAATGTATCCTTTCTTTGTGAAGGGTTGTCTATCGGATTTGTCAAATTGACAAGCACTACATTTGTAGATAATGTGTTGTTTGATTATATTTCATAGATCAATTACACTCTAATCCCTATTGATTTTCTTGAGAGCTCTTTCACCTATGTGAGCTAATGTCTATGATAGAGTTTGGCTACCATAATTCAAAAATGCATTGTTTCTAATATCTTAGAGTTAAAATGTAAACAATTTATCTAATTCTCTCCTCTTGGTATCCTCTTGAATCCTTGATGTGGATCCTCAACAAATGCTCCATTCTTTCTGAATCTCACTTGCAATCCTTTTTAAACAATCTGATGTACACTTATGAGGGTTTTCCTGATAGTTAGCATATAAAATACCTTGCTAAATAGGTTCATATTACCATCCAAAGTTTTCACATTGCCTATCTTCTCCGGTGGATGCCTTGTGTCATCTTTTGTTTTGATGTCATTTATATTCCTTGGATCCTCCAAGTATGCGGCTAGAGCTACATTCCTTGCTAAATGATTTGAGAAACCCAAGTCTATACAGAATACATGTTCATCTGTTTTACTTTGCTTCATGGTCATGTTCATTGCAAGAAGTGAATCTTCTTGAGTTTGATAATCTGCATAGTTGTTGTAGTCTCTCCTTCCTTTGTATCCTCCTTGCTATTTGTTGTTATTGCATGAGTTCTTATTGTAACCGTTGTTGTTGTTGAATTTACCTCTTGAGCTTCCATAGCCTCCTCTATTGTAACCTCTTCATCTTTGGTTTCTAGGGTTCCTAAAAAAAATTCTGAGTAATGTGACTAGATAAGCCATATATGGCACATGGAGATGAGCTTTGAGCTCTCCACCTACCTTGTCTTCCTCCTCTGCCTCTTCCTCTTGAGCCTCTACCTCTACCTGCAAAGTTCGCTTGAGATATATGTATGTATGTATGTCTATGTGTATGTATGTATGTATGCCTATATGTATGTATGTATGTCTATGTGTATGTAAGTATGTAAGTATGAATGCATCCATGCATGTATCTATTTATGTTTTATGTATGTATGCATGTATGTATGTACATATGCATGTATATATGTATGTATGTATGTATGTAAGTAAGTAAGTAAGTAAGTAAGTATGTATGTATGTATGTATGTATGTATGTATGTATGTATGTATGTATGTATGTATGTATGTATGTATGTATGTATGTATGTATGTATGTATATATATATATATATATATATATATATATATATATATATATATATATATATATATATATATATGTATATATATATATATATATATATATATATATATATATATATATATATATATATATATATATATATATATGTGTGTGTGTGTGTGTGTGTATGTATATATATATATATATATATATATATATATATATATATATATATATATATATATATATATATATATATGTGTGTGTGTGTGTGTGTGTGTATGTATGTATGTATGTGTGTGTGTATACAGTCATATACACATACAAGTATATGCATATAAAATCATAAAGCTTCATATATGTATACACATAAAATCATAAAGTGTCATATATGCATAGATAGCTATATATAGTTGTCATATATATCAGCCATATATACACACACAACCCTATACACACGTAGGTTTATACATGTAGAAACACACAAACCTCTCTAGCTCTTCAAGACCCACACAATAACTCTTTGGAGTCTTTGGTTTTCATCTAGGTAAGGCTTGCTCCTTGACGGTCATTAGAGTCATTGAATCGATTATGGTCCACTTCATCAACTCAAGTTTCTGTGTACATCGGTGAGATGTGGGCCTAGAAAGCATCATAGACAAAACTCTCTCAAGGGAAATTACATTATGAGGTCATCTATCACCCAAAAAGTGTGTCATGTCACATTCTAAAGGTGGAAGAAGTTAGAAAATCCAACCCTTATTGCAAATTTGAAACTTTTTAGCCATGTCAAATCTAGTCGTTGGGCCGCTTGGTGAAAAAGTTTGAGGTGAATTGTACTTGTGAGCTTATACACCACACAACCAACTAGGGGACAGCCATATTTGGTTGGCACAAAAAGATGTTGGAATACAAGTTATTTGCAAGGCCATTTGGTATTTTCTATGTGTTTTCTTTAAAGAGCTACATGATAGCTTAGTGGAACAATGTGAAAATTCAGTTTCACTATTTCTAGCCCACTTTGTCGACTTCATTTCTTGTTTTCATCCGTGAAGTGTAGCCATATAAAGGATCACTTGAGAATCTTCTTCGATGGGAAAAGAAGTTCTCAGCTCATGTCTAGCCCATAAGGTTACCCCCATCACATGCAAAGGGGCGATTCCTAGGAATTCAAGACCTTATAGAAAATCTGAAAATTTTCAGCCACATGCCAAATATAACTAGTGGCCATCTTTTCGATGAACTCATTTGTTCTATGAGAAAGATTCAAGTGAATTTTCTTCACAATTTTATACAAAGCACACTAGATTACGGGTATTAATCTTGGGCTCAACCCAATTATTTTTTTGCATACAAGTTATTCGCAATGCCGTTTGGTAATTTATACAAGTGCCTTTGGCTATCATATAGACTATATATACATACACACACACACATACACACACACACACACACACACACACATATATATATATATATATATATATATATATATATATATATATATATATATATATATATATATATATATATATATATATATATATATATATATATATGTGCACACTTTCTTAGTTTGATCTCTTGCACTTGTCGATGAAGTGTGAGGTTAGAAAGAGAGACTAAAACTTAGTTTGAGCCTCTCTTACTCAATAGAACCTCGAACTTAAGTTCAAGCTTGTTCTAGTTATATATTTAATGATTCAAATGTAAGTTCAAGACTCTCACGATAGATTAGATAAGCTATGATTAAAAGAGGATATTCTCAAAATTGAAAGAGCTTAATGGTTTGAAATTAGGTTGAGCCTCTTATCATTTCAAACTCACTCAATTGAACGATGTTCATGGCTCAAACTTGTGTTCAAATCTTCTTCACTAGAGATACAACCTTGAACTTAAGTTTGATCTCTTCTAGTTAAAATAGTAGAAACTCAAAATTAAGTTTGAGCATGTCCCAATCAGAGATCAATAGAGTGTCGAATTTAAGTTTGAGCATGTTCCCATCATATGCTAAGAGGATAGAACATAAGCTCAAGCCTCTCTTGAGAGAGGCTAGAAAGACTATAGGATCAATCTTAACTTTGAGCTTCTCCCACTCAAAATATTAAAGTATTAAACTTATTTTTGGGCCGTTTGATCTTGTTTATAGGCTCCAATTTAAGTTACAACCTCTCTGATAATAGATCAGAGAGGATAGGAGGATAAGGTGCTTCAATGTAAGTTTGAGCCTCTTGCATTTGAAAGATTGCATGCTCAAGATTAAGTTCGAGCAAGGTACATGGTTAAACTTAATTTTGATGCTCATTCATGATGGATCGTATCTCAATCAAAAGAAAATGAAGCCTAGAAATGAAGTTCAAGCCTATTTTGGCTTCAAAGTTGCGATAGCTTACATGTTGAAACTTAAATTTGATGCTCTCTTTCCAAAATGTTTTTTTTTGAGAGACTCAAACTTAAATATTAACCATTCATGGCTCAAAATTTAGTTTGAGACCCTTTTATTTAAGCTACAGGTTTGAACTTAAGCTTGAGCCTTTCCCACTAAAAAGAGTAAGGTTTAAAATTAAACTTGAACTTAAGTTTGAGCATCTAATCTAAGCTAGATAGAGTTGCAAAGTTAAGATTGAGCATGCTCTCATGATATGCTAAGAGACTTGAACTTAAGTTTGAGACTCTCTTAACATAGACTATGAAGATAAGAGGCATCAACTTAAGTTTGAAAGATTGGATGTTCCCACTTAGGTTGGAGCCTCACTAATAAAAAGACCAGATAGCCTATGGGGACAAGAGGCTTGAGCTTATGTTGGAGCCTTTTTCACTATGAAGATTATAGATTGAGACTTAATTTTACAATTTTCCAAGTCAAAAGTTAATAAATTCACAAACTTAAATGTGAGATTGTTCTATTCTTACAAATGTAAGAGTTTAAAGCTCAAAAGGATGGTCAACTCTCTCTCTCTCTCTCTCTTTAAAACATTTTTCTAATAGGATCTAACATATCTTTGAGCCTCTTATACTTATCCTCATGGGTCAATCTTTAATTTGAGTCTATTTCACTAGAGCTACATTCTTGAGGTTAAGTGAGAGCCTTCCCCGCTCAAGAGACTACAAGCTCAAATTTAACTTTGAGAATCTAAAAAAGGTTGAGTAAAGCCTCAAACTTAAGTTCAAGCCTGCTCCAATGATGTACTTAAAGACATGGACTTAAGTTAGCGCCTTTCTTTAAGAGAGGCTATGAAGATAAGAGGCTTCAAATTCAGCTTAAGACCAAGTATTTATCAATTATAGTCTCAAACTTAAGTTCGAGAGACACTCACAATGAATAAGAGAACCTATGGGCTTGAACTCAAGTTTGACACTTTTGCACTGAAAATATTCTAAACTCAAACTTAAATTCAAGCTTATCTAAGTGAACATTGATTAAAGACTTTAACTTAAATTTAAGCATGTTCTATTTAACATAAAGAGTTCGAGCTGCATCTGAGTTATGGAAATCAATGGATAAAAGATATATATGTATCTTTTCATACCATGCTCTAGGTGCCTGTTTTAAACCAAATAAGGCTTTTATAAGCTTACACACTAAGTGTTCTTTACTTGTCTCTTCAAAACCTTCTAGCTGTTGTATATACATATCCTCGTGTAAATCACCATTTAGAAAAGCAGTCTTAACGCCAAGTTGATATATATGCCAAGTAAAATGTGTTGCTAAAGCAAGTATTGACCTAATAACAGTCATCCTAGACGTAGGAGTGAATGTCTCATCATAATCAATACCTTCTTGTTGTGCATATCCTTTGACAACTAACCTTGCCTTGTATCTATCAATAGTACCATCTACTTTCCTTTTGATTTTGAAGATCCATTTTACACCTATAGCCTTCTTTCCCTCTAGTAGCTCACATAGCTTCCAAGTTTGATTCTTATGAATAGAATCAATCTCTTCTTGCATAGCTTTTCTCCAAATAGGAATGCTAAGGGCATCTTTAACACATGCAGGTTCATCTTCAACTACTGTAAGTGCCTATCATGAATCTCAAAGTCTTCAACAAAACTTACATGATCTCTTTGTTGTTGTTGTCTAGTCTCACTTCTTGTTCTTATATGATCCTATTGTTGTTGTCTAGTGTGACTCCTTGTTCTTCTAGTAAAAGTCTTTATACCACTATTTTTCCAAGTCTGATATAACCATGTAGGTGTATCTTTAAATAGTGGTGAAAATCTTTCTGAACTTTTAGCTTCTATAGGTTCTGGAACTTGTCCTATCGAGGTACTAGGACTTTCTGGAACTTTAACATCTTCCATTTCTGGAACCAAAGTCTCATGTGGAACTGAATCTGTAGAAGGTTGTGAAGTTCCTCTTTCTTCAACTCTTTCTTGAATCCTAGGAATTTTAATTTCCTCCTGATATGGCGGAACATATACATCCAAAATCTTTCTAAAAAATCCATATTCATTCTCACTAATGAACTCTGGAATTTCTACTTCTTTATCATAAACCTTAATTTCAACAATATAAGCATTATGTGCAAGAATAACTTCACATGTCTCTAGAACATAAAACCTGTATCCTTTACTCTCAATCGGATATCCAATGAAAACAGCTTTCTTTGCCTTTACATCTAGTTTTCCTCGGTCCTTTTTTTCAATATGTACATAAGAAAGTGATCCAAACACTCTAAAATAACTCACATTAGGTTTTCTACCATAATAAGATTCATAAGGTGTGATTAGCTTTAAAGTTTTTGTAGAAGACCTGTTCAAAATGTGATTAGTTGTATGTACTGCATCAAACCAGAATTTTGGTGAAAGCCTCTTGGATGCCATCATGCTCCACATCATTTGAATAAGTACTCTATTCTTTCTTTTTGCAACACCATTCTACTGATGCGTATAATCAATAGTAAGGTATCAAGTAATACCTTTCTCATCAAGAATTGTCTTGAACTCCTTTGACAAGTATTCTCCAACTCTATCACTTCTTAGAATTTGGATAGGTTCTTGACTTTCATTTTCAACCATAGCTAAAAACTTCTTGAGCATAGGAAAGACTTCTAACTTTAACTTAAGACCATAGATCCATGAATATCTCGTAAAATCATCAACAAATAGAACAAAATACATGAAACCTTGAATAGAGTCTACCCTCATAGGTCCATCCACATTTGAATGAATTTCCTCGTAGCTGTAATATGACCATGTTTCTTGAAAGATAGTTTATGCATCTTACCTTCAAGACATCCTTCACATATATCTATATCATGTGATAGCTTGAATGAGGGTAAACTCTCAACCATACCTCTATCTTTGATACTCTTGAGAGCCCCTAAACTGAAATGTCCAAATCTTTCATGTCATAGCTTCATATCTTCCACGGGTGACGAAGATTTGACTGCATAGGCTTGAGTAATTTCTAACAAAACAAAGATCCCTCCTCTATGCTCACCTTGTAAAATACACTTGTGGTATTTATGTGATAAGATCTTACAAAGATCTCTCTCAAATAAAACTTTAAAACTATCAGCTAAAAATGCAGATATAGAAAAAAGCTTCTACATTTCAGGCACATAAAGAACATCAGAAATCTGAAAACTACCACCTTCTCTTGACTTTAGGGTTACCGTACCTATTCCCACAACATCCAAATCATTGCCATCTGCAATAGTAACTCTTCTACCTGAAGAATAGGAAAGAGAAGAAAACACATCTCTACAACCTGTCATATGCTTTGTAGCTTCTGAGTCAAATATCCAAGGACTTGCTGAAAGAACTTGTAAAGCTTTCTAATCAACATCTACTTCCTCAGTGGTGAGAATCACCTTGAGATTTCCCTTTTGTATCATCGTCTGCAGCATTACTTGATGCCTTTTTCTTTTCTATTGCAATCCTTTTATAACATGCTGCCTTTAAATGTCCAAATTTCTTGCAGTAATAACATATTACTTCCTTCTTCATAGAAGACTTCTCTTTAGATGTTGTAGATACAGAATCTGAAGTAGAAGGTGAGAGGGACCTACTTTCCTTCTTGGATTGCTTTTTCCTTCTTATCCTTCTTCTTCTTTTTACCCTTTCATGAAGATAAAAGTGCTTCTTCATTCTCTTCCATTCCCTTCAACTGATCTTGATCTTGAAGTAAGAAGAACTCTAGCTCTTCAAATGTAACCTCTCTATCTCTTGTGGTAAGGGTAAGAGTGGTTATAAAAGATCGATATGAAATAGGAAGTGAGTTAAGCGTATTTACAATATCTTCATTTGATATCTCAACTCCTACATTTCGAAGTTGATCTCTCAAGTAAACGAGTCTCGTAATGTGGGTTTGAATTGACTCACTAGCTTTCATCCTTGTATTTGCTAGTTGTCTCCTTAAGTGAGCTTTGCTAGCAGGATTTCTACTCTAAGAAAGATTCTCAAGCTTCAACCAAGCTTGTCTAGAACTTCTACAAGATCTGATCTGTGATAGAATATGTTTTTTAACACTCATTGCTATGAATGAAAGTGCTAAAGCATCTCTAGCATCCACCTTGCCTGATCTTCAGTAGGAGGAACTCTAGGTAAAGACCTAGCAGTGACCCTGGATATAGAAGTGGTTACCTCTTCTTCAGTTGGTTCTGTAATTGTGACTCCAACACCTCTTGAAGTTGTTGTATCCTCTTCTTCAGCTTCTCGTCTTGGTCTTGTTAAGGATCCATTGACGATACTCCATAAATCCTTTGTCACTAAAACATTCATCATGATGAAACTCCACATTGCTCTGATACCAAGCAATTATGCTCTGATACCGTGTTGGAATTTGGGACCCTAGGATCCTTCCGAACTAAAACCTTTTGAGCATATACACTTAATTAATTAAGATGATAAGTGAGATATAGAAAGAAAGATATCTTGAGACAAGGATAGGGAGCATAAGCTGGAGGCTTACTCACTAAAAATAGATGTCCAAATTAGAACGGGGGAGTACTACTCAACCATATAAAGTGGTGTACTCACTAATGGAAGAATATCCAAGAAGATGATGATACAAATTTAGATTATGTTGAAATAATCTAAGTGTGTGTGAAGTGAACGAGAAATGAAGCTAACCTTATTCTCACAAATTTGTGTAACAAAACTGTAAATCAACCAAACCTAATTTTGAGATTAGGGTAGAGAAACCTTAAAACAAAATATAAGGTTAGCTCACAAAAGATAGTTACCACCACCTTGAAGAAGACTTCTTGCTCCAAGAGAGTAGCCTCTTCTTCACTAAAACCTCACCTCCTAAAGAGTGTGAGACTCTTCCTCCTTGATCTCCTTGAGATTGCTTGAGTGAGTGAGTGCATAATGAGCCTTGCCCTCTTTATATAGTTGTTGTATAGTCCTCAAAAGCAAATATGAAAAGCTACGATCAAACTTTGTGCCATATTTGAAAATCAAACTCAAAAAACGATAGCCACTGTCTGACAAAAGCTTTTTCATAAAGCAATCTTAGAAAAGAAAACTCTCTTTGCGATGCGTCCAATAGGATTCAGACCTTGGTCTCTACGATCGTAGGTTACTGCCTTATCCAACATGCCACACACTTTTCCTTGAAGTAATCTTCTAGAAAGATATCGATACGCTGTTGTTCGTTGTGGTAGATCTGAGGTTGAAGAGAAAGCTTCCTATGAAGCTATTGTTGGACCAATATATACATTCACTTCCAACACATGAAGCACATCACCAAGATGTTTCACCTTCCCATCCTCCATAGACAATGCTATGTTTCCTGTATGCTCGATAGGATGCAATATATCATCCCCTATTTCAACATATCCAAGAACTAATAATTTTTGCAAACTACTGAGCCATTCAACATGACTAGCCATTTGATTTGAAGCACCTGATCAACATACCATACATTACCATTCAATTTTGAAACATCAACAGACATTGTATTCATCATATGATGTTGAACCATGAACAACTTTCAGAACCATGTGCACTTGTGGATGCATAGTTATTTTGTTGCCTTCTATTATTTTGATTTGTCAACCTACAATCACATCAAAAGTGTCCAAGTTTACCACAACTCTAGCATCCTTTGGTCTCATTACCTAGATCATTTCTTTGGAAATTTTTGCGGGCTCTTTGGCTCCCCTTGCCTTGAAAGTGTCCTCTACCTCTTACATGATTCTGATGTTGACTTTGGTCTTGGTTAGTGTTTACTCTTCCACTTCTAAATCCACTACCTCTACCTCTTTCTCTACCACACTAGAATGCTTGCTCAGAACTAGGTTTTCTTGGGGATTTTAAGTCCTCATCAAGATTCGTTTCTTCAATAATCAACATGGACACCAGATCAACAAAATTTGAAATATTTTCCTTGGTCTGAGTAGATGTTCTTAACTGCTTATATGAGGCTCCTAAACCACGAAGGCATACTTCCACCTTATCATCATCATCTACATTCATGGGAATAGATGTAAGTGACTCACATATGCTTTTGATTTTCAAGGTGTTGTCACTTACCAACATGCCCTTCTTCTCCAATGTATGTAGTTGGTTCTTGAGTTGCAATTTTCGTGTCTTTGTATTGATCTCATACAAATTGACCAAACTGTTTCAAGCCTCTTTCAGAGTCTTGACATCTTGTATGTGCCCAATCATGGTATCATCTATGCTAACAGATAGCCAATACATTACCTCTCATGCTCCTTGATTCCATTCTTCATACACTCTTAACTGGTCTGCAATCGGATTCCTCTCTGGTAACTATGGATCATTTTCGTTCTCTCCTTCGATGTACTTCTAGTAGCTTTTTCCCATGAGGAAACTCGTTATTCTGAATCTCCAAGCATGCAAGCTGTTCTTGTCTAGCTTATCATTCATAAGCTAACTCATTCCATCTGGGTTTGCCATTTTTACAACAATTCACAACAGTGTAGAACACTACAAGCAACACTTCTATTTGAACACTATCGCACTATGACGTGACAGCTCGATCTAAGAAAAGCACAGTATTCGTGTATCAACTGTACACGAATCACTTGAAACTCAGGATCTAGAATATATGAGTGGGCTAGTTCTGCAAACTAACCTACTTTTCTATGGTCCCCACCTTGTAGGCTCAAAACGGAGGTCAAGGTGGCTCCAAAACTTGGATCTGACAAAAACAAGTGAACCTAAAGGGATAATTCACAAAAATATTTTGAGGTCTTCTACCTTCACACCAATTTTCATAGCAATCTGAGGTCATTTGTGAATCACGCTTTCTCCATGCCTTGCTATGTACTCTTCATCGTCGGCCTTCTACATGAGCTCTCCACAGCCACACTGGCTCTGATACCATGTCACAAGGAAGGAGATAAGGAAGAGATCTCACACACACACTCTCACAATCAAAGAGGGGCACACACACACACACACAGATTGAGGCTAGGAAGAATGATCTTCTTCATCTTCTTCTTCTTCTTTTATTAAATAAAAGGAATGCACAAGAAAGACCTAAAACAAGAATACAAGTGGAATATATAGATAACAATGTATAATGAAAAAACTAATGTCCGCAAGCGAGTGAGTTGGCAGGAAACAAATGTCCCATCGCTCTCAATAGATAAATCTAATAAGGCTCAATGAAGTGTCCTTGACATATATCAACATGACCACTATACATGTCAGAGAAATAAAAAAACTGATACGTGTCATATTGCATCATCACATGTTGAGTTTGATATCTCAACACTTGGATACATCTTTTCCATTAAGAAATTCACACTTGGTTGGTCACTCATGGAGAGAAGGGACAACTCTTTGTCGTCTATCCTCTTGCTGGAATTTTATGAATTGAGCTAAAAGATCTCCTTTTGTGATTGTGCTAGAATGTGCATCATTGGCTCTATGATTTACTCAACCCATTATTTCATGCTGAATTCAACATGTATGTGCAAGCGCTCTTGGAAAGGAGGGTGCAATAAAAGCTCGAAGGTTCCCTTGAATAGATAATGTTAGTCATGCTTGAATCATTGTGATAGTGTTAATCATAGTGTCCTTAGAAAACACAATCCAAGGCCAATTAGATCTTAACTCAAGAAAACACCCTTCACCTTTCTTACTTAGCCTCTATGACTTCTTCTATTTTCTAACCTTGCACCCTTCATTTCATTTAGTTTCAGAAAAAAATTGAGATAGATCAAAGTATTAATAAGGCATCTTGGAATTTCCTTGTTTCCTTCACTATCCAAATATTTTTTGATGCCAATCATATTGTGATCCATGATTCTTTCTTCATCATAAAGAACGGGCCATTTATGCTGAACGTAAAGCATCCAATCTTCATGATATGCCAATTAAAACAATCAATTTTCTTTATCCTGTAAGATCTACTTTAAGTTCATAACAACACACGCACAATAAATGATACGTCGCATGGATCACAATGAACGAGCATTCTTTATTCAATCTGTGAAGAAGCTAGTTAATATTCATTACAAGAATATTGCTTGATTCGCTTTTGTTCAAACTCAAAATATGAAGCTCTACGCTCTTGACAAACTGATCTAAACTCCATTGAGTATCATAGTAAGTACCAGTAGTATCAACCAGGGAATGTGCATTCCTATGAATGTTGATTACACTATATCATGCCTACTCACAACATTTACTCAAATTGGCTCGCTTACTCGTTTGATGCAAAACAATCGTCGGTGCTATTTTAGAGTTCAATCCTTGAATCTTTAAAGGAAGTCTAGATATAGTCTCTAATTGTAGAAAACCGTGGATAGACAAGAATAAATGTAGCTATTAACCATCTTCATTCATACAGCAGTGAGGACTCTCCATCATAAACGCTTACAATATATGAGAGACTTTTGAAGTACTGACTACCATGTGAATGCCTATATTAACGAGAAGTAATTTCGAAACACCCCTCATGATGATTATTACTGTAAAACACTAGAACTTCAAGGGATGCTTCCAGCTATTGTAGAAAACTTTGGAGTCAACAAATCTGTGTCATATGGGAAAGTGAATGGTTGGAGTCCCAAGAAAAATAAGACAGCCATAACACAAAGATGAAGATTGTGCTTCGATTTAGAAATGCTTTCCTCAATGTGCTAGAGGCTTCCTCCTCAAGGGAAGAGGAAGAAGGAAGAAGGAAGCTGAATAAAGCAGAAGGACTTATGAAGCTCTTGAAAGAAGGAGACATTCAGTGGTAGCTTTTTAGAAACTTAATATGCACAATTAATTAGGAAAAAATACATCTTAGAACGCTCATGGTATTCTTAAATAGGTGATGTCCACAAGGATCAAGGCCAACAAAGAAGATCTCTCACCATGATTCACAACTATGCATCATTGTTGCTCCCTCCCTTTCACCTTGTGTATTGTTGAGGGCTACACATACTCTCAAGTGGAAGTTTGAATTTTTATGTCACAAGGGAGCTTTATGTCTTTACATCTCCTTCTCTATCAAGCTCCCAATGCCTATGTTCAGAGGCCATAAGCACCCATCCACAAATCTCTCAGAAGGATTATTGAGACCTATCTGCCTAGTTGCCAGTCAACCTTTTTTTTACTATGATTGCTTGTAGGCTTTATGACTCAATGAACTTTTGGGCATCAAAATCCCAAAGCTACCACTACTAGTCATAATTTGAAGAGCATTTGAGGACTATCAATTGATGATGATGAAATCAAGGGTGCTAGTGCTTTCCCTACGATTTTCATGCACTTTCATAGTCAAAATCCTTTTAAAATTGATTCTTGCATCTTTTAGCCTTGTGAAATTTCTTCAAGGCAAAATAAGGAAAAAAAGAATGTACATTAGAAGATTCTACAATAGTTGCTATGGATGGACTACTTTATTTTTGTTAAGAATTGATTATAAAGGCTTTTCTACTGGCTACCATGCAATTTTGTACTCTCCATGCTCTTTTCATCTGCTACTATATGGTGCAATTCTAAGAAGGTGCAAATTGGGTGAAATATTGATGCACTTACGTCTACATAGTATGGCATGAAAGGTCATCCAAGGTCTCCTCTATATGATTTTCCTACTCAACTAGAAGGGAAATCTACCACGTTTTGAAGGATAGATTTTCTTATGATGAATTTAATTGTTTGAAGCTTTTGGTTTCTATGAAAATTGGTCAATCATTGGATTCTTTTGGTAAAAGACGTTTTAAAGATATGTCTTATAGAGTTCATCATCTCATGCTGAAAAAATGGACAAAGTTGTGGTGAATCTCTCTCCACCTACTAGGCTTTAGAAACTATTCTAAAGAACTTAAGCAATTCTAGCATTTTGTAAACTTGTGATCTCATATCTTCACCATGGGCCACATGTTTAATACAAAAACCATTGCTCCTAGAGTTATGATGAGTGTAGGAAAAGAAGCCGAAACCTGTATCTATATTGCTATTGGATATACCATAAAGGCTCAAGACGAGCATTGGGTGCAATGAAGAAATTCAAAAGGGATATAGGTTGATTCAAACTCTAACAGCTACGTAACAAATTTATGATGGATGATGAGAAGACGAATAGTTCATGCTTGCAAAGGAAAAGATCATTTTCTCTATGGTTGGAGATTCCATTAGGATGGATTAAAGCAAGCTGATATCACAATCCGAATGGAATGGAATTGCAGGGAAGTGTACTTATGTATTCATTTTTCTTGATTAGTAATTTAAAGGAACGTTTCATCTTGGATCAAAGAGAGAAGCCCCGATAGCAACAATGGACTCGACTTTCTACTTCTTTTCATAAATTAACTAGGAAAACTTCTCACACGTAAAAAATTTTTCATCCTAAATTTTTAAACTATCTAGTTTCAACCTTAACTGAGTGTTTTAGACATATCTTACAAAGATCCCACTCATAGAATGGAATCAAAATTCACAAAAAACATGAAGTTGTTAATGAACATGTAACATCTAAGTTGTGCTGCATGAAAAGATGTGGCATTATTATATCCTTGATAGCAGGAATGAATCATTAGTATTTTACAATTATAATCATCATGAGAGGTGTTCCAAATTCGATAAACTTGGAAATTAAGGCATTTACATGGTATTCTCTACTTCCGAGCCTATCAAGTACTGTAAGCAGTTATGACTGGAAGTTCTTTCTGCTTACATGAATGATGATGGCTAATGGCTACATTTTTTTTCTATTGATAAAGTTATGGTGGCTTGACGGTTTTCCACAGTCAAAGATTAGATCTAGAAACCCTTTGAAGATCCAAGGATCGAACGCCTAATGTCAATAAGAAAGTAGCACTGACGATTGTTTTGTATGAAACGAGTGAGAGAGCCAAGTTGAATAAATGTTGTGAATAGGCAGGATATAGTATATTCAGTATTCACATGAACGCACATTTTTTTGTTCTTCCTTGATTGGTACTACTAGTACTTACTATGATGTTCAATGGAGTTTAGATCAGCTTGTCAATTTGAGATCTGTAAAAGCATAGAGTTTTATATGGACTTCAAATTCTTTTGAGTTAAAAAAAAATAAGAATCAAGCAATATTCGAACGTTTCTTGTAATAAATGTTGGTTTACTTCAGGCGTTGCTTCTTTGGAGATAGAATAATGAATGCTCATTCATTATGATCCATGCGGCATAGGACTTATTATGTGTGTGTTTGTTATAGCCTTATGGTAGATCTTACAAGATAAAGAAAATTGACTATGTTCAATTGACATATTATAAAGATTAGATTCTTTAAGTTCACCATAAATGGCTCCATCATTATGACGAAGAGTGCATTATGGATCACAATTAAATTGGAATAGTGAAAGAAACAAGGAATTTGCAAGAGCCTTGTATATATTTTGTTCTATCTCAAAAATACTTTGAAATTAAATGAAAAGAAGCATGCCATATTAGGAAATAGAAGAAGTAAAAGAGATTAAAAACGAAAGGTGAAGGACACTATCTTGGGTTAAGATCTAATCGGCCTTGGATTTTGTTTTCTTAAAGAACACTATGCGTAATACTATCACAATGGTTAAAACATGACTGATATTGGCTATTCAAGGCACCCTATCTGTTCAGTCGATGCAAGAATTCATTCCACCCTCCTTGCCAATAACACTCCAATAGTGCATGACTACCATTCTTTCTATAAATGCATTGGATATAAAACCAAACTTCTTGAATGACAATTTGCAAGAAGAGGTCTATGTGAAGAAGCCTCTTGGATCTTCCATCAAAGGTCAAGATCATATGTTTTGTCACTTGCATAAGGTTTCCTATGGACTAAAGCAAGCTCCATATGCATGATATGAAAAGATACATAAGAACCTGATTTCCTTGGTTTTTGATGTAGTTCAATTGAAAGTGCAATTTATGTATGCAAAGATGGGGATGAGCTTATAGTGCTTGCTCTTTATGTTGATGACACGCTCTTGAATGGTTCATATGATAAAAGCATTGGCATGCTTATGAGTGATGTACAGCATAATTTTTATGTCACATATCTTGATCTTTTGGAGTATTATCTTATCTTCTGGTTATATCCATTAAGAGGGGGAATTGTTTGTAAAGAGTAATGATTAATGTATAAAGATGAGAGAGTCTTGGAAAAATCTTGCTCTAGACTAGCCTAATTTACTTTAGAAAGCCTTAATAGACTCCCTTATCTTCCAATATATGCATTTTGATCACCATAGTACTTTGGAACATCATTTTCCAAACACTACATCAAAACAAATAACTTGTGTGTAAAAACACCTTGAGAAAACCTTGTATTTGTGGAAGAAGCCACTCGGTTTTTTACTTAGAGTGCAAAGCCTCAAAAAAATTAGTTGAGACTTTTTGCACACTTTCAAATGAAGTCTTGAGTGAGGTATACCAAGAAATTTCATGAATTTTGGAGGAATTCCCTCAAACCAATGTGCAAAAGAAGTGAAGGGGTAATTCCAACTTTTCAATCAGAAGGAGACACACTGACACAATCACCTTGTTTTGATCATAACTCATGATCTACAAACTCAATCACTATGAGACTTTTTAGGAATGCCAAAAAAAGTTCCAAACTTGTACTCCAAGTGATAGATTGGATGAACATATCATACAAATAGAGTAATGAATTAGAGAATGTGATAGACTTTACTCAATCTACTATAACAATAGATAGAGATACATGTAGCTATAAAAGTGAAGATTAAATGTACTGCCAACTGAGATATGATACAATGAGAGATTGATCAGGGAACATCTCTAGCTTCAAAGCAAGATATAAATAACTCTAATTGATTTTGACGATAAGCTCATATCTTGGGAATAAAATGAATAGTGTATATATACACATACTTCATAACTATTGATAGATTCCACATAAAAGTGATCCAAACTTTTAGGGAGTGATTTCAATTTTGAGTTCTAGTGGGTTCATCACATTTGGCTCCCAATATGTCCACAATTTTCTCTCCAATTATGTAGTTTACCTTTGACTAAGATAAAACTAGACATTAACCTTTGAAGCTCCTTAAATGTACATTGTTATGAGTGTAGAATTATGCCTCAAATATCAAGAAAAATCCATTGTGCATAAGTCAGGCACTTCAGCTTGTTTCATGCACCAAAAGCTCCTCCACAAGAATAAAATTCTTGCATCTTCAATCCATTGATATTTCTTGAAGTCCAAAGCTTTGAACTTGTTTAATTTTACTCCATCCAATGCTTTGTTCATCATATCTACACATTGTTATTGAGTGAATACATATAAGAGTTCAATTTCTTTTCTTGTGATTTTCTCTATGAAATAGTGATAATGGATGCCAATGTGTTTGGTCCTAACATGATAAAGTGGATTTTCTACAAGGTGAAGAGAACTTATATTGTTTCCAAAGATATGAGGAGTAGAAGAGTTTACACCCAAATCTGAGTATAGAGTCTTAATCCACATTGCTTCTTGAGTTTCAAGATGACCATGAAATTATCTTTGTAGCTGAAAATGTAACATAACCTAAAGTACTTCTCCTATTATCTTTAGAACATGCCAAATCTACATTAGAAAATAGGTTTATCTAAGTTTTTTGGATTAAATACACCCTCACTTATGGTTCCCTATATATACTTGAGTATCATCTTAGCTACCTCCATGGGAGGTTTCCTAAGAGTGCACATGATTGACTTAGAACACTTACACTATAGAAACGTTCTACCTTAGTGATTTTTGCATAATGTAAACTTTCCATCAAGCTTTGGTATATTGTTATGTCTTCACGTAGCTCACCGTCATGAGCACTTAGCTTTGAGTTTATCTCCATGGGCGTACCTGCAACCTTAGAATTGTGTATCTTGAATTTAGCTACCAGGTCTTTGATCTTTTTTGTTTGAGGAGAATGTGAATCTTCAAACCTAGGAGGATGAGACATATATACCTCTTCATATATGCATCCATTCAAAGAAGCATTCTTCACATCCGTTTGATATATCTTCAATTCTTGGCAGCTACAATGTTCATAAGCACTCACATTGCTTGCATCTTTGCCATAGGTGAGAACGTATATTCATGGTAAATTCCTTGGGCCTAGGAGTACCCCTTATCAAGTCTAGATTCTATTTTTTAAAGGTTTCGAAAAAATTCCTCTTTTATTCTATATCCATCTAGATCAAATGATCTTCATGGTTGTAGTCATGGTCACCAATTCCCAAGTGTGATTCTCTTACATGGCTTCTATTTCTTCTTCCATAGCATTCATCCACTTTGGTTTCCTGTTTGCCTCCTCATAAGACAAGGGATCTTTATAATTTAGGTCCTATGCTAAATAGATAGAATGTTTAGTCACTAGAGATGTATCATAGCCATAAATCTCTAGATTCTTCTCCCAAGAAGAGCTTCCAAGGGTTTATTGAGAGGATTTTGCAACATCCCTCAACTCTTCTATCCTGGCCTTGCCTTTGGAGTTCCATTAGTTGATTTATAGGAGTCTTCTGATCATCTATGCAATCACTTGATGCTTCAAGTGCATGTGTATTCTTGCTTGAGAATGTTGGGAAGTTACTCTAGATCATATGGTATCTTAATCTTCCTACGATCATGTTTAGAAAATTATTTTTCCTCATAAAAAACAACAACTCAATTGACTATAAAATCTTTTCCTAGGATTATATAGACTATAACATTTTTTCTTATTAAGATCCTAGCCTATAAATAGACATTTTTCTTTGCCTTAGGGTCTAAGTTACCTCTAATTTGAGATGATATGTGTGCATATGCAATGCTCTCATATATCCTACAATGATTCAAGCTCGGTCCTCTTCCATTCCAAGATTCTTAGGGGTTCATACCATCCAAAGCTTATGAAGGTGATGTATTTTTCAAATCAAGGTGGCAATGGACATTGCCTTTCCCCACAAATAACTTGGTAGCTTCTTCTCATTCAAAATCGACCTCATTGTCTCAAAATGGTCCTATGCCTCCTTTCTACTACTCCATTTCATTCAAGAGTGTATGTGCTAGTAATTTCTTTCTTGATTTCTCTATCTTTCAGATAAGAATCAAATTTATGGGAGAATTAAGCTCCTCCTCCATTAGACCTTATTTTTTTTGGGGTTTTACTTGCATTTTAACCAAAAGAGCTAAACACTTCTTAAAACCTGATTTAAGTACAAAATAATCCATCTGCTACCCTCATCTATATATGACACATAATAACTTCATCCCAAGATTGAAGGTTCTTTGCGAGGTGCCCAAACATCTGTGTGAAGAATCTCCAAGTCTCGATGTATGTATACTTTCTTGGTAAATGTTTGCATGTATGGTTTTGCAAATTGAAATTCACTACACTTGTATATCATGTGTTCCCTCAAGATATTTGGTAGTTCCAAGCACACTCTGATATCTGTTGATTTGTTTGAGGGATCCTTCTCTAATGTGTGCTAACTTGTTTGAGGGCTCCTTCTCCAATGTGTGCTAACACTCTAATATCTGCTGATTTGTTTGAGGGCTCCTTCTCCAATGTGTGATAACCTCTTATGCCAACCCTCTACCTTTTATAAGGTTTGGGTGCCATAATTGAGCAAGCCAATACTCTTCGTGTCTTGGAGTTCATAGCTTTCATGCTTGGTGAATCCCACTTGAAAACTATTCTCCACAATCTAACTTACACTTATTAGTTTTTAAAAAATAATTGGCACATAGGGAATCCTGCTCAATAGATTCATATTTCCATTAGGGGTCTGCAAATTCCCTATCTTCTCAATAGGGTGGTTTGTTTCATTACTTGTCTAAACTTCATCCTTGTTCTTTGGATCTTCCAAGTACAAGAGTAAGGTTACATTCTTTGCTACATGATTTGAGCATCCAATATCAATGTAAAACACATGCTCAATGGATTTACATTCCTTCATTGTCATATCCATAAGTAGAAGTGATTCCTCTTGAGCTTGATCATATTTGTAATTTTTTTAGTTTCTTCTTCCTTTATATCCTGCTTGATGGTCATTGTATATATATATATATATATATATATATATATATATATATATATATATATATATATATATATATATATATATATATATATATATATATATATATATATATATATATATATATATATGGGTTTTTGTACCTGCTTATTGAAGCTATAGAATGACCTCTCTTGTATGATCTTCCTCTTTGATTCTTTTAATTTTTGAACCAATGCTTTGTGATGTGATTCAATAGAAAACATATGGCACACCGTGAGGAGCTTTGACCTCTTCCCTTGCCTTTTCTCCCTCCTCTCCTTCTTCCTCATGAGCTTCTATCAATACCTAAAAAGTTAGCTTGGGAGGTGCTTCCTTCATCATCAAACTTTATAACTTTCCTTTGTTATCTTTGCCTTTAATTTTATCTATATAAAGGGTAGAGTATTGATTACTGTTTTTTTTCTCACGAGTCTTCATTATTTTGGCCTAATCATTGAAGATTTGTCCCATGAGAGTAATGAAGTGGAGCACTTCCAAATCCATGTAGAGATCCGTGGTTGTGGTGAAAGCTTCCCATTTGTCATTAGCCTTCATTCCATTGATGTGTTGTGTCATAATATGCTCTTCATCAATGATTTCTCCAATTGTTTGAACTAGATCTCTGATTTCTTTCATCTTGGTGACAAAATTAGTCACACCTTGCTTGGGCATCTTCTCGATTGTTGTGAACTCCACCCACAATTGGCTCTTCCAAGGTCTGGTACTTGAGGAGAAGAATGCTTCCAAAGCATTCCATGTATCTTGAGAGGTCTTGAAATTTCTAATATGAGGAAGTACGAAATCAAAGATAGAGTTTAGAATTTATGATGTTGCCAAAACATCCTTTGCACACCATGTATTCAACGTTTCCTACTCTTCTTGTGTTGGTTGACCTTTATTTCTAATTACATGCCTCAACTCATCTCCTTAGATGTATCCATACAAGTTTCTTCCTTGCACGTAAGCCTCCATCCCTAGAGACCATGCTCAGTAGTTTGTTTGATCCAATTTGTCACTTGACGAGGGAAGTGCATGATCCATAATGCTTAATATATAACTATGTTGTGATACTATTGTGATGAGTGATGGTTACTGCATAGAAATGATAGGTTCTTGGAAAAGTCTTGCTCTATTTCAGCCTAGCTTACTCAAGAAAACCTTAACAAACTCCTTAATCTTCCAATATATGCATTTTGATTACCATGTTACTTTGCAACATCATTCTCAAAATGCTATGTCAAAAGAGATAATGTGTGTGTGCAAAACACCTTTAGAAAACCTTATATTTATGGAAGAAGGCACTCAATATTCTACTCAAAGCTCAAACCATGTTCACAATTAACCCGAGACTATTTGCAAAATTAAAATGAAGTGTTGAGTGAGCTTTAACAAGATATTTCATGAATGTAAGAGGAATATACCTAGAGGAATGTGCATAAGAAGTTAGGAGGTAATCTTGTGTTATCAGAATCTTGGTTCACGCATACATAGAGATTATGAATGCTAAAAATACACGAAGAAAATAGATATGCAAGAGGACAAGACATAACACATTATTGGGTGCAATCTCCTCCCATGCACTCTATTTTGCCAGTCCATAGAGTGCATGTATTTATAGGATTTTTTATTATGTTGATAATAGTGGTTACATGAGATTGGCTTCAAAAAGCATGCACGAAAGTAAAAGCTGGTCCCCTTTGTATAGAGCCTTTGCTTTTATTAATAGAAATCGTAGTCTATAGTGATGTCCTTTCACACCTTTCACGTAAAACACCAAAACACATTAATACATTAATACATTAACACTCCAACAATTCCTTGTTCAACACATTCCATAATTCATAACATGCCCTTCACCTGAAAAAGCAAGTGACCTTAGTTGAGAAAAGAATAAAAATAAACATGGATGGCCAGTCACATGTTTCATCACTAACAAACAAAAAGCATGCTCCATGTAAGACCACATGCATGGAAATGTTCATGGAGGAGTTAGATTAATGTGTATGTGTTATGCAAATACACATACACATAATGGGGTGTAAATTGTGTTTTATGTATCCATTGACATTCTTCAATAGAGTGATTTCTGTACTTAACTAAATATTGATGATATTGAGTACCTATGCATGTAGTAGTGACCTCATGATCAATTATTTTCTCAGGAGCTAAGATTTTAGATTGTTCTTTAATTAAAGGAGGGCATCAATAAGTGTAGTGAGTGGTAAAGTTCCTTTAAATGGTTTAAGTAAACTAATATGAAAAGAGTTATGTATATTCCAATGCTATGGTATATCTAATCTGAATGAATTATCATTAATTTTCTATATAATGCGAAAAGGTCCATAATAGTGTGGTGCAAGTTTAACTTTAGGATGTTACATAACCATACAAGATCATTTTCCTTGAATTCCTTGGCTAATCGTTTGGTATTGATATTACATGTATAACATTCGTGACTTTTCCTAATGTGATTATGAACATCATGAAGTATAGAAATGTGCAATAGAATCAGCCATCAGAATATCATTTTGTGTGAGTGACATGGGAGTGGGAAGCTTTTTACCATAAATAATTTCAAAACGTACACAACCAATAGTGGTGTGTGTGGTGTTATTTTAAACAAATTGAAGCGAAGGGAACTTTTCATCCTAGTTAGTGGGACGATCTAATGAATAACAATGTAATGAATCAAGAATAGTACTATTTGTAGCCTCACTTTGTCCATTACTTTTGGAAAGAAATGCAGAGCTGAAATCTATTTTAGAACCAAAATGCTGCAATAAGGAAACCCAAAAAATAATTACAAAAACAAACATCACGATCAGATAACATTACTTTAGGAAATCCATGATGTGGGAAAATGCATTTAATGAATAATTACACAGCCTAATGTGTAGACAAAGTTTTTGTACACGGTTGATTGTGGATCTAGAGGCTTCACAAAAAGTAGGCAGACACCTCCAGAACGTCTCCTTCTTTAAGAGCGCCTTTAGAGCTATTGTTGGGCCACAACCCGACCTTCTCATTGATCATGGCTGTCAAATTATACGGCGTGGCCAAATTTTTCGGCTTCTTGGGATTCCCTTGGGGTTTTGCATCTCTATGGAACAGCGGTGGAACTAGGTGCTGGCCAAACTCGAAAACAAGCTTAACTATTGGAGAGATATGCAAATCAATCTTGCTGGTTGTGCTATGGTTATAAACATGTTCCTCTTATCTTCTACCATTTATTTTATTTCTTGTTGGAGACCGAAAGAGAAAGATCTGTCCAAACTGGATAGTATTTGTAGAAACTTCCTTTGGACAAGCGACCACAATAGGAGGGGGAGCCTAAAATCAAATGGTCCATTTGCACCAACCATGGAGATAGTGGGGGACTTGGTATCCTTGACATTGGGTGCATGGCTAACAAACTGGTGGCCAAATGGATGATTAAGGCTTGGTGCAACGGGGAGGCCTCGTGGGCCAAGTTGATCTTCAGAAACAAGAATGAGTTGGCTCTCATGGGTTTCCCAAGTTGGAAGAATCTTGACATCTTGACCTTGCTATTTTCCCTGATCCCCGTCTTCCTGAAAGGCTCAAATCTCGTGTGCTCCCTATGGAAGAGTTGGAATAAAGTCAAAAGCTACACAAGAATAAGTGAAGACTAGAAGTGGGCTTCCGGTATCAGAAAAAACAACTCTATCTAGTTTCCGATCCATGGCATCCGGAGTGTGGAATCTTGGAACCTTCAAAATGCTAAGAAGTTATGGAACAAAGGCTTCAAAAACTGGAAACATCTCTGGAAACAAGACACCAACCGTTGGATCAACTTCGAGGATATTGACCCTTGCATCAACATTTTGTACGAAGCATGGAACACTTTGCAAAGCAGATGTCTTGCCTGGGACCGACAAAAAGTTCACCTTCTCATGGGACATGACAGGTGGAGCTCGCTTGGTTTCAAATGGCACAATGGGAATAGCCTATCAAAAATCCCGAACATCAAAGAAAGGATTGACTATCAAGTTAACCTCAACAAGAAGTGGGGCATGTCATGGACGCGCTTCGGTGGGACATGAAGTTTATGGCTATCTGGCACCCCCTCATAGAAATCAAAAAGTTTTTCCTCTTATGGAAAATTCTTCATCATGGAATCTGGACCAACCTTAAGGCTAACAAATTTTGTGGGTTTCCTCCCTAGTGCAAACGTTGCTACCGGTCTATCGAAGATGTTTCACACATCTTCTTTACCTGCACCAACTCCAACAGACTTTGGCAAACGCTTGGAAAGAAAATCAGACTTCAAAAACATCTCAGTTGGTAGCAAGCCTTGATGGGAGAAGCGATCGGCTACTCTGCACCTCTCTCGAATGCCATCAGAGGGGAGGTCCTATGGAAAATCTGGCACAAAAGATGTGCCTTCAACTTCGGTGACTCCCCCAAAGAGTGGTCAACTGAGAAATCGTTGTTCCTCCTTGGCAAAAGGATTGTTAACTGTAAGAAGTCCCCCCCCTTCAGGCATTATCAAGTACTCCTTTTGATCAATAATAAGCTAAACCTAAGTGGGCCCCACATGAGGGTGATGAGAGGGTAATTAACCTTCTTTGTAATGCCATCTAAGCTCTGTAAAAGCTTCCCATGCTTTGTGGGATTGGGGGGTCCCGTGGGCACTAGTCCCCTTCTCTTGTACTTTTCTTTATTTAATTCAAGTCCGAGAGAGTAGGCTAATGCTGAACTTCCTTTATATTAAAAAGATAAGTTTTTCTACACTGAATGAGATATGCATATTTACTAAATCTATCAACTATAATCAAAATCATATGAAAATAGAATGTTGAAAACACATGAAGAAAATAGATACACAAGAAGACGAGATAGAATGCAATATTGGGTGCAATCTCCCCCCATGCACTCTATTTCGATATTCCACAGAGTGCATGTATTTATAGGAATTTTTGTTATGTCGAAAATAGTGCTCACATGAGAGCGGCTTCAAAAAGCATGCATGAAAGTAAAAGTTGGTCTCTTTTATAGAGAGCCTTTGCTTTTATTCGTCAAAATCTCCATCTATAGAAATCCGTATCCCAACCACTAATTTTTCTAACTCTGTCTAAAAATCAAACCCTCTACGTGGGTTTATTTACAAACTATATAAAATACAAATCCGATTATTGATGTCCATCCTTTCATGCCTTTCACATCCCTCACCAACCTTCCACTGCTATATCAAAAACACCAAAACACATTACATTAATAAATGAACACTCCAACAATCCCTTGTTCAACACATTTCATAACTCATAACATCTTGACTTTTTAGGAAGAAGGAGATATACAAACGTAGAAACCTTGTTTTGGTCACAGCTCATGATATAGAGATCTAATGTACTATGAAAATCTCTAGTAACACTTAGCAGAATCCTAAATTTATCATTCAATTGAGAGATTGGATGATCACATCATGTAGACATGGAAATGAATCAAAGAACTTGATAGAGTTTACTCAATGTATTCTAATAGAAATAGACATACATGTAGCTACCAAAGTGAAGTATAAATGTATTGCTAGTGTAGATATGATAGAATGAGGGAAGAAAAGAGAAGCTCTTAAGTGTAGCAGTGATGGAGGTACTTCAACGGCTCGTTTGTTATGGACACTGGTATGGCTATCATCTGTTATGTCAATTTTTATGATAGTAAGTGCATGGCTTTACAAGGATGTGGAAGGAGTACCTGCAAGTCTTTGGAAACAAAGGATTCTAGTTGATGAAGAAGCTCAAATAGTCAAAATAGAATTTTGCAGATTAAGTCATAATATAGCTGAAACAAAGATACAAAAGATGCAGTATGGAGGAGATAATATTTTTCTGAAGGATTTAGGATACCCCTATCAGATGATCAGTGTGCCCAACAAGAAGACAAAACAAATGAAGTGCAACACAATTGGAGATTATGGAGGAGTTTTTCTGAGTCAACATATCAAGGCAAGGCCTATCATCAACAAAAGTGAAGATTTATGGATCACCTGGAACTTGCAACATTTGTTGAGGTTATACATAGCCTTCTCATGTCATTTTCACTTAAGTTTAAGTAGTTTTTATCCGTTTTCATGCTTGTTCTTTCAGTTTTTTAGCAAATCTAGCAACCCTTTCATAGTTCTTGGCATAAGTACAAATTTTGCACATTTTTGGGAGTTTTTCAGGCATTTTTTAGTATTTTTCTAACATTTTTATCCTTTTCAAATGTCATTTGTTTTTGCCAAATTGAAGGAATAATGGAAGCTCTCTGTGGTTTTGAGTGAGGAAATTGGCCTAGACCTATAGGGAATTTTCTCAGAGTTTTTTTGGATCTTTTTTGGATCTTTTTGCATTTTTTTGAATTTTTCCAGTATTTTTCTCTCATCTTGGATATTAAAAAAAAAAGAGAGGCCCCGTAGGCATTTTTTTTGAAAAAAAAACCCCCCCTAGGAATTTTTTTGACGAAAATAAATCCCCCCATCTCTCTCTCTCTCTCTCTCCCACCCCCCCACCGCTGCCCCTTTTTTTACTTATTTTTTAGTTTTATTTTGTGTTCTTCGTTATTGTTCTTTTTATTTATTTATTTATTTATTTCTTTTTTATTTATCTATTTTATTTCTCTTTTATTTTATTTTATTTTTATTTTTATTTTTTCTTTTTTATTTTTTTCAATTTCCAAAACGTGCGTGTTAAACCCAAAAAAAAAGAAAGAAGAAAAAGGAAAACAGTTTCTTTTTTATTTTATTTTAAAAATATATATATATTTTCATTTTTATGGTTCAAAATGTTTGGCTTTGGATCCTACCTTGGATGGCCATTTTTTTTAAAAGTGGGGTCATCTTCATGTATTTAGGCACCTCTGGACTCATTTGTTGGCTTTATTTCTCCCAATTCCCACCCTCTCTCTGACTTTTGGTCAAAACCCACATGTTTTGAGCACCTTTATTGCTTGTTTTTATTTTCCCACATAGTCCACATGATCTATTATCAGTTTGTTTTACCTTATGTTTTAAAATTTCCCATATGCACCCTCTGTAACTCTACTATTTGCTCATTTCAGCCTCTCTAGACCCCTTATCCTTCTCCCTCACCCTCCCTTTTCCCTTTTGCCCAGCCCCATCCTCTCCACGTCCGTGCCCTATCCATCTCAGCCCCCTCAACCCTCCCTTCCCCTTACTTTCTACCCTCCCATTGCTCTCCTTTGCTTTTCCATGCAAAAATTCCAATTTTGAGTTATTCACTGGTGCTTGTTCTCTCCTGCTCTTGGTGGATTTGGTAGCTCCTCAAGTGTCCTTTTGAAGATTTTGCAACTCAGAAGTCATGGTGTCCTATCTGCTTAGAGTTTTGGCTGTAGCTCGCCGGGACGGGAAGCACATTAGGTGGTAGGCAACTGTTGAGCCCATAAAAGTCATGTTGGTCAAAGTCAACCATAATTAAAGTCAACTATAGTCAAAGTCAAAAGGTCAAAGTCAAATCAATCAAAGTCAATAGATTCAATATCAAAGTCAACATGGGTGAAGTCAAAATGTTCGAAGTTTAGGTGTCAAAGTGCACACGTAGTGCACAATTAATTGTCCACAAAAGGTAAATTGGAGAAAGTTGGTTGCAGTTTGCAGAGGTATTTCTCTAATTTCTCTAAGGTTCAAAGTGTTTTTAAAAGTGTTTGGAATGTTCACAACCCTCTCTTAGGTGCACAAGTGAAGAATTAAAAGGAAAAATGTTAAGGTATGTGAAACGGCAAAATGTGAAAAGTATGTGAAGCAGCAGCGTATGCAGAAGTGAAGTATGGCCTCCCCAATTAAAAATTTTGTTTTAGTCTAAAGTCACTACAAGACAAAACAGGGATTAGTTGGCTGCACACTTTGGAGCCAATCTTGGGACATCAAAGTGAGCACCAAGATAATCTTGCAGTTAGGAGCGTACGTGAATCGACACTCATATCAAGGCAAGGACTATTCTTGGACTAAGAAAGACTAAGCAAGAGTGAGCATAGCCTAAGCTAGGCAAGAGAGAGAAGTGCAAGAGACACATAGTGTGTGACGCAGAGAAGTGAAGTGCAAGGTGTGCATGAAGAGTGACTAAGAAGTGTGCACAAAATTATTAAGCTATTTCACCCAAGGATCCCAAGGTCTCATTGCAGTGTGCGCGTGCCGATAGAAGGTGTCCAACCCTACCCCTTATTGGAAGCTTGGTGCAAGGTGTGCACAAAGTGCAGGCTTGGAGAAGGTGGAGGTCTAGTGTAGAGAAGGTCGGCAGCAACAAGACCCTTGGGGTATTTGGTATTTTGTAATTGAGCACTCTGTGGGATTTTGCACATAAGCATTGGATAGTATTGTGCATCACCATTGTATTTGTCTTATTATAATCAATCAATGGAGGCTTCCAATGTGTATCTCTCTTTTTGTGCTTCCCTTTTCTCCTACAAATGCTCAAATCCCTTCTTGTCCAAGAATCCCCCAACAAGTCTGCAGTACGATTCCTCCCTAGTAACTGCAAAAAATTTTTGTTCTCTCCTTCAATGTACTTCAAGTAGCCTTTTCCCATTTGCAAATTTGTCATTCTAAATATCCAAGCATGGAAGTTGTTCTTGTCTAGCTTATCTCTCATAAGCTAAAAGATTCTATCTACATTTGTCATTTCCGCAACAATTCACAACACTACAAACATACTACAAACAGTATTTCTGATTGAACACTATCTCGCTTTGATGTGACAGCTCAATCTTAAGAAAACATAGTTTTCGTGTATCAACAGTACATAGAATCGCGTGAAATTATATATATGGAATATATGAGTATTTCCAAATAGGGTGGAAGTTAAAGTTTGCAAAGTGACCTAGTTTTTGTATGGGCCCCACCTTGCGGGCTGGAAACAAAGGTTGAGATGCAATTTGAGGTCATTTGTAAATCACACTTTCTCCATTCTATGGGCCTTCTCCATGACCTCTCTATAGCCACATTGGTTGTGATACCATATAACGAGGAAGGAGATAAGGAAGAATGATCTTCTTCCTCTTCTTCTTCCTCTGCTTCTTCTGTTACATAAAAGAAATGTACAAGAATGACCTCAAATAACAATACAACAAGTGCAATATATAAAGAATAGTAAATAAGGAAAATCTTAATGTCCACAAATGTGTGATCTAACAAGAAACAAATGTGCCATCACTCTTGGTAGATAAATCTAGTAAAGTTCAATCAAGTATCCCTAACATTTACTAGTGTTACCATTATACATGTAGGAGACATGAAAAATGATATATGTCATCTTGGATCATCACATCTTGAGCTTGATATCTCAACACCTTAGTACATAAAAGTAATGGCTGAATTGTGTGTTCCACAACATAACATAATGGCTAAGCAAAATTTGCTTAATCAATGGATGAGGCAGACAATAACCTTTGATTTTAGAGCTTTACCGAACAAAAATACATTTTACTTCTTTATCATCCAATTTTTTCCATTGTTTGTTGAAGCACTAATGTATATACCAAACAAACAAAGACACGCAAATGAGCAATAGATGGCTTGCGACCATGTCAAGCCTGTAGAGAATACATGCATGGAAGCAAAATGAAAAGAAGGGTCTAGTCACAAAAGAAAGAGTGTGAGAGACTCAAAGTGAGTAGGCTAAGAAATGGGTAAACTCACATGGATTAGAAATGAGCTTGCCAAGAGCATGGAGTAGGCTCCTCAAGCTTCTAACCAAGTACAAATGGGGGAAGAGGCTCAATATCTCATAACTCAATACAATGAATTTGAGCCCAAAATAATGCAGTTGACACCATCAGTTATGTGAGAAGTAATGCTGATGGTCGTTAAAAGAATCATGGGGGGATATCATGGCCTTTTACTCCCTTCTTCACTTTATCACATACCTCAGCAAGAGTTCGATGAGCTCTCAGAGCTATTCTCCCATGCTCTCTTTCTCTATCGATCCGTTGTGATTGACTTGCATGCTAGGGAGATAAGATGAAAGGTGCTAGTAGAAAATATACAGAGAGGTTTCTCTCTCTCTCTCAGGCAGAGAGAGAGAGAGATTCATTTGTTCTCTACGAGATATGCCACAAATTCTTGGACCAAGGTGGAGTTATAACCTTTTCATGTGAAGCTGACATTCAAAAGATGAGCCTTGGAATGATTTGGTTGTGTAGGTGAGATATAGTTGGCAAGTCTGTGGAGGGAGGGTTCAATGCCCCACAACAACTCAAACACAAAACAAGAGTCCTAGATCTCTGCTGTTGAAGGTTGTGGCTAAAATACCTATAGATATGTTGTGAACTTTCATCTTGATGGACAATACACAAACTGGTGAGCCTCATAACCAATATTTAGCATTAGAGGAGAATTCCACTAGGAGAGATGAAATAGAGCTCATGGAAAACAACCCTATTCCATGAAGTATTTCACAAATGATGTTTGCATGCAAGAAAGATCTATAGGGAGAAAGGAGGGAGGGACTATGGTGAGAGAAAAATGTTGTGCTTGTGGGAAGGGTATATGCTTGTGTTCAACACTGTGGATGCCACCTTTCATAATTTAAACTCTTCCGAGATCTCTCTGATGGACATCAGCCATTACTTCAACTCTGATCCTACCAAGTTGGTTCAGAGTCTCAGGAAGAATAGTAAGAAGAATGAGTTCCTACGATGCAGACGTGGCCTCCGCAAATGCACAAGTGAGGACTCTGGTAGAGACCATGAGGTTGGACGCTAGAATGAAGATGCTCAACCCTAAGTGGTACAAAGGCATGTTGCATAGTGCTTATGATGGCGTGAGGGAGATCTATAGTAGTGATACATGATGGTGTAGGTTTTAATGCCACACAATCAGCTATAGGAACCAAATCTCAAACCAAAATAGATGGAGTCACTATATCATCCAACAATGCATGTAAAGTCATCACACAAGATGCCACAACTTGTGCAACACCAATACTACAATTGTCTCAATCCTGATGATAACCTAATCACTAGAAGTTAACAAAATTAGGGAAGAAAAAGGATGAGAAGACAGATCTCTATAGAGTCGTCAGATAGAATGAGAGTGGCTCTATTGACATTTCATAGATTCAATTATCTACTATTGAGTATCCTTGATGTTCAGCTTCAACAATATGGGATAGAGCTGCCAAAGGGATATAGGAAAGCTTTGGCTACATTATAGATATAAGGTTATGTTGATATTGATGAGCCATGGAGCACCACAGACGGACTCGAACTTCACTATCATATGCAATGTGATATGAGATGCAACGTGATACAAATTATGCACACACTGCCCCTTCAAAGGGACAAAAATGATGTTGCTGCAAAATAGTGTTTATAAACACTATTAACACTGAGAAACACTACGAAATATACATAAATGTGTTGGAAAATGACAAAATAGCACACTCATTTCACAAAGAGGGTGGGAGAGGGAGGGGGGAAATGGGGTAAACAAAATGGGTAGGAATGTGGGAAATGGGCAGAATGTATCCCAAAGAGAGCACCAAATGATGGCAAAAAGACCTCTTCCAATGAGTGGAGAGCCACACCATTAAGTTGTACTAGCCCCACCACCAAAACCACCACTAGACATACCACCAAGACCTCCAATTAGTGGTCTAATACCATGTGGAGAGTACACATGTGGAAGCAAAATGAAAAGAAGAGTGTACTCACAAAAGAAAGAGTGTGAGAGACTCAAATGGAGTAGACTAAGAAATGGGTAAACTCACATGGATTAGAAATGAGATTGCCAAGAGCATGGAGTAGGCTCCTCAAGCTTTTAACCGAGTACAAATGTGGGGAGAGGCCCTCCATATATAGATTTGGGAGGGGCTCTCCAAAGTACACCTCATGTGGGATGATTCCCCTCAAAGGATAATGAATACAATGGTAGAAGCAGATGGCAAGGTACCTAATTACAAAAGAGATACAATCAAAAATGGAAATAGACAGGAAATGGAATGCCTCAAAGATACAAAATGGAGATGCACTCATGTGGATACAAAATTTAGATGACGTAGGAGCAATCATTTCATCAACAAAGACTCATATGGAGTGATTGATTGTAGTGCTTTAGTGCGACACCTGTTAAGTACATATGTTGCACACATAATAACCTCAAGCAAGAAGCTATGTGGCAAAGCCTAAATTTTGAGCATACACTTGGCCATCTCCATGAGTGAATTCTTCTTTCTTTCAGCAACTTCATTCTTTTGAGGTATATATGGCATTTTTTATTGATGTTTTATCCCACATTCAGCTAGAAATGCATTATACTTAGAAGACATATATCCCCCCCGATCAAAATGAAGGGTGCACATTTTACATGATGATATATTTTCAGCCAAAACCAAAACTTTTGAAGCACATTAACACTTTTGACTGTTATTTCAATGGATACACCCATGCATGCCTTGAAAAGTCATCAATGAAAGTCATAAAGTAAAGGTAGTTCCCAAAAGAAGGTGTTTGCAAAGGACCATAAACATCACTATGAACCAGCTATGATTTCTAAGTAGTTCTAATTAAACCATTTTTTGGGAAGGAGGAAAGCTGCATTTTTCCAAAAATAAAGCATTCAAAGACATGTTTACTAGGTGCCTCAAGTTTCGGAAAAGAGGACACCAAGTCAGATTTTTGTAGGCATAACAAACTAGCACAATTTAGATGGCTAAAGTGTGCATGCCAAAGCTTTGTGTCTAAGATAGCTTGAGAATCTTGAGCTACACATGCTGAATTATTGATAGATTTTGCATTGTCTATGAGCTTATATAGCCCACAATATAAAATTCTAGAAGTAATAATGACATTGCCATTCGAAAGATCATGAATTGTACAGTTTTCATCAACAAATTTGACAACCAAGACAATCTTGGCTAATGCTCAAACAGAAAATATATTTTTCTTCATCCCTAGCACATACAAAGCATTTGACAATGAGAAAGAACTACCACCAATAGTAGTCAAAATGATCTTACCAACTCCCCTTTCAAGATAGGAGGAGTTGTTTGCACATGTGATAGTATTTCCTATAGGGGACAGCTCAAGTGAACTGATGAAACTCCACTGTGAGGTAATATGTTGGTTACCCACTATCAAAGTACCAAACATTTGAGTCTATTATAGGCATACACTGCTCATGAGAAGATGGATCAAAACTGCAAATAGTAGTAAACACCCATTCTTGATTTTTGCATAAGATTAATAGACTGTGTTTTAGGTATAGAGGTGTAAGCCGTTGGAAAGGAACTCATATTTCTTGTAACTATATCCTAAAAAGACACATGCAAGATGAAAAGGCATAGCGCAACGTTGTATCCTTTGATAAGATCAATGAAAGAGTCAGGCTAAGCAGAAGGTGGACCCACCGGACTGTTCCTCTGAGCAAGGAGCGAGAAGCGAGCGTTGTTGCAGAAATCTGTGTAACTGAGTCTATTTCATTGACTAAGTTAATCATTAAGTGAAGTTAATGAAGTATTAAGTTATTTGATTAATGTGCTAAGTGAAGGAGTCTACGGTAAACTTTCTGAGATGAAAGTGCGTTACCGACGTATTCCAGTAGTATTGGAAGAGAATACGTTAGCGCTCAGTTCAATGAAATCATATAATCTTAATCTGCAGTTTGGGAAAATATACATAGGGCCTCTGTTTACAGACCCCTGACCACCCCAAGAACAGAGAGTGAATTAAACCTTAAACTATAAAAAGGTTATTACATTTAACACTAGCGCCGTCTGTGGGAAATGGAGTAGTTGTTTGCAACAAAGATTAGAGATTGAGGAAGAATTCTTTGATATATGCCTGTAACACATTCCGGCGAATCATACCCCAAATACCGCAGAGATCAACATCCCTGGGCAGTTCCAAACTTATTAGGAACACCCCCTCATGGTAGAAGTACAGGACAATTAAGTTCAGCTATAGAAGGTTCAGTAGAGCCAGCCAGCAGCGATTCCGGTGGTTGTTTGATAGTACATGATGAGATTTCTGTGAATTCCGGTGCGAGTTCGACAACTTTGGGAGAAAGTACGGTGATTTCTGGTTGTGCAGAGACGCAGTGCGGAGTCAATGCCGCACTATCGGGTCAAAATTTGGCCACTTTCGGTGATAGGTTTGCGTTATCCGGTGAGAACGTTTCCGGTGACTGTGTAGTTTGGTCCGATGAGAATTCGGTGAGTTTCGGCGCGAGTTTGATATTACTCGGTGGTGACTCAAAGTTTTTCGATGAAACTGTAGTCCTATTTGGTGGACACTTACTGTGCTCACCATTTTTCGGTGCACAATTAGCTAATTTCGACACTCAAGTCGAGGAAGGGCTAATAGATTTGGAGTTAAGCAATCGGTTCAATGACATCTTTGGACTAGAAAGTGAGTAGGTTGACTATACAATCCAGGAAGATCAAGAGATTTCTCCTCAAAATTCGGGTAATAATAACAACATCACCAACAACAAGACCATGAGTGGTTCACAACAACAATAGCAACAACAACCGTAGCAACAGGTTATCCCACCGTGTCCGGTACCAACAGGGGTCACGTATACAAAATTTGGAGGATTTCCGAGGCATGATCCAGATGCGCATGTACGGACCTTTGAGATTAATTATGCACTTCTGAACTATCTAGCAGACCCTACCTACAAAGCTATTGTATTCCAGGCAACCCTGGTTAATGAAGCTGCCCGATGGTTAACCGAATATGATTTGAACCACTTTTGGCAATATGATGATGTAAAGGATGCCTTTCTTCAACGGTTTCGATTGAAGAAGAACCCCGCCGAAATTTTTGACTACTTATAGAACAATAGGCAGAAATCACAGCAAACTATACAGGATTATGCCACGTTATTTGAGACTCATTTACGATAGTTGCCAACACACGCTAATTTACCGAATGATGTTATTACAAAATGGTTCATCAATGGACTAAAGCTTCAATTGAAGCAGATTATGATCATAAAGTGTGTGGGTGGAATGACTTTGAATGCCGTAATCGCTATGGCGTTACAAATAGAAAACAAAGTGGGTGGATTCACCGAAGACCTAGAGTGGCTGAAAGCATCCAAGCAATCTAACGATGATCCTTTGAAACAGATATATTGTACCAAATGCAAAAATCGAGGGCACAACAGCTCTACATGTGCACTCAACCAAATGTATTGTGCCATCTACCACATAATAGATCATACCACAGAGACTTGTCTATATAATGCCACAGTACAAAATAGAGCAGCGGTTAATGCCATCATTCCGGAGTAGGGACAACCAGCTAGCCATAATGTACCACCACAAATGCGGAACACCCCTTACGAGGGATACAGGAATTATCGAGGAGGGCGGACAAATAACTTCGATCAAGCTCGATGGAATGCAGGTCCGTCAGGAGAAGGTACATCTAATCCAACTCCTAAATGTCATTTCTGTGGGAAAATAGGGCATATCCGGAGGTTCTGCGAAGATCCAACGGAGTATGACAAAAAGAAAAAAGAACGGCAACATCCTATGGCAAATATGGTGTATATCTCACCTGTGGATACGCAAGCAGTAGTGGTACAAACACGATCTGGTAGGCAACTATAGCCAGCTGTGGAGATCTTCGAACCAAGAATTCGTGAACAATAGAAGGTGTTTACAAAGGCAAGCAAGTGGGCTACTTAGGCCCCCACCAGTAGTAATGTTCACAGAACTGGCGTCCATGGGCCAACTTCTTATCCAATTTTCCAAGCAATTGCCCCTCTAGATGAAGATAACAACTTAGAACATTCAACAGGAGTTGCATAGTAAGGTTGACTTGCTGGAATCAGATATTGCCCCGCTCTAAGAAGAAGCGCTTGTGGTCAAAGCCGAGAATCATGCATTAAAGATTCAGCTCCAGCAACTCCAAGAACGATTGGCAGAACAAGAAAATATTATTGCTCAACAAGACACTGCACTTGTTGAATTGAATGCGATGAGTGTCCTCCTTGCTGCTCGTGATGAAGAAATTGTTCAATTGAAACAAATGGTGACTGACAAAGAAGATGCTTGTGTTGCGCTGGGAAATCTGTTGGAGGAGACACACGTAGATCTTGCTGTGGTAGAGCAGAAAGGATAGGAAATGGCAGACCTTGCCATGCAAACTACTGCAGAGTTAAAGCAGGTGTCCGAAGACCTTTTTGAGAAGCGTCGTGAATTGTAAGTGAAAATTGGCCGGACTATTCAGTTAAAGAAAGAGATGGAAGCTATTAAGAAAGAGCAAGATGCTTATTTTAAAACTATTCAGTTTTAAGCTCAGGATCTGGAAAGACGAGAAAAAAAGTTAGGAGCTCAAGTGGACAGGGTCTTGAGAATTGATGTAGAGATAGCTGAAATGAAGCTGAGAAGAGACGCTGCGATCGCCAATGAGTTCTACCTTCAAGAATCATTTTTGCAGACACAGACATATTTATTAATGAGTCAAGTCGTTGCTGCCAATTCTGTTAGAACTGATGCACAACTTATAGAACCAGATATCTTGAAGGATATGTTAGATTCTTTAAAGCAGAAGATTACCCTAACCTTTAAATTAGCTAGAAGTCTATATATCCAGGGCATCATTGATGAGCCTTAACTGTCATTTTCATTTTTGGGTTCGAGTCCACCATGCGTGCCAATGTAAGCCTCCGGAAAGGAGCTCATATTTCTTGTAATTATATCCTAAAAAGATGCACGCAAGATGAAAAGGTGTAGCACAACATTGTATCCTTTGATAAGATTCAAATGAAAGAGTCGCGTTAAGCAGAAGGTGGACCCGCCGGACTGTTCGTCTGGGCGAGGAGCCAGAAGCGAGCGCTGTTGTAGAAATCTGTGTAACTGAGTCTGTTTCATTGACTAAGTTAATCATTAAGTGAAGTTGATGAATTATTAAGTAATTTGATTAATGCGCTAAGTGAAGGAGTCTACGGTAAACTTTCTGACATGAAAGTGCATTACCGACGTATTCGAGTAGTACTGGAAGAGAATACGTTAGCACTCAGTTCAGTGAAGTCATATAATCTTAATCTGTAGTTTGGGAAAATATACATAGGGCCTCTGTTTAGAGACCCCTGACCATCCCAAGAACCCAGAGTGAATTAAACCTTAAACCGTAAAAAGGTTATAACATTTAACAGAGGCCTCTGCAACAACCATTCCAATGTCTTTCTTCTTTGCCTCTTTTGCAACTAGTTTTAGACAAATCTTTATGACATGATTGTTTTCTTTACAATACTTGCAAAATAATTTTAGCTTTTCTAATTTCTTCTCATCTTGTTGTTCCTTCTTCCATTGTACAACATTATCATATTTTTTCTTACTAGTAAATGAACTCCATTTACCTTGAGCTTTCTGATTAGGTAAAAAATCTTCATCTCTAACACACATAATAAACCTTCTCTACTTGAATAGATCTTCCTGCAATAAAACAAAAACTAACTCATCTAATGTTAAGGCATTTGGATTGCCTTTCATCATCAACAAATAGTCTAAGCAAAACTTTGTTATGAATCCAGAAGATCAGTAGCAACAATCTACACAAGTGAGCTATCTTGTCAGACTTCATTAGCACAAATCAACTGCTCCTTCAAATCTTTGTTCTTTGTAAAAAACCTATCCATGGAATCCCCATTGTGTTCACTCTCCAATGGGTTTTGTAGGTAAGTCACATGAGCCTCATTTCTAGCCTTGTATAGAGTGGTAAGTGTATCCCAAACATCCTTTGTTGTTTTGTAGGAGTGAATGTGGGGAGTAATGACACATTTGATAGACAAAGCTATCAATGCATGTGCATGAGCATCTCTGTCATCCCAATGAAGTTTCTTTAGAGTAGGTGTAGTAGGAACTGAACATGAAGAAGAATTTGAAGATCATCATCATCAACGCCATCTACATCACCTTTGACAACTCTATTTGCAAGCGTAGTAGGAGGTTCTTCAACATTGTTCACAATATTCCGCAATGCTTTTGCTACCGAAGCATCATATAAGCCCATTATGTGTAATTAGTACCATCCAACCTATCCTCAGCTGCCAACATACAAAATACATCATTGCTTTCAACCATGACCACTCATTAAAATAACATGATGCAAAAAAATGAATCTAATGCAAAAAGTTGAATAGAACTACCCTGTGAAGCTCTACTAAACTTGCAGTAGACTTTGAGCCGCTGGTACTTGCAAACCAAAACCTGTATATATTTTTGGTGCGAAAAGATAAAATTGCTTGCACAAGTGCTACGATAGTGCATTCGGAGGCTAAAATGAGCTTAGATTCTGATTTCAACATAACAAACCGAAGCCATTTTGAGCTCCTAATCACCTTGAGTATGCATACCAATTTTCATGTGATTTTGAGACTTTCACGAGAGGGGTGTTGATGATGCTCTAGATGAAGCGGCAACGTGCTCTGATACCAATTGTTGGAGCTTGAGGTATGTGGAAGCATGTGAATAGCACAACGAAGAAGAAGAAGCTTGGAGCACAACACACAATATTGAATGTATTACCAAGTGAATATACAAAGATAGGTAATTCATTAGGGTTATAGGCATATATACAAGGGAGAAGAAAAAACCTCCTCAAGAGGGAAAAAAGTGCCTTCGCGATCCTAAGTGTCTTCACACACATCACTTCTGAAATATATCAACATTCATGCGTTAACATGTTCCTAATATAAACATATTGAACTCTAAAGTATCAATGTAGAGTTCAATGTGTGAACCACTAAACCATATACCCTTGCTATTAGTTGTCGTTGGTTGCCTGAAACTAAGAAGATGCATATTTTTATATTAGAATAAGCACATAAGTTACATTTTTTTATTATAATTGAGCTTGCTTAAAAAAGGAGAAACAAACCTCCTTATGTATGATAATATACAAAATTTTTTTTTTTTTATTTATCTGATATACTAACGTGGTTCCATAGCTCTAAACAACGTTTCCCTTTATTTATACACTTTCTAATTCAATAAGAACCTTTCACTATTGGGATCTGGAACAAAGGGTACATCGCCTCCCCCTCAAGCGACGAGTTTCACGAGGAGCGTTCATGTTCTCTAGTCTCGACTTCATTGGATTTCTCTTATGGAATTCTTGAACCTTGATTCGTGCTCTCTGAAGGTTTTTTGCAAGTTCCCAAGTACGATCACTGATGTCATACCTTTCCAATGAATAAGGTACTCCAATATCCCTCGAGATATTCTTCAATCTAGGACATGCTCGACTTCAAATTCTTTATGATCATCAATCTTGATAGGTGGTGAAGGACTAGTTCTCTTCCCCCTCAATGGTGAAATTTGATATGGTTCCAACATGGATACATGGAAAACTGGATGTATTCTCATGGTACTTGGTAGCTAGATCTTGAAGGTGACTAGATTAATCTTGGCTGGGATGGTGAATGGACCAAATCTTTGATGATCTAACTTTGCACAAGGCCTTGAAGTTTGCAAGTAACCATACTTTATCCCCAATTTGATATGATGGTTTCTGAACATGATGTTGATCTACATAGTACTTATATTGTTCATGAGATTTACAGATCTCTTCCTTGAGTTCTTTGTGAATGTCCATCAGGTACTGGGCCTTGTCTCTCACAACTGGGTTCTTGACATGATTTGAGAGTTGTATATCCATCCTTGGATGTTGTCCATAATTCGCAAAGAAGGGAATCTGCTTAGTAGATGCATGAATAGTATTGTTATAAGCAAACTCTACAAAAGGGTAAAAGCTCAAACCAATCTTTTTTATGATAGTTTCTAGTGCAATGGAGATATTGCTCCAAGACTTGATTCACCTGTTCTGTTTTTCCATCAGTCTGAGGATGATTTGCTATAGAGAATTTAACTTGATCACCAAGGAGCTTGCAAAGATTGTTCCAAATGCTAGATATGAACTGTGGACCTCAATCACTGACAATATCATCAGGGAATCCATGAAGCCTAAATATGTACCTGAGAAAAATTCTAGGAGTCCCTACACCTATGATTGCCTTGGTAGTTGGAGTGAAGTGTGCCATCTTTGTAAATCTATCCACAATAACAAGAATGGCATCATACCTATTTGAATTTGGTAGATCTGTGATGAAATGCATAGATAATGAGGCACATGGCCTTTCTAGAATAGGTAGAGGTTGCAAAAGGCCATGAGGTTTATGTCGGGTTACCTTAGATCTATTGCAAGTATCACAGGTTCGGATATATTCTTTGACTTCCTTCCAAATCCGAGGCCACCAAAAGTCCCTTGATATGAGTTCTATTGTTTTATTCACTCCAAAATGTCCTTTTGCAAGGTTGTCATGGCATTGTTGAAGTACTTGGATCCTGGGCTCTCGTGGAGGGACATACAATAGGTTCTTAAGAGTAGTAACCTATCCTTTTCCCGAAATTCATTTACTTCTTGGAATTTTCCTTCTTGAGCTTTCTTCTTAACATTACAAAACAATTCATCCTGTGGTAGATTCTCATGAAACAAATGATTCAAGGTTGAATCATCATGATGGCTAGAAGAGATAGCTACTAACTGGAGATGCTCAGGCTTGAGTAATACACTCCCCTGTTGATCAAAGGCCTCTTCACCCTTCTTTGGTGCAAGGTAAGATCTTCTAGACAAGGCATCTGACTAAAATTGTTGACGTCCTAGACGGTACCTGATGACAAAGTCAAATCTGGATAGAAAGTTACTCCATCAAGAATTCCTTCTATTGAGGATGCAAGTGGTCATAAAATACTCTAAGTTCTTATGATCTGTATACATAGTAACTTTGTGAGCTGCTCCTTCTAGATGCTCACGCCATGTATCAAACGCGTCTACTATGGCAAGAAGTTCTTTATCATGGATTTCATAGTTAATTTGTGGAAGGGAAAATTCCCTTGAATGATATGCAACTGGATGTAGGTGTCCATCATCTCCATATTGGGATAGAATGGCCCCTCGGGCAAAGTCTGATGCATCTATTTCTAGGAAGAAGGGTTTGCTCGAATCAGGATGAACTAGAATTGGGGCAGTAGTGAATACTGATTTCAAGGTCTAAAAGGCTTTTTTGCTTCTTTGGTCCATGAAAATTTTGGTTTTCCTGTAAGCTTGGTAAGACGTGTCACAATCTTGAAGTAATCTCTAATGAATATCCTATAAAAATTGGCAAACCCTAGAAAACATTGTACATCTCAAAAACACAAAGGTGGTTGCCAATCAAGGATTGTCTTGATCTTCTTAGGGTTCATGAAGATTCCTTTCTACGATACAATGTAACCTAAAAACTCCACTTCTGTCTAATGGAAATAGCGCTTCTCCAATTTTGCATATAACCCTTTTTCTCTTAGTTTCTCTAGGACTAACTTTACATGAAATTCATGATCTTCTAGATTTTTGGAGAATATCAATATATCATCAAGATATATTACCACAAAATCATTTAAATAATCTTGAAAGATATCATTCATCATATGTTGGAAGACTGTTGGAGCGTTTGTGAGACCAAATGGCATAACTACATATTCAAAGTGTCCATACCTTGTTCGGAATGCTGTCTTCCATTCGTCTCCTTCTTTGATCTTGACAGGATTGTATGCTCCTCGAAGGTCAATCTTAGTGAAGAATTTTGCTTTTCCAAGGTTTTCCAAGAGCTCTGATATAGGTGGTAGAGGATATTTGTTCTTTATTGTAACTTTATTCAAACCATGGTAGTCCACACACATTCGAAGAGTTGCATCGTCCTTCTTCACAAATAGGATAGGGGCTCCTATAGGAGACTTCGAGTGTTTGATAAACCCCTTGGCTATATTCTCATCAATATTCTTACGTAATTCTGTAAGTTCCTCTGGGAATAGTCTATATATTGGCCCGAAGGGTCGTTGTGCTCAAACTTGAAGTTCTATGGCACAATCATAAGGTCTATGCTCTGGGAGCATATCTGCATTATTTTCTTCAAAGACATTTTCAAACCCTTGGTATTGGTCAGGTAGCTTCATTGAATCATCTTTCTTGGGCTCTTGAGTTGGTATGGCATAGATCATATATGTTGGTTCCTTCCTTACTGCATGTATGAAGGCTTTGGCTCAACCATATTTCAAGTTCTCTTGGATATCTCGATGGGTGATTTTATTATTCTCCCAATTAATTTCTGGATTATGTCTCTTTAACCACGGCATTCCGATGATAGCCATGTTTACTGGACTGGATATTACATTGAAACGTATATGTGAATCATGGTCACCAAGGTGTACTCTTAGTGGTATGGTTTCCATGGTTATATTCCCTGATGCTAGAGGCCATCCATCTACTACTTCAACCACTACTCGTTTGTTCTTCGAAAGTACTGGAATTCCATGTTTCTTAACAAGTCCCTCATCAATAAAACATGAGGACTCTCCTGAATCTACCAAAGCTATAAGGTAAAAGGGTCTTCTAAGACATGATTAACTTTAGAGGGGCAAGGCATGTTTCTATGGGTGTGGCTAGAATTATGAGACCCTTTCTTATATCATGGTCTAGTTGTACCGTCTCTTTTACAACTGGACTTCGTCGTTTCCCTGCTCTACAAGGGTGGCTGCAACTTTGGAGTTCGTTCTCTTGTTGGGACAATTAACTGCAATATGGCCAGGGTTTCCACGATACAAACATAACTTGTTATCCCTCCTTATTTGTTTCTCTTGTGGTGTTACATCTATCTGCATAGGTTCGGGAATAGGCTCATCTCTAGGAGTGGGATGGAAGGGTTTCCATTGGGGAGGTCTTCCTTCTACTTGTTTTCCTTGTTTCCTTTCAAAAAGGTGGCTATCACATTGAATAGCTTGGTTGATGTATTCATTCAATGTCTTAACCTTTGGCATTGTGAGTAGAAGGTCCTTCACATCGTCTCTTAAGCCCCATCTAAATTGGCTTATGAAATAATCTTCGTGCCAAATGAGGTCACATATCAATTGCCTAAATTGTGATGCATAGGTAGAGGTAGGGCGATTACCTTGACGTAGCTTTTGAAGTTTTGTTTCTTCCACTTGACTCATGTCCGCATCTCCAATTATGGCGATGAGCTCTCTAAGAAACCCCTCATAGCCATGAACTACAGCGATATCCTTCTCCAAGATTGGGGCAAACCATGATAATGCTTCACCATAAAGCAAGGTTCCACTAAAACCGACCTTGGATGCATCATTAGGGTATCTATCAGGCTGCATACGGATGTACAATTTGACTTGTTGCAAGAACCCTTGGAACTCTGTGTGCTCACCATCGAACTTACCTGGCATGCAGATCTTGGGTTCCCTCATGAAGGATGTCCTAGGTCATTGATCTACTTGCATACTCCCTTGATTTGTTTGAAGACTTCCGATTTGTTCTTGTAATTCTTGGAGGAGTGCACCTACATGCACTCGATGTCCATCTCGACTTATGTCTGTCGATGAGTTAGGTCTTCGACTTGTTGTTGGAGACTCTAAAGTGATGCTACAATCTGTTCATAAGCATTCTCCATGATGACTGGTCTTGGATAGAAGCTAGTCTTGCCAAAATATTAGGGGAGCACTAGATTGTGCTCTCTCACTACAGTAGACAAGATTTCGGAAATACACTTCTGATTACAAGATCACCCACAAAGGGGAAACGATACAACAATACATGATTGATACAAGATTTCCCACAACTCTAGACTGATAGGTATGAACAACTCGACTAGAGATGATACAAGAGATCCCAGAACCCAAGATTGTAACTATGATCTTTGGATTACAAGAACTCCCTTCTGGGAGATAAACTAGATACAAGAAAGAACTTGACAAGATCTCGTACTACGAGTTTACAAAAGGACAAGACAAGATGTCCAAGATACAAGAAAAGACAGGACTTGAACAAGGAACAAGACAAGAATAGGAACTCGAACTTGGAGAGTACTTACTTGGTGGTCACGACTCCTGGAGCTCCCAAGACTGGTATTGGCAAGACTGAGAATGAATGTTGCCCAAGCCTCCTTATATTGGATTTCAAGGGCGGTTGCGAACTGATGATGTCATCAATGATGTCAACAAACCAATCAGGATCTCTACTTGTCAGAATTTAGCAACTAGATAGTCGATCTTAGGGTTTTGACACATTTCGGATGCATTGGAAGCATTATTTTCTCCTAATTCTGAACCAATCATGAGATATAGGATTCACATGGAATCTAAGGTTCAAAATGGTTTCCTTTGTCCATGACCAATTGTATCATTAGCAGAGAAAAGATGGATGCAAATGCATACTCATTTGCATGGAACAACATTCGTTTTGGATCCAGCAATTCAACTCAATGGTCAAGCATCAAAAAAAGAAGTTATGGAAACTTTCAAAACCACATGTCAGTTATTACTTCTAGGTAGAGATGGTCGAGATGCATTCCACCAAAGAGCAGCTTATGTAAATCGAGAAGGATCTTTTGGAGATCTATGGCACATTGAAACGATTCAAAAGCATCCACCTCCTATTTGGCGGAAAGAGTACAGAGGTGAAGAAGTGGAGTTGCAACATATAGATATGAGAGTGCTTTTAGTAGCAGCTTCAAGTGGTAGTTGTGAACGTAATTCGAGTGCGTATGATTTTCTTCATTCAAAATGAACAAACTACTTGTGTATCACGTGCTAATGATTTGGTATATGTGTTTTGTAATATGCATTTGTTACATGCTCCAACCAATATATGATCTACAACAGTACAACAAACTTTTGGAGAATTTTAGACTCGTGAAAGATTAACAAATGATTCATAGAGTGATCATGATTTAGATGTAGATCAGAATGATGATTCAGACATGGAAGAAATACATGACATGGTACTTTTCATAGATGATGATATACAAAATGAAGAAAATAATGTATTCTAAATACTTTGTTTGCATTCAATTGCAAAATCGATGGCTTTTAAATAGTCATGTCTTTGATTAAAAAAAAATCTCATCTATTCAGTGTTTTGTTGATTCAATAATTCATCCATAATAAATCGACCAAAAGATGATGATGCCTCTAAGAGTCTTCCATATTTGCTCTTAGATGCATCCACAAAAATTTATAAAATTTTCACTTGACTTTCTAGATCATGAATCCCCTTTTTCTATCATCTATTGTTCTTCGTAATGAAAGCATTGTTAATCCTACATTGTATAATTCTCCTTGCGATGAAAAATCATGTATGAGGTTTGACCATCACGTTCGGAAGTGATAGAGACTCAGTTTGCAGTGCTTCTTGTGAGTTCATGCTCATGGTGTGTGTCTGTTGTGGGGTGCGTGTGTGAGCATTTATTCACTCTTAGTTCTATACCCACTGTTGGGCACTGATGATGTTAGTGGGGATGTCATAGTATTGAGCTGATACTATGCATAATGGAGCTGATATGCTATATAGTTTTGCGGTTGACTACCATGAGCTTATAGTTGCACTTTCATTTGAGGGTGAATTTGGGGTTCGCTTGGATTCATTTTGGTATATATGAGGTTATGTTCTTTAGGTAGCAAAATTTGTTTATGTTCTTTATGAGGGTCTTTGTTTCTTTGATTGCAAAATTTTTCTCTATTTTGAGGACGACCCAAGTCAATACTTGCATTCATCAAGCGATCATCCCAATCAACACGCTGATGAAGAATTTCTTGTATAAAAAAATTTTGAATGAAATATAGTGCTATTTGATTATTATTTGTAATAGTCTCCCAACTTGCAGAAAGCATTGAAGTAGACTTTCTGCTAATCCTTTATGTTGTAAGTCAAAAAGCTTTAAGGGTGCTATTTCTTTTGGCCTTCTTGTAACCGAAAAGAGAACATCATGAACAAAATGATTTGGACATAGCTTTTTGCCTTCTTTCATTGATAATGATTCTCCTTCTAATCTCTCTCGCTCTAAATCTTGGTGGAATAAAAATGCTAATCTTGATTGTGCAAATTGAGCATTTTGCTCAAACAAAATCCTTTGAGATTCAACATGATCCAGGTCATTATTCATATCTGGAATTCTTGTGATGTTTTACTTTCAAATCTGCAAAACAAAACCACTAATTTTACCTCAAAAGAATCCATATAACGCAAATGAATCCTATTAGCACTTCATCTAATCCACATAGTTCAAATGATATCACTTCATTTAATCCACATAAATCTAATGATATCATTTCATTTAATCCACTTAACAAAAATGATACCACTTCATTTAATCCACATAGTTCAAATGAATCCACAACATTTAATCCACATAACTCAAATGAATCCACAACATTTAATCCACATAATTCAAATGATACCACTTCATTTAATCCACATAATTCAAATGATATGACATCATTTAATCCATATAATTCAAATAAATCCACATCATTTAATCCACATATTACAAATGAATCTACTTCATTTAATCCACTTAACTCCAAAGATACCATTTCATTTACTCCACATAATTCAAATGAATCCACAACATTTAATTCACATAACTTAAATGAATCCATAACATTTAATCCACAGAAATGATACCACTTCATTTAATCCACATATTTCAAATAAATCCACATCATTTAATTCACATATTACAAATGAATACACTTCCATTAATCCACTTAACTTAAATGATACCACTTCATTTAATCCACATAATTCAAATGAATCCACAACATTTATTCCACTTAATGAAATGAATCTATATCATTTAATCAACATAGTTTAAATGAATACATATTGTTTTCAATATGGTCTTAATCCATCCATCATAGATATCTTTAATCATACAAAGTTAGATGTGAGAATACTCTAAGTAGTTCATATGTGTCTACTCTTTTTGCTACATCTCTGTTAGAAGCTAATTCTAAAGCATACGTAAACATAAATTCATCCCTTTTTAGATCCTAATTTGGGATAGGATTACCTTCTATTGAATGAGACACATAGGAGAGATGAAAAGCATGCTAGAGAATTCCGACCATGGGCTACGAAATGCTACTATATAGTTTTTACCTCAAAGAATATGTTCGAGGATGAAAATGTTCTTCAATGTGAGGAAAATAATACAAAGTAACTTGACAAAGCGCAATTTAATGTTAACATCATTCATTTCTAGAGTATTAATCAATTCATAACATAGATTAGTAATTACATCTCAAGGATGGGTAGGAGCGGATCTTGGGCTCAAACCCCGTGAACGACATGTTGAAGAGTATTTTGCACAAAGACTCTCGAAAATCCTCTCAAGTTAACGTGAGTTAATTTGAAGTTAGACTGATGTATCTCAAGTGGTGAGTATAGCTAAAACTAGTGCACTCTAATGGAAGGTAGAAAAGTAGTGATAGAGATTGCACATGCATGTATGGAGGTTTGTTACTCTATTGGAGACAATACATTTCCCACATTTGTATGTTGACTAAGTTAATTATCACACAATTCTTTATTCCTAGTTCAAAAACATGGTTACCCATTCTATTCATTAGCATAACCCAAAATGATAAAGTTTTTTAATTTATATTGGATCTTATCTCTAAGCTCGCATGGGACATGCTCATGAAATACACACTCACATATTTTCAAACAGAGGGCTCATTTCATGCTCTTGGAAAGCTTACTCTAATTGGTATTTGATTCTTCCCATTCTTTGAGTCCCACATTATTTTCTTTCTGAGTACATGTTTTTATGTTTTTAATTTTGAACGTGTTCTTCCAACACGGCATCAAGGATTTAGGTTGAGTTTAAATGGTTCTCATGGAGGTTTTAATGGTGCATTTGAAGGATTTAACTACATTTTTTAAAGTTTTGATTCTTCATCAGCACAATGGACGATTTTTATGATATATTGCATGCCTTGAAAGAGTTATTGATTGTTAATAACCTTTTTTCCCTCCATCCTATCCTCTATCTATTTCTCCTTTCCTAGCCTCTTACTCTCTTTTGTGGCAACATGTTTCCATCTTTGAAAACATTTGGTGGTTCATGACAATTCTCCCCATCCTTATGGTCATTTTCATGAAGTTGGTAGCTCATCTTATGAATTAGTGTTTATAAACACTCTTTGTTGTTCATTTTGTGAAATTCATATCGTTCTTAATAGCATAGCTCCAATCTTTAATGATCATCAAGATTCTAAATTTGCAAATCATTTCATGAAGGCAATAAGTTTCAAATATTCACTTTGGTATTTTTTGATCTCTTTTGATTTATAATCCACCCTTATTATTATTACAATTCTTTGCACGAGATTCAAACTATAAAATTTAAGGATAGATGGTACTTAGCATGGTTTCAAGCGATCAAACCGTGAGTGAATTCCTCTGTCTTGAAATATGGATTGAGATATGATACCTTCTATTCAAGGGAACAATTCAAAGTGATGAAAACTATGCTTTAGAGAACTCACCATGGGATTGGGGGGAGGGGGGGGGGGGGGGGGGGTTATTAAATAGTTTTTACCTTGCAACATATTTTAGAGGAAAAAAATGTTCTTTGAAGTGGGAAAAATGTTATAAAGTAACTTGACAAGGTTCAAGTTAATCTTAATATTATGTACTTTTGGAGTTTAAAACGAGTTATAAGCATATCTCTGTAATTAGGTCTCAAGGGCGAGAAGGAGGATGTCATCGCTTCAATCTCCATGAATGTCATGGGAAGGGTATTTTGCTCAAAGACTCTCTAAAGCATTCTGTTCAAGTGAACATGAGTTAACTTGAGTTTAGAGAGACTTAGCTCAAGTGGCAAGTATGCTTACCACTAGTGGACTCTATTGGAAGGTGCAAAAGTAGTTGTCTCTATTGCATATGCATATGTGGACTCCAATTATACTATGGTGCTAGTTAGTTTCCCAAACCTATATAATGCCATGTGGGTGGAGAGCTAGAGGCATTCTCTCACATGTATCGTCTAGGAATCATCAAACAATTCTTTATTCCTAAGTCAAAAACATGGTTACCCATTCTATTCATTGGCATAACCCAATATAATATAATTTTCTACTTTATTTTGGATCTTATCTCTAAGCCCACATGGGACATGCTTATAAAGTAAACAATCATATATTTTCAAATCAAGAGCTCATTCTATGATCTTTTCAAGATCAATCTAGTTAATATATGAGTCTTACCATTTCATTGTCCACGTAGTGTTTTGAGCCTCACAATCTTTTCTTTGTGAGAACATATTTAAGTTTTAAATTTTTCATGTGTACTTCCAACATGGTATCAAAGCTCTAGGTGGAGTTTCAATGGTGCTCATGGACATCTTGGTGGTGTGAAGTTCTTAACGATATTTTTTATTTGTTTTTGGTTCTTCATCAATAGAATGAAAGCATGTTATTGTATGTTGCATGCTTTGAAAGAGTTTTGGAATAGTATTACCCATTTTCTCCTCCATCCCAGGCTCTATTTACCTCTCATTTTCTACCCTTCTATACTATTTTGTGGCAACATGTTTCAATCTTTGAAATCTTTTGATGGTTTATGGTGGTTCTTTACATCTTTGTGGCCATTTCCATGGATTTAGTAACTCAACTTATGGTTTTAGAGTGTTTATAAACACTCGTCATTGGCATTTTTTGGCAGAGCTATTGTTTCTAATAGCAGAGTTCCAATCTTGAGTGATTGTCAATAGTCTAAATTCACAAATCATTTCATGTAGGCAATTGAGCTCAAATCTGCACTCTCTAGCATCTCTTACATTTTCTTAGTTTTCTCTATTTTGTACAATAGGAGAGTGTTGATTATTTTTCTACGAATGAAAGTTCAAAAATCATTAACTTGCCTCTATGATTGAGTGTTTCGTTCATTCTATGTCATTAATAAGATAAAAGAAATTCTATAAGTATTTATATTTTGATAGACGTACCACACGATAGCCTCACATAGTGGATTAACATGCTATAAAATAGTACGAGGCTGCACAATAAAGAAGTTTTATCCATCTCTCTAAACCCTTCGAGTTAATTATGTTCCTAGACTTTCCTTTATAGCATTCTATCCATATGGATTTTAGTGTCTTCATTTATCCAATGGTGTGGGAACGTTAGTAGTAGCAGTATCTTCTCTAGGCGCTCTCTTGGAGTATGCAAGAGAGAAGAATCTTCAGTTTTTTAGAAAGCATGTGATAGACCTTGTGAAGTTAGAAAGCATGTTGTGCTGACTTTTGGAAAATTTTCCACACGAGGGACAATTGACTGGACACTTGAAAGGATCTTAGGACAAGGAGTGCCTTAGTTGTTGGGATCTTAGGACAAGGAGTGCCTTAGTCTACTTGTGTGCTTGCGTGCGTGTGTGTGTGCATGGGTGGAGTTGTTGGGTGGATATGTACTCTGTTTTGCTACTGTTGGTCTTGTTAGTTGCATTCGCAGTTATATATTTCATGGGATGTGTTTCTTTCATAGTACGTTTCTATGATTAGGAATTTCTCTTTGTGTAAAACCAAGTCATTGCAGTGCCTCTACGCTAATCATTGTTTTTTTTTTTATGAATTTTGTCCTAACCTTTTTTTGAACTTTGTCACATGGTCATGTGGTTCTAGCTAGCTTATTTGTTCAAGTGGAGGTGCTCCTCTTTGTGTTTGTTCATGTATTTGAGGTACCGATTTCTTCGATTCCTCGTTGCGTGGTATTGTTAATCATTAATATACTCAACAAAGTTAGCCTTGTTTCGTAGTCACAACAAAACACGCATTTGTGAATATGGCATCAAGCTATTGAGCCTATCCAGACCCATTGAGTTAAGAGGTGGACTTGCGAATTTTTCAAATTAGAAATAACATCTTTCTCAGAGCGATCCATGGAAAAGAAAATCGTTTATTTATGCGTGCACAGGAAAATCGGTATCCGTGGCGAAGGAAAAGAAACAAATGGTCATGTTCAGCGCTCTTAAATTAATTGCCCGATTGATTCCTAAAGCTCAACTGAATCATATTATTCATTTAGTGAATTAAATGCGAGTCAAAGTAATACAAATACATATTCTTACATTAACCAACAATGTCGCCGAGATAGTCAGCGCTCTGAATTTGAGGCGTTCCTTTGCTCTGACTATCGTCATTTTCCGGATATGTGGCACAGCCTTCTCGTCCTTGCAACACCTCCAAGTCAAGGCCTGCAAGAAGTCTAAGAGGATAGCTGGAGACGCGCCATCGCTACAAACATTGGAAGTGAGTACGTGTCGTCCACTGGAGGAGTTGGATTGTAAAGGTAGCACTACTTTCACTTTCTTTTCATTTTTAGTGCAATAACATGACCGAAATCGTAAAATATGATATGATATGATGGAGGGAAAACGGGAGATATGATTTGATCTTAACTTGTATTCTGTTTAAAGGGACTTTGTGGAATTAAGAGGTCTAACATGAAAAAGTTTAACTTGATGTGATATGATATGATATGATCTTACTTTGTTTTTTTAAGAGACTTTCTTTTATGTCGTTCAAATTTGAAATTTTCCAAGGAAAGTCTCGATAGCTTTCATGAAACTTAAATGAATCATATTATTCATTTAATGAATTAATTGCAAGTCAACTAATACAGATTAAATGAATTAAATGTTGGGGTTTCTTTCTTTATCTTTACTACATTTATGGGTTTGGTGCTTAAGGACAAGTTCTATCTTAGAAAGGTAGTTTTAAAGTGTCCTCATTCTGTAAACTCATTGAGGATAAAGAGAGAGAAGATGGGTTGGGGTAGATGGAAGGTGTAGAGGTACATGCGTTTGTAGAGTTTGTCACTTTTTTGCACATCAGACCACAAGAATAGTTGGTACAAGTGGAATTTGAGTTATCTTTCTTGGCCATCTATCAACAAGAGCTTCAACCATATTGAAATCAAAGTCAGAAATCTCATATTGACTATGAAAAGAGATTCCCAAAAGCTCTTTTCTTTTTTGTTCCCCATTTGGGATCTAGATAGAGAAAATCAATAAAATGTGGGAATATGCGAAGGTGCTGGTAATCTACTAATGACAACCATCTACAACTTAATAAAGTGATCAGGTGAAATCTTTTGAAGTGTGTTCTTCAAGTCATCAATATTGGTATTGACCTCTCGGAGACAAATGATATCCTCATTTGATCTTCTGTCCTCAAATAACTAGTGTACAATCATTTCGAAGTTGAGAAGTTTTTTCTCTCTTCTTGTACTCTTTCTTCTATTTTCCAACAAAGCACCGTTTTATCACCTAAACATTTCATTGTCTAGATTATTTATGTACTGGTGGAGAAGTTTTCTTGAAAGCTATATTCCTTGGGCACCTTTGTATTTTCACCTACGTATAACCCCAAGTCATTCTTCAAGCTGAATTCTCTCTCTAAAATGTGAGCAGCCCTTCGAAATTCTTTGTCTTGTTAATTTTTTTTTGAACTTTTTTCTCTTGAATGCTGCTCAAGACAACATTATCGATTAATGTTGCATCTTTTTCTCTTTCAGAACCAAAGTTCCTTCAAGAACGCAACCCCGAATCAAGGAGAGGATAGGTAAGTTCCGTAGCCATTGTGAACATTCCTTGTTTATATGGCCTTGATGACCATATTAAGAAAAAACATTCAGAATATTTTTGAATGTTAGTTTCTTTTTGTAGGGTAATTCATTTTAAATACCGCTTTTCAGGGTTCATTCCTTGATTATATGGCTTGGAGGCCATATGAGGAACAAGCATTCAGAATATTTTGAATGGATATTGTGTTGTTTTATATTTTTCTTTGTGCGTAATGTCATTATTAATGGTCTTCAGTACATCTTTTGGAAAATCTACCTGCACCAAAATTCGGGGTGTCATTTGGCATTGAAAGAGTGGGGGACTTTCAAGTCTTGGACATGTAAGAGAATGAGTCATAGAAGTCGGCGTCGGAAAGAAGACTCTCCTACGGCTTGAAGGAGGAAATGAAGACCTAGATGGAGTCCTCTTGGGGATAAGAAGGTAGACAACGATTGATTTTTGGATTAGGAGGCACAACAAAAAACCAAGAATAGCCACATTGAGAAACATATCATAAGGTTCATCATTGAGAGAGAGTTGTAATGAGAGAACAAGGAAAGAGAATTGGAGAGAATATTTTCATGATTCTCTCTTAAATTGTTAATTTTTGCTCTATCGTAAGGTTTCATTGCTTCATTTCATTGCTATGGGCGAAGTTGTGTCTTATTCTCTATTCTCCATTTTTCTTCTGTCTACCCTAGTTTCTCTACTTTCTGTTGGAGTTAGACGTCTGCAGAAGCACGCAAACAGCTCAAGGATGAAGAAGAAGCTTGGAGCACAACACACAAGACTGAATATATTACTAGAGAATGTACAAAGATAAGTAGCCCATTAGGGCAATAGGCGTTTATACAAGCCGGGGGAAAAAAACCTCCTAAAGAGGGGAAAAAGTGCCCTGGCGCTCCTAGTGTGTTCACACACATCACTACCTAACTATATCAACAAATCCCCCCTGGGAGTAATGCGGTGAACAAGGAGCTGGCACTCATGTATAAGGAACTGCCAAGCTATGTGGAAATCACTCCACAAAAGGAAGTAAGCCCAAAGCTTCGCGGAAAGCTTCAAACGTCTCCCTAGGCAGAGCCTTCGTGAAAAGGTCTATAATGTTCTCCTGCGTGGGCACATATGCCAAGTTGATCACCCCAGCAGAGAACCTCTCCCTGACATAGTGATAATGCACCTCAATGTGCTTAGTGCGAGCATGGAACACAGGGTTCGTCGCAACTGCCAATACTCTCTGACTGTCAGTGAAGATGGTGGTGGCAGAAGACTGGCCAACACCCAAATCAGCCATAAGGCGTCTGAGCCACACACCCTCAGCAATCGCTATGAAAGCTGCCCTATACTTAGCCTCACAACTGGAAGTGGCCACAATAGGCTGCTTCTTGCTCAACCAAGATATACATGAGCTAAAAAGCATGAAGCAAAAACCACTGGTGGACACACGAGGGTCATAGCAACCAGCCCAATCTGAGTCAGAAAAAGCATGCAAATCTGGCGCTAGTGATCCCCCCTTGGGATAGAACAACCCAAGTATCCGAGTACCACTCAAGTAGCAAAAGATGCGCTTAACCGCCTTCCAATGCGTGAATCCTGGGCAATGCATAAACCGGTTCATCTGTGAAACAACAAATTGAATATCTGGCCAAGTAATGCATAAGTAAATCAAGCATCCAACAGCCTATTGATAGAGAACAACATCAAATGCATCTCCAGCATCATGAAGACTCAATCGTAAGCCTGTCTCCATAGGAGTGGCAATAGGCTTACAGTCTTCAAGGTCAAAACGCTGCAATAATGTGTGAATATATTTCGTTTGACACAAAGCCATTCCACCATCAACTTGCATAAACAGAATGCCCAAATAGTGATGCAAATGCCCCAAATCAGACATCTCAAATGAGGCATGCAAATTAGCCTTGAAATCAGCAATATGCTTCTCAATAGGACCAGTGAGCAGCATGTTGTCAACATAGACAACAATGATCAAAAGCACATCATTAGCATGCTTAACATATAAGGTGCTCTCAGTTGGACTGTTCTCAAAACCATGTGCAACCAGATAGGCATGTATCTTCTCATACCAAGCACATGGTGCTTGCTTTAAACCATATAATGGCTTCTTTAACCTGCACACTTGGTTTTCATGCCCTTTCTGCACAAAGCTACGGGGCTGAAAAACATACACTTCTTCATGCAAGTCACCATTTAGAAATGTTGTTTTAATGTTCAATTGATGTACATTCCAACCATGATGGGCTGCAAGTGCACAAATGCTCTGAACAGTAGTCATACGACATGTAGGTGCAAAGGTCTCATCAAAATCAATGCCTCTTTCCTACGCATAGCCCTTTGCAACAAGCCTAGCCTTATACCTGTCAATTGTACCATCAGGTTTATGCTTTAGCTTGTATACCCACTTAGTGCCAATGGCCTTCTTGCCAGGAGGCAAGTCACATAAAGACCATGTATCATTCTTCATTATAGCATCATATTCAGATTGCATAAGAGCCATCCAATTTTCTGAATTCTGTGCTTCATCAAAAGAAAGAGGCTCATTCTCATCACAGACACAAGACGCAGCCATAGCATAGCAATCTGATGCAAAGGAGGCACTATGAGAGCCTGAATGAGTATGATATGACAAAGCTGCATCTAATTTGTTGTCACGCAAAGTCTGCACCAGCCATTTTGGCATAGTTTTTGCCTGCTCAATATCAGCTCTCTCATCAACAAGTGCATCATGTAAATCTGCATCGGAAATGGAATGATCTGCATCATCATATAAAACCTACAAAGGTTGAGAAGTTGTCTCATTAGGACCAGCACTAGACTGTCCACCTATGAGGCATCAAAATACTCTCCTTAGTACATGAAAGCAATGGTTGAATTGCATCTTCCACAGAAACCACATCACGACTAACCAGAATGTGTTTTGTCTGTGGATGATACAGACGATAGCCTTTACTTTTAGAACTGTACCCAACAAAAATACATTTTACTTCCTTATTATCCAATTTTCTACGATGTTGTTCAGGCACTAGTGCATATGCCAAACAACCTAAAACACGCAGATGAGCAACAAATGGTTTGCGATCATGCCAAGCCTCATATGGAGTGATAGCTACAGCGCTTTAGTGGGACACCTATTCAGTACATATGCTGCACACATGACAACCTCAAGCCAGAAACTATGTGGTAAAGCCTGACTCTTGACCATGCACCTCGCCATCTCCATGAGTGACGTGTTCTTTTGTTCAGCAAATCCATTCTATTGAGGTGTATACGGCACTGTACATTAGTGTTTTATCCCACGTTCCGCTAGAAATGCATTAAAATCAGAAGACATATATTCCCCCCCTAGATCAGAATGAAGGGTGCCCATTTTACATGCTGACAAATTTTCAGCCAAAATTAAAAAACTGTTTGAAGCACATGAATACTTCGGACTTTTCTTTGACTGGATATACCCATGCATGCCTCAAAAAATCATCAAGGAAAGTCACAAAGTAAAGGTAGTTTCCAAAAGAAGGTGTCTGCATAGGACCACATACATCACTATGCACAAGCTGCAATTTCTGCGTAGCCCAAACTGAACCATCTTTTGGAAAGGATGAATGCTGCATTTTGCCCAAAATATAGCCCTCACAAACATGCTTTCAACGTGCCTCAAGTTTGGGCAAAGAGGAAACCATTTCAGATTTCTTCAGGCATAGCAAACTAGCAAAATTTAGATGACCAAAGCATGCATGCCAAAGCTTTGCATCTGACATAGCCTGAGAATCATGAACTGCACATGCGGAATCATTCACAGATCTTTCATAGTCTATGAGCTTATACAGCCCACGACATAAAATGCCGAAAGCAATAATAACATCGCCATTTGACAGATCATGAACTATACATCTGTCATCAACAAATTTCACAACCAAGCCAATCTTGGCTAATGGAGAAACTAATAACAGATTCTTCTTGATCCCTGGCACAAATAAAGCATTTGACAAGGTGAAAGAACTACCATCTGCAGTAGTCAGAATGATCTTACAACCTCCCATAATAGGATAAGAGGAGTTGTTGGCACATGTGTAGTATTCCCTGTAGGGGCAGGCTCGAGTGAAGAGAAGAAACTGTGCTGCGAGGTAATATGTTTGGTCGCCCCACTGTCAAAGTACCAAATATTTGAGTCTACTACAGACATGCACTAATCATGAGAAGATGGGTCAAAACTGCAGACAGTAGTAAATGTCCATTCTTCTTCCCGCACAAGATTTGCAGACTTTGTTTTTGGTGTAGAGGCCTCTTTATTCTTTGCCTCTTTTGCAGCCAGTTTTGGACAGTTCTTTATGATATGACCATTTCCTTTACATTACTTGCAAAACAATTTCTGCTTTTCTGATTTCTGTTGATATATTCAAGTAGTGATGTGTGTGAACACACTAGGACCGCCGGGGCACTTTTTTCCCTCTTTAGGAGGTTTTTTTCCCTCGGCTTGTATATATGCTTATTGCCCTAATGGGCTACTTATCTTTGTACATTCTCTAGTAATACATTCAGTATTGTGTGTTTGTGCTCCAAGCTTCTTCTTTCTCCTTGTGATGTTTGCATGCTTCCGCAGACGTCTATCTCCAACAATTGGTATCAGAGCAGGTTGTCACTTGATCTAGGGCGCCGTCGACACTCCTCCGTTTGCAGTCTTAGAATCGCATGAATTTTGGTGAGCATACTCAGCGTGTTTCCGAGATCAAAACAGCTTCGCTATGAGGTGCCGAAATCGCAATCTGACCTCGTTTCGGCCTCCGAACGCACTATTGCAGCGCTTGTGCAGGCTATTTCATCTTTTTGTGCCAAAGGTATATACCAGTTTTTGTTCACCAGTTTAAGCGTCTCAAAGTCTACTACAGGTCTAGTAGAACTCATCTGGTAGTTCTGTTCAACTTTTTGAGATACAGTCAATTTTCTGCATCAAGGTATTTTAGTCACCGGCCATGGCTGAAAGCACTGATGTATTCCGTATGTTGGCTGTTGAGGATAAGTTGGATGGTACCAACTACCCATTATGGGCATATATGATGCGACATGTATTGGTTGCAAAAGGATTGTGGAACATTGTGCAGGGTGTTGAAAGACGTCTTGTTACACCTGTAACGATAGGTACTGCAAATACAGGTGTTGGAGCTGATGAAGATGGTATCGAAGATGATATTCCACAGATTCTTGTTCGTGTTGCTATTTCTGTTGCACCTACTGTAGAGCAGATTCGCTAGGATGACAAAGATGCCCATGCACATGCATTGATAGCTTTGTCTAACAAACGTGCCATTATTCCTCACATTCGCTCTTGCAGAATAGCTAAGGATGCTTGGGATACACTTACCACATTGTACCAAGCTAGGAATGAGGCTCGTGTTGCTTACCTCCGAAAACAGTTGGAGAGTGAGCACATGAATGAAGGTGATTCTATGGACAGTTTCCTAACGAAGATCAAAGATTTGAAGGAACATTTGATTTCTACTGATGAGGTTATACCACATAGCTCATTTGTGTAGACCGTTATGAATGGTCTTCCTGACTCATATCAGAGTTTCGCTTCTACTCTTCGGTTGATGATGAAAGGCAATCCGAATGCCTAATCATTTGAGGAGTTAGTCTTTGTTCTGTTGCAAGAAGATCAGTCTAGGCAGAACAGGTCCATTATTGGAGTTGTAGATCAAGCTTTCCTGGCAAGTCAGAAGGGCAAAGGAAAATGGAGCTCTTCTACTAGTAAGCAGAAATCTGCAAATGCAGCACATTCAAAGAACCAAGACAAAGATGAGAAAAAATCAAAAAAGTAGAAATTGTTTTGTAAGTACTGTAAAGGCAATGATCATATCATAAAGAACTGTCCAAAACTGGCTGCTAAAGAGGCAAAGAAGAAAGAGGCTGGAATGGTTGTTGCAGAGGCCTCTACACCAAAAAACAGAGTCTGCAAATCTTCTGAAGGAAGAGTAATGGGCGTTTACTACTGTTTGTAGTTTTGAACCATCTTCTAATGATCACTGCATGTTTGCAATAGACTCAGATGTTTGGTATTTTGACAGTGGGGCAACCAAACATATTACCTCGTAGCGCAGTTTCTTCTCTTCACTCGAGCTTGCCCCTATAGGGAATACTGTTACATGCGCCAACAACTCCTCTTATCCTATTATGGGAGTTGGTAAGATCATTTTGACTACTGCTGATGGTAGTTCTTTCACTTTGTCAGATGCTTTATTTGTGCGAGGGATCAAAAAGAACCTATTATCAGTTTCTGCATTAGCCAAGATTGACTTGGTTGTGAAATTTGTTGATGACAGGTGTACAGTTCATGATCTCTCAAATGGTGATGTGATTATTGCTTCTAGCATTTTATGTTGTGGGCTGTATAAGCTCATAGACTTTGAAAGATCTGTAAGTGATTTGGCATGTGCATTAAATGATTCTCAGGCTATGTCAGATGCAATGCTTTGGCATGCACGCTTTGCTCATCTGAATTTTGCTAGTTTGCTATGCCTATAGAAACCGGAAATGGTGTCCTCTTTGCCCAAACTTGAGGCACCTGGAAAACATGTTTGTGAAGGCTGTATTTTGGGCAAAATGCAGCGTTCATCCTTTCCAAAAAATGATTGAGTTCGGGCTACTCAGAAATTGCAACTTGTACATAGTGATGTCTGTGGTCCTATGGAGACACCTTCTTTTGGAAATTACCTTTACTTTGTGACTTTCATTGATGATTTTTCCAGGCATGCATGGGTATATTCACTCAAAGCAAAGTCTGAAGTGTTCATGTGCTTTAAACAGTTTTTGGTTTTGGCTGAAAATCTGTCAGCATGTAAAATGGGCACTCTCTGTTCTGATCGAGGGGGGGAATATATGTCTTCTGATTTTAATGCATTTCTGGATGAACGTGGATCAAACACCAGTGTACAGTGCCGTATACACCTCAACAGAATGGAGTTGCTGAACGGAAGAAAAGGTCACTCATGGAGATGGCGAGGTGCATGGTCAAGAGTCAGGCTTTACCACATAGTTTCTGGCCTAAGGCTGTCATGTGTGCAGCATATGTACTGAACAGGTGTCCCACTAAAGCGCTGTAGTCTATCACTCCATATGAGGCTTCGCATGACCGTAAGCCATCTATTGCTCATCTGTGTGTTTTTGGTTGTTTGGCATATGCACTTGTGCCGGAACAACATCGCAGAAAATTGGATGATAAGGTAGTAAAATGTATTTTTGTTGGGTACAGTTCTGAAAGTAAAGGCTATCGTCTGTATCATCCACAGACTAAATGCATTCTGGTTAGCCGTGATGTTGTCTTTGTGGAAGATGTTATTCAGCCATTGCTTTCATGTACTAAGGAGACATCTGTTAGCTCCAAAGACATCTATGATACTTTGATGCCTCTTTTTATAGGTGGATACTCTAGTGCTGGTCCTAATGAGGCAACTTCTCAACCTCTGTAGGTTTCATGTGATGATGCAGATCATTCCATTTGTGATGCAGATTTACATGATGCACTTGTTGATGAGAGAGCTGATATTGAGTAGGCAAAAACTATGCCAAAATGGTTGGTGCAGACTTTGTGTGACAACAAATTAGATGCACTTTTGTCATATCGTACTCGTTCAGGCTCTCATAGTGCCTCCTTTGCATTAGATTGCTATGCTATGGCTGCATCTAGTCTCTGTGATGAGAATGAGCCTGTTTCTTTTGATGAAGCACAGAATTCAGAAAATTGGATGGCTACTATGCAATCTGAATATGATGCTATAATGAAGAATGATACATGGTCTTTATATGACTTGCCTCTTGGCAAGAAGGCCATTGGCACTAAGTGGGTATACAAGTTGAAGCGTAAACTTGATTGTACAATTGACAGGTATAAGGCTAGGCTTGTTACAAAGGGTTATGCGCAGGAAAGAGGCATTGATTTTGATGAGACCTTTGCACCTACATGCCATATGACTAGTGTTTAGAGCATTTGTGCACTTGCAGCCCATCATGGTTGGAATGTACATCAATTGGACATTAAAACAACATTTCTGAATGGTGACTTGCATGAAGAAGTGTATGTTTTTCAGCCCCGTGGCTTTGTACAGAAAGGGCATGAAAACCAGGTGTGCATGTTAAAGAAGGCATTATATGGTTTAAAGCAAGCACCACATGCTTGGTATGAGAAGATACATGCCTATCTAATTGCACATGGTTCTGAGAATAATCCAACTGAAAGCACCTTATATGTTAAGCGTGCTAATGATGTGCTTCTGATCATTGTTGTCTATGTTGACGACATGCTGCTCATTGGTCCTATTGAGAAGCATATTGCTGATTTCAAGGATGATTTGCATGCCTCATTTGAGATGTCTGATTTGGGGCATTTGCATCACTATTTGGGCATTTAGTTTATGCAAGTTGATGGTGGAATGGCTTTGTGTCAAACGAAATATATTGACACATTATTACAGTGCTTTGGCCTTGAAGACTGTAAGCCTATTGCCGCTCCTATGGAGATAGGTTTACGATTGAGTCTTCATGATGCTCGAGATGCATTTGATGTTGTTCTCTATCAACAGGTTGTTGGATGCTTGATTTACTTATGCATTACTCGACCAGATATTCAGTTTCCTGTCTCACAGATAAGCAGGTTTATGCATTGCCCAGGAGTCACGCATTGGAAGGCAGTTAAGCGCATCTTTCGCTACTTGAGCGGTACTTGGCTACTTGGGTTGTTTTATCCCAAGGGGGATCATTACCGCCAAATTTGCATGCGTTTTCTGACTCAGATTGGGTTGGTTGCTATGACACTCGTGTGTCCACGAGTGGTTTTTGCTTCATGCTTGGTAGCTCATGTATATCTTGGTTGAGCAAGAAGCAGCCTACTGTGGCCAATTCCCACTTCTAGTTGTGAGGCTGAGTATAGGGCAGCTTTCACAGTGACTGTTGAGTGTGTGTGGCTCAGACGCCTTATGGCCGATTTGGGTGTTGGCCACTCTTCTGCCACCACCATCTTCACTGACAGTCAGAGCGCATTGGTAGTTGCAAGGAACCCTGTGTTCCATGCTCGCACTAAGCACATTGAGGTGCATTATCACTATGTCAGGGAGAGGTTCTCTGCTTGGGAGATCAGCTTGGCATATGTGCCCATGCAAGATTACATTGCAGACCTTTTCACGAAGGCTCTACCTAGGGAGAAGTTTGAAGATTTACGCAAAGCTTTGGGCTTACTTCCTTTTGTGGAGTGATTTCCACATAGCTTGGCACTTCCTTATACATGAGTGCCAGCTCCTTGTTCACCACATCACTCCTAGGGGGGATTTGTTGATATAGTTAGGTAGTGATGTGTGTGAACACACTAGGACCGCCGGGGCACTTTTTTCCCTCTTTAGGAGGGTTTTTTCCCCCGGCTTGTATATACGCTTATTGCCCTAATGGGCTACTTATCTTTGTACATTCTCTAGTAATACATTCAGTATTGTGTGTTTGTGCTCCAAGCTTCTTCTTCTTCCTTGTGCTGTTCGCGTGCTTTCGCAGACATCTATCTCCAACAATTTCTTCTCATCTTTATCCTGGTTCTTCGATTGTGCAGCATTTGCAGATTTGTGCTTACTAGCAACCGAGCTCCATTTTCCTTTTCCCTTCTAACTAGCCAGGAAAGCTTGATCTGCAACACACATAATGGACTTGTTCTACCTAGATTGATCTTCCTGTAACAGAACAGAGACTAACTCCTCAAATGAAAAGGAATTTGGATTGCCTTTCATCATCAATCGAAGAGTAGAAGCAAAACTCTGATATGAATTAAGAAGCCCATTCAGAACGGTCTGCACAAGTGAGCTATCTGGTATAACCTCATCAGCAGAAATCAATTGTTCCCTTAAGTCTTTGATCTTTGTCAAAAAAATGTCCATGGAATCACCTTCATTCATGTGCTCACTGTCCAATTGTTTTCGGAGGTAAGCAACACGAGCCTCATTCCTAGCTTGGTACAAAGTGGTAAGTGTATCCCAAGCATCCTTTGCTGTTCTGCAAGAGCGAATGTGAGGAATAATAGCACATTTGACAGACAAAGCTATCAATGCATGTGCTTGAGCATCTCTGCCATCCCGATGAATTTGCTCTACAGTAGGTGCAACAGAAACATCACCACAAACAGGAATCTGCGGAATATCATCTTCGACACCATCTTCATCAGCTCCAGCACCTGTATTTGCAGTACTAGTCGTTATAGTTGTAACAGGACGTCTTTCAACACCCTGCACAATGTTCCACAATCCTTTTGCAACCAATACATGTCGCATCATATATGGGTAGTTGGTACCATCCAACTTATCCTCAACAGCCAACATACGGAATACATCACTGCTTTCAGCCATGACCGGTGACTAAAATACCTTGATGCAGAAAATTGATTGTATCTCCAAAAGTTGAATGGAACTGCCCAGACGAGTTCTATTAGACCTATAGCAGACTTCGAGATGCTTAAATTGGCGAACAGAAAGTGGTATATACCTTTTGCACAAAAAGACAAAATAGCCTACACAAGCACTATGATAGTGCGTTCGGAGGCTGAAACAAGCTCAAATCGCCATTTCGGCACCACAAAGCGAAGCTATTTTGATCTCGGAAACACGCTGAGTATGCTCACCAAAATCCGTGCGATTCTCAGGGTGCAATTAGAGGAGTGTCGAGGGTGCCCTAGATGAAGGGACGACCTGCTCTGATACTAATTGTTGGAGTTAGATGTCTGCGGAAGCACGCGAACAGCTCAAGGAAGAAGAAGAAGCTTGGAGCACAACACACAAGACTGAATATATTACTAGAGAATGTACAAAGATAAGTAGCCCATTAGGGCAATAGGCGTATATACAAGCCGGGGAAAAAAAACCTCCTAAAGAGGGAAAAAAGTGCCCCGATGGTCCTAGTGTGTTCACACACATATCACTACCTAAATATATCAACACTTCCTTCTTCTTCTATACTTTTCCTATACTATTATAACGCTACCCATCTCTCTAACGTTCTAATTCTTCTTCATTTTGTTTTTTATCTCTTGCATTCTACTTCCTCTCTCTTGAGTTCTATTATTGTATGAATCATATGCAGGTTGTGGGATATTATCAATTAGGCCATTAAATCACAAAAATGGATATTTTCAGACCCACTACAATTAAACACATAGCAAAATTTGGCTCATGCTATGGGAGAGAGGAGGTAGCGATGGAGGGGAATGAGCATAGGGTTGGATGGGGCCTTGGGGTATGTATCATGAGAATGATGTTTGCACATTGGGCACCTTTCCTCAAGAAATAGCGCGACGATAGGCTTGCCGTGCGAGCTTTAGGGGGGAGCAAAAACACTTTGCATGCACGATCCATGAAGGAAGTCATCTAAGATGAAATTGTAGTGGAAGTAGAATAAATCAAAGTAAAAATAGAGTACTTATCAACACTCAAAAACTAGATCAAATGATTAAAATCAATGAGGTGTTTTCCTAATGAACTAATACATCATGGATGATCGTGAAGAATCGTACAGAAAATGTAGTAGAATGAATCACTATCCAACTGATGAAAAATGATACAATACTAGCAATGAATTTTGCTCTCAAATACAGAGATGAGATACAGAGAGGAAAAAATCTTTTTGATCTCTTTGAGTTTTTTTTTAAATTCAATGGAGCAAAAGCTTTAGTACATTTAACGTTCATTCAAAAAGACACTCAATGCGTTTATTATTGATGAACATTCATCTTGGTTAATACTTCAAAACTTAATTCCACCCACCACTATAATGGAATGCCAGTCAGCCATGTTTCTTTGGTTTTAATAATCTTTTGTCATTTATTTTGTATAACCCTTTACGTTCTATATCTCAATAATTCCGAGTCATCAATTTATTCACATATTTTATTTACATATCTTTTTTAGTGTGAATTCCATTACACCCAATTCTTTGATCTTTCAAATATACAAAATGCGTGAACTCTTTATATTAGATAAGTATAATGATACTTTTCAAACCTAAACCATAGCTTAAGGTATTTATTGAAGAGGTTCACACAAGAGGTTCACTTTATCATTTAATACATCTCTTTTCATACATCATAATGTAACAATTACTGAATGATAACTCAGCTATGTGCCGTAACGATGTACGGCACATTAAAAACATATAAAATAGTATATAGGCACGAGTCGAAACAATCAATTACATCACGTCAAGTTCTTCCTCTTCAATTAATTGCCTCGTGCTTAAAAACTACTTAAACGTGACATAAATTGTTTATACTACCCTCCATGTTCTGTGTAACTTTCTTTTTAAAGGAAGTTTGGCCTTTGCCTTCTGCCTTCCACTTGAATTAAAGAAAAAGAAAGAACAAGTTACAATTGAATGGGATTACTACTCTTGGGACCCCCCGAATCTCATAGAGTAGGGGCAAAACTTGCAGGTCTAGAGAGTCTTGCAAAGGAGGTTAGCAACCCTCCCATCCTTCTCATGTGGTGCCCATTGGGATTTAAGCTTGTTGTTCTCGATGAGAAACACTTTATGATGCCTTAATGGTGGGGATCTCTTATAGTTGGAGATTCTTTTTCCAAGGAGGAATAGAGACTTCTCGATCGACTACTCTTTAGGAGCCTGTCGAAAATTACTGGCACACCGCTCTCTTCAAATCTTTTAAAGGGTTTCCCCTCTTATAATGTTCCACAATACCACTGAGAAGTCGATCATTTTGCCAAGCAACGTTTGATTCGAAGTGATTTGTGCTTGTAGTCTGAAAGTATTTTGAAGGGTTCGCTAGAGTAGGATCGACTTGGAGCAAGTGAAGAAGATGTGACCCAGATCCTTGATGCTATGATGGCATCGCTTACACCATGGTGGTGCCCCACAATTTTTGTTAGCCTTTAGGTTGGTGTAGATACCACGATGGTGAATTTGGTACATGAGAACCAATTTTCTGATCTTGATGAGAGAATGTTAGATAGACATGAACTTCAAGTCCCAATGTAGCGTTCTCGAGTTCAAGCACCATTTCTTGTTGAGCATGATATGATAGTCCATGTTCATCTTGATTCTGCGAGTTTTAGATAGGTGGTTGCCATTGTACTACATAAGCCCCTCAAGGCATGGCGTCAATCTTAATCAATCTTATACTTTTGAAGTTTGTCTTAGGAAATGTAAATCTCTTTCCTTCTGGCTCGGAAAATAAAAGTAGAAACGAACGGACGTAGATGTGAAATATGCAATAGGCATTAGTTAATGATATATATGAAGAAAACAACTGGATTTGTATATTAATCCAACTTAACATAGTATTGATAGAAAAACCCACAAGAATCTTCTTATCACAGAGTTCTCAGTGTTCAAAGGCAAAGCTGTTGGAAAAAATCAAGTATGCATTTTAACCCTCTACGCCTTTTTATGAAAATTCTTTAAAATTTTTAGAATCAAGGAGAATCAAGGAGAACACGGACTATCAAGGAGAACATGTTTGTCTAAAATTCATAGAATCAAGGAGAACATGCACTATCATATCATGCTTAACAAGAAGTGGTGCCTGATTTGGACTAGGCTACGTTAGGATTTGAAGTTCATCTCTATCTGACACCCCCTCATCGAGATAAAAAATTTAGTGCTCATATGGAAAAATTCTCCGTCATGGTAACTAGACCAATCTAAAGGATAGTAAAATTTGTGGTGCAAGCATTGCCAGCACAACATTGAGGATCGAATCACACTTTCTTCCCTTTCCCCAAGTCTTTATGGCTCTGGCAAACCTTGAGGAATATTTTGAGATTGCAGGAGCAAATCACCTGGAAGCAAGCACTTTTGGGCAAAGCGATCGGCTTCTCAGCGGTTCTATGGAATGCTATAAGAGGGGGAAACCTATGAAAGATTTGGAGGGAGCAGTGTGCCTACAATTTTGGACACCCTCCTAAAGAGTGGTCAATCGAGAAGTCTCTGTTCCTCCTTGGCAAAAGAATCTTCAAGTGCAAGAGGTCCCCACCCTTTAGGCATCATAAATGTTTTTCATCCAAAACAACAAGCTTATATCCAAGTGGGCCCCACATGAGGGGGATGAGAGGATTATTAACCTCCTTTGCAATGCACTCTAGATGCACAAGTTTTATCCCTGCTTTGTTGTTCACAATGGTGTTTCTCGTCCTATGCAGACATCCTCTTTTGGAAAATATATTTACTTCATGAATTTCATTGATGATCTTTCCACGCATGCATGGGTATGTCCACTCAAAGAAAATTCTAAAGTGTTTATGTGCTTCAAACAATTTTTGGTTTTGGTTGAAAATCTATGAGCATGTAAAATGGGCAACCTGTGTTGTGATTGAGGGGGGTAATATATGTCTTCTAACTTTAATGCATTTCTGGCTCAACATGGGATAAAACATCAGTGTACAGTTCCATATATACGTCAAAAGAATGGAGTTACTGAATGGAAGAACATGTCACTCATGGAGATGGCGAGGTGTATGGTTAAGACTTAGGTTTTACCACAGTTTCTGGCTTGAGGCTCTCATGTGTGCAACATATGTACTTAACAAGTGTCCCGCTAAAGCACTATAGTCTATCACTTCAGATGAGACTCGGCATGGTCTCACGCCATCTGTTGCCCATCTGCATGTTTTTGGTTGCCTGCCATATGCATTAGAGCTTGAACAACATCGTAGAAAATTGGATGATAAAGCACTAAAATGTATTTTTATTGGGTACTGTTCTGAAAGCAAAGGCTATCATCTCCACAAAGAGAACACATTTTGGCTGGCCATGATGTTGTTTTTGTGGAAGATGTTATTTAGCCGTTAATTTCATGTTCTAAGGAGACATCTGTTAGCTCCAAAGACATGTATGATACTCTGTTGCCTCTTTTTATAGGTGGATAGTCAAGTCATGGTCCTAATGAGCCAACTTCTCAACCTTTGCAGGTTATCATGTGATGATGCAGATCATTCCATTTCTTATGCAAATTTACATGATGCACTTTTTGAGAGAGTTGATACTGAGGGGGCAAAAACTATGCCAAAATGGCTGGTGTAGATTCTACGTGACAATAAATTAGATGCACCTCTATCATATTATACTCGGTCAAGTTCTCATAGTGCCTCCTTTGCATTAGATTGCTATGCTATTGCTCCATCTAGTATTTGTGATGAGAATGAGCCTCTTTCATATGATGAAGCACAAACTTTAGAAAATTGGATGGCTGCTATGCAATCTGAATGTGATGCTTTGCTACTTGAGTGATACCTAGCTACTTGGGTTGTTTTATCCCAAAGGGGGATCACTACCGCCAAATTTGCATGCTTTTTATAACTCTGACTAGGTTGGTCGCTATGACACTTCCAGTTGTGAGGCTAAGTATAGGGCAACTTTCACAGCGATTGTTGAGTGTGTGTAGCTTAGACACCTTATGGTTGATTTGGGTGTTGGTGAGTCTTCTACCACCACCATCTTCACTCATAGTGAGAGGGCATTGGTAGCTGCAAGGAATCCTGTGTTCCATGCTCGCACTAAGAACATTGAGGTGCATTATCATTATGTCA
>CM035413.1:67977739-68160239 GCA_020310875.1 Ceratopteris richardii | reverse complement strand
GGACAATGAAATCCATCGAGATAGTTTGCACCTACCATATCTAATATGTTTAACTCATAACTTCCGAGCTAATAAAACCATCTGTTATTGAGTGTTCCGATGATGAGTCATGAAATTCATATAAAACATGCCTTTATGCAACATTTTGTATTCCTGAATACTATGATTTTTCCACTTGAGTCATTCTTACATGTTATTCTATCAAGATCAACAATAATGGCTAGCTCTCACCTACTCTTTATGTCAAATATCTATCAAATAAGAGTTCTCATTGGCTCCACTTCTCTTTGAGATTGCAATTGATGGTCTAAGATGCATGGTGAATAATCAAGTGCAGTTGGTCCTTATGATGAATACACGATGGTATTGAGATTGTTTGTTGGTGATATTAATGGATTTCTTTAGAAAAGAAAGTTTAATCGATTTTGGCATTTAGGTCCGTTATGAAATCTCTCTGATCTAGGATCAATGGCTTTTAGGTCCCTTCTGGGTTTTCCATCATAGTTTCTCTACTTGCAAGGCCATAAAACAATTCTTGATGGACACACATTTTATCATTTGGGCATTTGGATGGGCTAGCGGTGACATTGTGATTATGTTACTCAATGGTTATATAATTTAATATTCCCAGTTTGAAAATGGTGATCAACATGTTCCGTATTTCTTCTATTATTTACTTCGTAGCCTACTTTAGTATTGGTGACAAGGAGATGCAAAAGAGGGAAAGAATATGTAGATATTTCCTTTGGATGGGGATTTCCTAAAAATCCAAAAGCCTTAGTGGATGGTTAACTTAAATAGTAGAGATATTCTTGTCAAACCCCTTGGGTAGCTACTCAAACTTCATTTAAACCTTCCTTAAGCTCAAATCCAAAGGCCTTAGTGGATGGTTAACTTGTGTTGACAATCAAGGTCATTCACAAGCATGGAAGCGCATCAATGAAGAGGACACACAAGAAGAAGGAGCATGTAGGGAGCTCCAAGAAGTGCAATCTCAAATTTTTTGAAGAAAACCCTATAAAAATAGTGATTTTTATCACTAAAAACCGTTGTAAATACCATTTTCCATTTTTGTAACTCCATTTTGTTCAAGCCAAGCAGTCCTTGAGCTTGAGGAGTATTAGAAGTATCATCCTACTAGTTTTCATAATTTTGAGACTCCGTTTGAGCCCCAAAATAAGCCTTAGAGCCTATTTTTTAACTAGGCCAGACACTAGGTCTGGACAGGGCCAAAACTATTCAAAAAACTATAAAAAGGGCTAGAGAGCTCATTTTTGAGATTAGCTTGTTGTAGATTTCAGCTTTGTAAGAGAACTCTTTTGCAATCGAAGTCCTTCCATTGTTCCACTCTTTGTTGTTACCTTGTGTGCGTGTGCGTGTATGTGTGTGCACGCTTGTGTGCTTTCACCCACGCACTTGTGCCATCACTTGCTCACGGTCTTCATACCGGTCCTCAGGTCTCCACGGATTGACATTTATGAGGTGAATATCCTCACGTTGGTACTCACCATTCTGCTAGAATGACAATAAATTTGGCATCATTGTCAGGGAGAGAGCTTGGAGGACGAGCGTGTGACGGTAAGACGTAGAGTTGCGACGTTGGAAGGTAAAAAAATCACCATTTTCAGTTCAGTTTTTGAGTTTTTCGTCTCCTTCATCCATCATCATCACCTTCTCCACCCACCTTCATCTTCTCAGTTTTTTCCATTTTTTAGAATACATTCACCTCGCTTTTTATTTGGGGTTGTGAGAAAGAGCCTTAGATAGGGTGTAGAACTGAAACGCTGAAGAAATAGTACTAAAATAGCTGAAAATCAGAGTGAATAGCCCCAAACGTGATGAAACGTGCGCCAAGTATTGTGAGTGCAATATCGCGGGTTTGAAGGGAGATTTGGCATCTACAAACACTTAGGAGTGACAAGGAGGACACAAGGTACTCATATTTGCAAAAAATTTTGAATTTGGACCCCAAAAAAAACCAAGTATCATGTTCTCCAGCAGTTGAGTATCGTGATACCTGGATATCGTGAACTCTTGTGGTCGAGTATGGCGATACTTGAGTCATATCGAGTATTGTGGAGTAATTCTCAAGATACTAGTCATATATCATGTATCGTTGGAAACTTTTCACGATACCTGACTACTATCAAGTATCGTTGAATTTCTTCACGATACCTGTCTGATATTGAATATAGTCAAGTAAGTTCTCACGATACTTGTCACATATCAAGTATCGTGGAGGTCTGAAAACGATATTTGACTGGTATCGAATATCATGGGATTTTTCTTGGTGGAATATTGAGTATCGCCAAAGTTTTCTTAAGACATTTGCTGAATATCGTGTATCATTGAATTTTTCATGATACCTGACAAATATCGAGTATCGTTGAGGTTGCTCTCACCATACTTGTGCAATATCATGTATCGTTGAATTTTACTCGTGACACCTAGCGCATATCGCGTATCGTGAGATTGTTCTTGCGACATCTGTCGGATATCGAGTATCATGGACCTACTCCTGTGTCAAGTGTCGTGTATCGTTTAGTTGAAATATCGTGTATCATGGCAAGGCAAGTATTGTGTATCATCTGCTTCCAAGTATGGCCGATACTTGCTAACTATTGTGTATCGCCTGTTCTATAGTAATCCCAGAGAGGTCGATTTTCCCTCTTTTAATCCCCAGAACCCTGAACTCGCATAACTTTCTCATACGAAATCCGTTTGCTGTGATTTTGAGTTTGTTGGAAAGCTCATGGGGAGTACAACAAAAACATGCATTATTAGATATGGTATTTTGAAGTTGACCCTTAGACTGGACTAGCAAGCAAGGGGTTCCACAAGATTTTGAGCATTTCAAAGGACAATTGTGGACTTGTAGACAAGGCTTATGAACCTAAGATCAAGTAGACGCTTAGGAAGAGATAGATAAAGTACCAAATCTCTTGAAACTAAGGTCAATTACACAACCAAGTCAGGGACTCACAGCTTAGGGGTTAACACTACGTGCTGAGTTCATAGACAAGTGAGTCAAAAATGTCACTTAACTGGGAGAGACTCTTGGCTTGTGAAGACATGCATAGTTCCATACCTAGGGAAGGCCTTATGTCTACAATGGAAGGGAAATATAGGACGTCTCTTCAATACATATCCACTAATTTGCAAGGAATACCTCTCTACCTTGATGGTCTAGAGAGGACAGTAACAAGAATGATAAACACGATAGAAACTGAAATAGTTCCAAGACCAGCTGTTAAGTATGAAGGTGGAGTTTACATGGACAAGATGGGCCATATATATGTAGTAACCAAAAACCCTGGTCAGATTAATGAAAGAGGAGAGTTAGCTCGAGGTCAGGCAACTACCTCACACAACCCATTCGACACCCAACAAAGAATAGAAAATGCGACGTTAGGACAAACGAGTCAATGTAGTATACCCAACAGAACAGAGGTGCAATTCACCATGCCAGGGATTAACCCCCACGACCACACTGGCCAGGAAATGGGAAATGTGAATAGACCTACCTTTAGGACAGAACCGCCCCAAGATGTCCCCATCATAATTCGATCCCCAGAGTCGGACAGAAGACTGAGACCAATCCAATTGGCCAAATGTATGCGAAATCGTTACGATGGCAAAGGAGAGCCGTATGACCACATTGCAAAATTCAAGAAGGTATTGCGAGCGGAGCAAGTGGATGACTTTTTCATGCAATATGAATCCTTTGGGCTAACCCTCACAGGAATAGTGCTGACGTGGTTTCAATCCTTGGATCCAAGTTGCTTTGAAGATATTGAACAATTCTTCGAAGAACTTATTTGGGAATTCACTAAGCGAGGGGTCAAGCAAAATTCGTCATCCTTAATACATAGTTTCAAACAAGCTCCTAATGAGACAGTCAAAAATGCAGCACGAAGGTTTAAGCAATACGTAGCCTGATGCCTCGTGGTAGAGAGACCTTCTGAGCAAAAAATGATATCCTTATTTTTAGAAGGTCTAACCAATGGAACATTGAGAATCTTAGTATATGTAAAACGACTACAAAGACTAAGTGAATGTCTTCAGGAGTGCATAGATTTGGAAGATAACTTAGCTGAGGATCTCAAAACCACACAGGATCCTACCAAATCAGAGGATACAAGGAGCAAGGAAACTTCTAGTTCACGTTATGTGGAGGAAGTGACAGAGTTAGTGGCCAAGAAATTAGGAGTACAAGGACAAAGGAACTACTAGAACTCCTCCTTCAGAGTGCCAATGTTAGGAAGTTGCACACTTTGCGGTGGGGATCATCCATCTCATGTCTGCACCAGAGAAGCATTAGGGTTCTCACAACCTTACCCTTATGATAGACAACCAACTCAAGCGCCTAACATGAACTCTTATAGTGAGCAAAAGTACACCAACTACAACACTGAAAACTATCCAATAAATAGAGAGCAGCCACGACCGGTTGTACCACCCCACTGTAGGCCATATGAGTACCCTCCTAGAGAACAAGGCAGAGAAGTTCCTAGGTATAACCCAGGTCCAGGATCACGAGGAGCATCTAGACTGTATGAACATGGAGGATATGGCCAACCTCAACCTATACAAGGACAACAACCACCCCACACACTAGCTCCGATACAAGGGCAGAACCTCACAATACACAACCATTCCTATCAAAGCAAGCTAACCATGCTAAAAGAAGCACCAAGAAACGAGGACCAGCTCAATCCCACGGTCTTCGACAAATTTGGGTACCAAAGCAATCGATGAAGGCCAACCATACTAACATACAAATTTGGGTGCCAAAGAAATTAGCGGCAGCTCAACAAGGGCGATTACAAATGTGGGTACAAAAGGCACTCTTACATGCACAAAACCGTATGATCTCCCTCATGAGAAAAATCTCTGCAAAAACACCACAGAGAAGCAAGAGTCGAAACCAAGGGCAGAGACCAAAAGAAGATGAATTCATCTCTTGGCCGGTAATATAAAGACAATCACAAAGGATATGGGTTTGGAAGCCAAAAGTACCAGTAGCTTCCACAACACCAAGGAGCCGACCACGGTGGATATCAAATTTTAGAAACCATCCAAAGATGAAAGGGCCAGAAGTGATCTCCACAGGACCACATACCATCCTCAAATGGATCCCTATAAGGAGGATCACATCATTGCAAGATTCACTTGGCACCTTCAAACAAAGATTGCATCAAGTCTACAAGTAACATCAAATGCCTCGACTAGCAACAACCATGTGCCTTTGGCATAACCTTGTCTTTTGCACCATTCAGGTCATGCATTTCCAAAGTATGCATTAATATAGGGCCTCCTTACACGGTCATGCATAGACACAATTGAGACTCCCAGGCACATGATACACATCTGACATATGTAAAATATTTTGTTGATGCTAACACCTTTCTTCTTGTTTTATTCCCTTGTTCCAAAAAAAAGAAAAGAAAAAAAAAAGAAAGAAAAGAAAATGAAACAAAGAGAGCGACAGGATAGGAGTGCACGCTTGAACAATCTCTGCTGCGAACCATCAACATGGAAATCCATCAACACGAGAGACAAGCTAGTGGTCAATCATCACGACGGGCATACAACATGAAGCATGACGAGCGACGGAACTTTCACCATGGTAAGAATTTTATGCTTAAACAACAACATAACCATGGTCAATTAGGAAACCTCTTTGTCGACATACCCTTGAGCACCTAGCTCAAGACCCAACTTCTTGCACCATAACTTTTCCAATGCATTTCCCAAGTATACATGCATAGGGCTATATTACAAGGCCATGCACAAGGCACATATCTTGTCCAACCCATGCACTAATGCACTGACCCATCATCCATTGTGGGTTACAAGTACTTGACATGCAAAGGAGGAAAGCCACCTTTGGAAGAACCAGAGGACATCAAGGAGAGGACACCAAGAGCAAGGAAGCAATCCACCACGAGAGTTGCTCATACCCAACATTGACAATCTCTTTCGAGTGCCTCACAATTTTTGAAAGCTCACAATGACACCATCAAGCCGGAATACAAGGAAGACGTACATACAAAGGTAGCAATGACAAAATGAGGAACCAGATAACTGCCCAAGCTACAATTGGAAGATGGACCGCTCTTGTGGATACATGATGGACACTATCTCTCCAAGCACTACACGGAACAACCACTACAACAAGGGTCTGTCAGGGACGTGAGTACCAACGTGAGGAGATTCACCTCATAGCACAATGGTGAGTACCCACGTGAGGAGATTCACCTCATAAATGTTAATCCGTGGAGACGTGAGAATCGGTATGAAGACCATGAGCAAGTGATGGCACAAATGTGTGGGTGAAAGCACACAAGCCTGCACACACATACACGCACACACACACAAGGTAAGAGCAAAGAGTGGAACAATGGAAGGACTTGCATTGCAAAAGAGTTCTCTTACAAAGCAGAAATCTACAACAAGCTAATCTCAAAAATGAGCTCTCCAGCCTTTTTTATAGTTTTTGAGTAGTTTTGGCCCTGTCCAGACCTAGTGTCTGGTCTAGTTAAAAAATAGGTTCCAAGGCTTATTTAGGGGCTCAAATGGAGTCTAAAAATTATGAAAACTAGTAGGATGATACTTCTAATACTCCTCAAGCTCAAGGACTCCTTGGATTGAACAAAATGTAGTTACAAAAATGGAAAATGGTATTTACAAGGGTTTTAGTGATAGAAATCACTATTTTTATAGGGATTTCTTCGAAAAATTTGACATGTGCTTCTTGGAGCTCCCTACATGCTCCTTCTTCTTGTGCGTCCTCTTCATTGATGCACTTCCATGCTTGTGTGTGACCTTGACTGTCAACAACTTGTCATGAGGAAGGAGATAAGGAAGAGAGCTCACACACACTCTCACAATCACAAAGAAGCGCACACTCAGATTGAGGCAAGGAAGAATGATCTACTTGTTCTTCTTCTATTACATACAAGGAATGTACAAGAATGACCTAAAAACAAGAATACAAAAAGTGCAATATATAAAGAATAGTACATAAGGAAAAACCTAATGTACATGAATGAGTGAGCTAGCAAGAAACAAATGTGCCATTACTCTCGGCAGATAAATCTAATAACGCTCAATGAAGTGTCCCTGACATATATTGGCGTGACCACTATACATGTTAGAGAAATGAAAAAGTAATACGTGTCATCCTAGATCCTCACATATTGACCTTGATATCTCAACACTCCCCCAAGCTCAATGTCATATCCTCTAATCCAAGCATCTTCCAAAACTTCTTCCACTTCTCTGCTCGAAGTGCTTTAGTGAAAATAGCACCAACCTACTCAATGTTCTCACATAAACAAGATCAATATCACCATTTGTGTTATATTCCAAAGATGTACATGCTTGGAGGAACGAGAAGTTCCTTGCTCGGGGGATAGCCAAGGCCAAAAGCTAGAGAGTTCATATTAGGTGCTTACTCATGATGGCCAGATGAGTAGAGGGACCTTAGAGAGAACTCTAGATGGTGTCTAGGTAAGGGCTATAAATGGTTGGGAGGTTAGTCCCAGACATGTCATTCTCGACTTCTCACATTTGGTATCAGAGCTTGAGGAAGAGATAGACTTTGGGGGGAGAGCTTGATGAGGAGGTAATTTCGTGGCTCATCTTCATCTTGCCCGTTCATAAAGGATTCGAGCAGCCATGGAGGACTTTTTTCATTCTGCATGCGTAGGAAAAAAGTCGAAACTTCAGCCTCGAGTGGTGCAAAGAGCTCGCGCAACAATAAGAACGCACGCGAAGTGATACGGACAACGAATTTTCACAATCCTTACAGCAATAACCTGTCGATTTCAAAGTGCAAGTAGCAAGTTTTGAACCCACAACCTCCTGGTTGCAAGATAGGTGCCTTCACCAACTCGTCAACATCAGATGATGGTATAGTGGGCAGCGCGTATATAAGACTATCTATGTTCTACACGTGATGAAGATCAAGAAAAAAGTAGGAAAAAAAAGCTAGAGAGAAAGAAAGAGAAGAGAGAAAGAAAAGGAAAGAAAGGGAAAGGAAGAAAGAGAAAGAGAAGGAGAAGAAGGAGAAAGAAAGAAAAAGAAGGAGAAAGAAAAGAAAGAAAGAGAGAAGGAGAAAGGGAATAAGGAAAGAAAGAGAAAGGAAGAAAGAGAAGGAGGAAGAGAAAAAGAAAAGAGAGAGAGATAGAAAAAGAGAAGCCAAGAGAGATAGAGAAAAAGAAAGAGATGAAGAGAGAGAGAGAGACAGAGATAGAGAAAGAGGTAGAAAAAGAGAGGTAGAGAGAAAGAGATAAAAGAATATGAGGGAGAAAGAAATGGATGAACAAAGAGGAAGAGAGAAAATGAAATTGAAAATTAGAGAGAAGAAAAATATCAAAGAGAGAGAGAGAGAGTAAAGAAAGAGCAAGATTAGCATGCCTACCTTCATGAAAATGGACATAACTCTCTCATATAGTACCGAAATTGGATGATTCCGCTTGGTATACGAAGTGGACTTCAAGGCCATTCCAATGAGTGGCTGGAAGCTATCATTGGATAATTATAAACCACCTGTAGAGAGCATTTAGTTCTCTGCATATGATTTCAAGAGTTATGTTGCCCACTCACCTTACTTAATTTTTTTGGCCATAACTTCCTAGTGTAAGGTCCAAATCAAGAAATTCAACTTGATATAGATTGTATATTTGGACCATTGGAAGGCATCTCTGCACAAGCTTTTAGGTTGTTGTTGACTGACAAGAAACCCTTTTTGAGTGAATTGAGTGTCCAATTATGATAATTAGGAGTTTCTAATAATATTTTGAACCAATTTGGATAGGAAAGTATATTGTTTTTCATACATTCGCATTAAATTTTGGCTTTCAAATATATTCATTTGAACACTTTTCGAATCAAAATTTACAATTTTGCATTGTATTCTCTTCCAATTTTATGAAATCAACTTTGGAAGGTGCATGAAAGATAGATTTGACATGAATTTATCTATGTACATGAAGTTACACTAACTTATGTTGATTCATAAAAGCATGCGCAAATCTTGTTTCTGTGTTTTAGAATCTTTTACAGGTATTGAAAGCAGAAAAAGACATTGTAATGAGGGCGTGTAGTGCGCAACAACACATTTTGGCAAAGTTTCTTATTTGCAGGTTTCTGGAGTAAAGAGAGTCGTTTGCCAACCACTAAGGTGATGCCTATCATTGTAATGGTTATTGTTTTTTTTTTCAAGCTTCATTTTCCTGGCAAAATGCTGTCGAAAATTTTGTAGCCACATGGCGTTGTATGCCATGTGAGAACTAGAGTGATGTTGTTTATGTGAGAGAGGAAGTCTTATGTCTACATAGCTAAAAGCATATAAATTGCTTGCAGTAGAGAAGAAGATGCATGAATGAATGCATGCAAACATAGACAATATGATTGTTAGAAAGTTGAAGTGCACGATGCATTTTCTGTTTATAGAAGATCACTTTTATGTATCACCACGATGAGTTAAGGTGAGCATGAGGTATGTAATAGAGGTATCATGCATAGGCTAATTATGTCTTTAGAGAGTAAAGGACAAGGTATATACATCAAGAACAACTAAGATGGGTTTTTGACTAACAATGCATGATCACAGAAATTGTTTTTCATACGAGTCTATGTACTTGATATAGACGTTTATCTTGAGTCTACACAAGAGTGCTATGGTTGTGATTATCTATACAAATATTAAATGCTTGTATGTGATTGTTTGTGATGGGATTAATGAATGTGCAAGAAGCACAATGAATAGACTGACGTCCATAGATATTCACTTTCACTAAAAGGTGGATACTATGTAAGGAGTTGATTGTTCATCGAGACGATTTGGATGGTTAATTGATTTGCATTGATCTAGACGATCATTATATGCATGGAGACATATGCATGTCATAATCCATCCAAGATAATGAATGATTTCTTTAATCATAAGGATTAACATCTCTCGTCATTTTTAGATTTACAAAAATCATTGAGCAAATAGTTAGTGAGGTAGCAGCCTCATAGAGATTTGGATGCTACTCTTTGTGGGAATGCCCAAATTTACTGAAATTTGGAGGGCACGTAAATCCTAGAGTTTTTTTGAAGCTGACCAATTTTCACGTAATTTGGAGAATTTTAAATAGGTCAAATGACCTCTTCACTAAAAGTGCTGTTAGTAGATGAAGAGGCCTGAAACAAGTGACATAGGCCTCTTACAAAGGCCATTCTTGTTGGAGACCTTTTAATCTCCAAAGGTTTGATCTACACTGACTTAAGAACACTTCTATGTCAGCTATAAACCAAACTTTACACAAACAATGTTCCTTTTTACCAAAACTTCAAGCAACACTTCTCTGAGTGAAGAAGTGTCAACTTCAGAAAGTCTGCTTCAGACATCAACTTCTTTACCTGCACAAATCTTCAAATTTCTTCAAGTAAATGATGCACAAGTATTAGCAATACCTTTGCGCAATCATACTAGCCATTAGTTCTCAAAACTAATCACCAAAAGTTTAATTTAATCATTAAGATCAAATACATGTCAGAAAATGACTCTCAGAAGTTGCGCCTTCGACATAGCCAACTTCTTAACTTGATTTCTCCCAATCTGGAACCCGTTTTGCTAAATGCTTTTAGCCATAGCTTCCTTATCTTCTAACTTAAATTTTAAGTGCTCACTCATCAAAAACTTTACAGTATACACTCAGATCTGATCAAAATACTGAGACGGAAAAGTGCGCTACTTTCAGGCTTCAGTTCTCACATTCTACATATGAATGTTCCTAATGATCATTCTCACAGTAGGAGAGGAATTAGATTCTGAAACTCTAGACATAGCTTCATTAGATTCTCAATTAGATGTGTACAAAAGGATTTTTGATCCACATGATCAGACAGAGAGCACTCAGAGAAAAACCCGTCGCTATTTTCTGGGAAAAAACTCTCTACACATCTTCCTCAAAATTGTCATCTACAAAATGACTCTATTACTTTCTCACATACATTTCTTGTCATAATTATCTTATATATACACGACTTTGGACTCATCTTGCATCTATGACTCTACTCCTTATCATCCTAAGGATTTAACTATGATAGCTTACAAGATTCTTCACTTATATGTACATATGTGTACAAGACAACATCCTGAATTCTTCTTCATTTTGCAAATGTCTTCCTTTGCTTCATTCTGACCATAAGCATTCTCCAAGATCTGTATAATCACCAATTTGTGATTGGTTTGCTCCAACAGCTCCCCCTCAATCACTAATTGTGATTATTCCATTCTTCTTCACTCCTGCCATCTCCTTGAATCTCTGTAGCTTAGGTCCATCCAAGCTCTTTGTCATCATATCTGCCACTTGTTCTTTTGTTGGAGTGTACATCACTTCAATCTCTTTATCAAGTACCTTTTCCCTCAAGAAATGATACTGAATCTCTATATGCTTAGTCCTGGCATGAAAAACAGGGTTAGCTGCCAAATACAAAGAACTCATATTGTCTCCAAAAATTATTGGAGTACTATGATCAATCTCAAAACTTTTCATCAAGGTCTTCAACCATATGACTTCCTTTGCAGCTTCTACCATTCCCTTATACTCAGCTTCTGTGGATGATAAAGCAACTGTATGTTGCTTCTTTGAACACCAAGAAACTAACTTATCTCCAACATAACATAGATATCCATGAGTAGACCTTCTATCATCTGAGTCACCTGCCCAATCTGCATCACTAAACACTTTGATTCTTGTGTCAGAAGTGAAACCATAGTACAAACCTTCACTTAGGGTTCCTTTGATATATCTGAGTACCCTTTGGGCTGCAATCCAATGAGTCTTCTTTGGACAATGCATAAATTGTGACAACACACCTACTGCATATGATAGATCTGGCCTTGTCAAGGTAGCATAGATTAAACTACCTACCAAACTCTGATATTTCTTTATATCATTGAATTCTTCATCTCCATACCTGCTTAGTTTATGATTTACCTCCAATGGTGTAGTTGAGGTCTTGCAATCTTCCATGTTAAACTTGACCAGAAGATTCTTCAAGTATCTCTCTTGTGAAACATATACTCCATGTTGAGTATACACAATCTGCATTCCTAGAAAATAAGATAAGTTTCCCAAGTCACTTATCTTAAACTCCTTCTCTATTTGTCTTTTGAGTTCATTGATTCCTTGAGCATCTGTTCCTGTAACAATAATATCATCAACATAAATGCACATGTAAATGTATCCATTTTCACTTGCCTTCACTAGCAAGCTACTATCTGCCTTTGATGCTTGAAATCCACATTCATTCAAGAACTTGACCAATCTGTAATTCCAAGCTCTTGGGGCTTGCTTCAACCCATATAAAGCTCTCTTGAGCCTACACACATAATCTGATCCAATTGACTCCATAAAGCCTTCTGGTTGCTCCATATATACTTCATCTGCAATGTAACCATTTAGAAATGCATTTTTCACATCCAATTGTGATAATTTCCATCCTTTGCAAGCAGCAATAGCAATCAATGTTCTAATTGTAGACATCTTAGCAACAGGACTAAAGGTTTCATCATAATCTACCCCATAAGTTTGGGCATAACCTTTGACCACAAGTCTAGCCTTATATCTAGACACCTTACCATCTGCAAACCTCTTTGTTTTATATACCCACTTGCATCCAATGACCTTCTGATTCTTTGGTCTTGGTACTAATTCCCAAGTTTCATTTTCAAGTAGAGCATCATACTCTTCTTGCATTGCCTTTTCCCAATTCTGTTTACCTTTGGCTTCTTCATAAGTAGTTGGATCTTCTTCTGTTTTCACAATGTAAGCATAATCTTTTGTTGTTAGGAAAGATGTATCATAACTATACCTTATAGGTTCTTTCCTTTCCCTTGTAGATCTTCTGATTTCTGCACTTCTTGATGTTTCAGCCTCATTTGATTCTGGATCAAATCTTGGCCCTTCTTCTACATGATCCTGCACTCTACATCTAGAGTCAACTTCATCAACAATTTCTTCACATACCTTTACCTTTGCCTTTCCTTTTCTTTGAATTTCTTCAACACCTGTATACTCATTTGGTGATCCTGTATACCACATGTTTTGCTCATCAAATGTCACATCTTTAGTAACAAGAAATTGCCTTGTGGATGGACTCCACAATCTGTAACCCATCTGTCTATCATCATATCCAATAAACACATACTTCTCTGCTTTTGGTTCTAGCTTATGTCTTAATTGTGAAGGAACATAAGCATATGCAATACATCCAAATACTTTACAATGATCAAGACTAGGCTTCTTACCCCACCATGCTTCATAAGGGGTTCCTCCATCCAAAGCTTTGCAAGGCAACCTATTCACAAGATATGTTGCAGTGTTAATGGCTTCTGCCCATAAGTAATTTGGACAATTCTTTTCCTTCATCATAGCTCTTGCAAACTCTACAAGAGTCCTATTCCTCCTTTCTGCTACTCCATTCTGTTGAGGGGAGTACCTGCAAGTTACTTCTCTTTTGATACCTGCATTCCACAAATAATCATCAAACTCTTTAGAGAAATACTCTCCCCCTCCATCTGACCTTAACCTCTTGAGCTTTTGCCCTGTGATCCTTTCTGCATAAGCATGAAAATGTTTGAATGTCTTGAAGACTTCTGATTTGTCCTTGATTACATACAAAGTAATCCACCTAGTTGCATCATCAACAAACAACACATAATATCTGGATCCATTTATGCTATAGTCCCTTGAGGGTCCCCATACATTTGTATGAACCAATTCAAGCATATTTGAATGCTTATACCCTGATTTGTTATAAGAACTTTTATGTGCTTTACCTAATTGACAAGCTTCACACTTGTACACCATATGTTGCCCTTCAATGTTTGGCAATCCAAGCACTACCTGATTCTTTGACATCTCCTTTATAGCTCTCTCATTGAAATGACCTAGCCTTTTATGCCATAGGTCTAATTCAGACACCTTTTGACCTCCATAGGTAAACAATGCATGTCCCACATTACCTTGGACTTTGAGAGTGAACAATCTTCCTTCCTTTTTACCTGCAATTATGGTTCTATATCCCTGATTTGGATCTTGTACATAGACACCATCATTTGTGAATCTTACTTCATATCCTTTCTCCACAATTTGCCCTACACTTATCAAATTTTTAGGAATAGTAGGAACATAAAGTACCTTGCTCAGAAGTGTACTTCCACTCTTTGTCTTCACTGATCCAATGCTCTCCACTTTATGTTTGGTATTGTCACCTGTCTGAACTGTATGTCCATTCACCCTTGCTTCCATATCAGTCATCAAGGATAGATTCCCACTCAGATGGTTGCTACACCCTGAGTCAATATAAAACACTCTTTGATCTTCTCCCATTGATTCATGAGTTGCATTCAAGATAAGAGTCATGTCATCTTTCTGATCTGATGCATAATTGTAATAATTATTGTTGTAGGACTGAGATTGGAAGTTTCTTCCACCTCCTCTACCATATGATGTCCTACCTCCTCTTCCTCTGAAATAGCCTCTTTGGTTTCTGCCTCCTCTACCTCTTTGACTATAATTCTGATTATTGCTTCCACCATTTTGATTGTTATACCAACAATCATTTGCCAAATGATTTGTTCTGCCACAAATCCAACAAGCTTTAGCATTATCTTTGTTCTTACCTCCTCTTCCTTTACCTCTGAAATTTGTCTTCCCTTTTGTGAAATTAGCTTGATTTGAATTCCCTTCATCATCATTTGATTGTTTTCCCTTGCCATTCTTTTTCTTGTCTTTAGAGTACATAGCTTGACTTGTACTTCTATCATTGTCTCCTTTAAGATCCTGCTCAAAGGTTAGCATGTGTCCTAGCAATTGATTAAGATCAGGAGTAAAGTGATCAAGTGACAATTCTATGGACAATATAAAAGGCTTCCACTTCTCATCACCTCTTAGACCTGTAAGTATTTGTCTTACCAACTTTTCCTCTTCAATGTCTTCATCCACTGCTCCCAAGCTATCTGCAATATCTTTCATCCTTGCCACATAATCTGAAATTGATTGTGAGCTCTTCTTCTTGAAGGTTGTGAACTCAGCCCATAGTGAGGACTTCCTTGACTTAGTAGTATTTTGGAAATGCTCTTCCAAGGCATTCCAAACATCTGTAGCACTTTCCAAACCTCTGATGTGAGGTAAAAGATAATCATTTACACTCATGTAGATGATACTCCTTGCTTGAGCATCCTTTCTCATCCAAGTCTTCAACATTGCAAGCTCTTCCCTAGTAGGAATACTAGGATCTGCAAACTCAGGTTTTTCTTCATCTCCTGTAATAAATGCTATAAGGTCTTTGCTCATGAGGTGTGCTTCCATCCTCATGGACCATGCTGGATAGTTCTCCCTATCTAGCTTATCAATCTGCAAGCTTTCTCCCATCCTTGACTTTTTGTATCTGCAATTACTATGGTTTATGAAGAGAAAGTGTACCTTTGATATATTCTTTGTCCTTCTTGATTATTTCGAACTTGTACTATGAACTTCTGCAAGTTATCTTCAATAATTTGTCCTTATCCTCCTTTGATTTAGAAGATCTTCAATATCTGCACCAGTTGGAACTTCGATTATCTTTTCTTCTCTTGTACTTCACCTTTAGCTCTGATACCACTGTTGGAGACCTTTTAATCTCCAAAGGTTTGATCTACACTGACTTAAGAACACTTCTATGTCAGCTATAAACCAAACTTTACACAAACAATGTTCCTTTTTACCAAAACTTCAAGCAACACTTCTCTGAGTGAAGAAGTGTCAACTTCAGAAAGTCTGCTTCAGACATCAACTTCTTTACCTGCACAAATCTTCAAATTTCTTCAAGTAAATGATGCACAAGTATTAGCAATACCTTTGCGCAATCATACTAGCCATTAGTTCTCAAAACTAATCACCAAAAGTTTAATTTAATCATTAAGATCAAATACATGTCAGAAAATGACTCTCAGAAGTTGCGCCTTCGACATAGCCAACTTCTTAACTTGATTTCTCCCAATCTGGAACCCGTTTTGCTAAATGCTTTTAGCCATAGCTTCCTTATCTTCTAACTTAAATTTTAAGTGCTCACTCATCAAAAACTTTACAGTATACACTCAGATCTGATCAAAATACTGAGACGGAAAAGTGCGCTACTTTCAGGCTTCAGTTCTCACATTCTACATATGAATGTTCCTAATGATCATTCTCACAGTAGGAGAGCAATTAGATTCTGAAACTCTAGACATAGCTTCATTAGATTCTCAATTAGATGTGTACAAAAGGATTTCTGATCCACATGATCAGACAGAGAGCACTCAGAGAAAAACCCGTCGCTATTTTCTGGGAAAAAACTCTCTACACATCTTCCTCAAAATTGTCATCTACAAAATGACTCTATTACTTTCTCACATACATTTCTTGTCATAATTATCTTATATATACACGACTTTGGACTCATCTTGCATCTATGACTCTACTCCTTATCATCCTAAGGATTTAACTATGATAGCTTACAAGATTCTTCACTTATATGTACATATGTGTACAAGACAACATCCTGAATTCTTCTTCATTTTGCAAATGTCTTCCTTTGCTTCATTCTGACCATAAGCATTCTCCAAGATCTGTATAATCACCAATTTGTGATTGGTTTGCTCCAACAACTCTCTTAATTGGTAGATCCAAATGAAATTATTTTTATTGGACATGAAAGCCTGACAGGTGCACTTCGTGCACACCCATTTTCATTATTTTTGCAAATCATTTGACTGGTCAAATAATCTCTGCACATCAAAGTGCAGCCTCTAGAATTTATGAAATGACCAGAGACCATGTCATATAGAGGTGATTGGTTCTCTTAGCTCATTTACTCAAATTGAATGATTTTTGTTTCTAACATTAGCGAAAACTGTGCAAATGGTGTATATAAAATTTCAAGATGCAATGTTTCTCCATTCATGAGATATAAAGAAAAGAGTAAATGTTATCATCTGTAAATTTTTAAACTTTTGTAGGTATAGAGGCTTAGTATTTTGGTCATTGTGGAAGATCTAGATGTCCAAATATTATGAAACTTATATCAATAAAAGTAAATAGTAGTAGCTATATGCTAGTAAATTTTGGAAGTAATTGGATATCAAATGGTAGGTCAAATGACCTATTCTTTTCAGACCAATCTCTAGCAAGCATTTTCCAAGGAGTCATACATGTGTCTAATGAGCACATCATATTTTTATATTGGAAACTCCAATTTCAAAAATTTTTGTTGGAGAAGCTACTTAGTATTGGCCCTATGATATACCCAAAATTCAAGTATTTTGGAATTTATCATCATAGTTGGAAGATATTATAAATGTGCAGCAGCATTGTTTCTAAGCTCACCTAAGCACAGGTGTAGCAGAGATAGAATTATACTTTTGAATGAGTATTTGATTGTATTTTGAATTGAAATTTTGGGAGACTAAGCTTGATAAGTTTATCTAGATTTGGACACAAATAAAATGGACTTTGGAGTTTTCTTGATCAGTATAAGGGCTTCAAGAAGATGACCTTGTACATTTTCAGAGTTGGTCGTCAAGTATTCGACCCTTGTAGTAAAATGGTTATAAAACTCTGAGTAAATATCCGAATCAAGTAATTTTTGTGCCTAATGAAAGCTTGAGAAAAACTACATAAGGAGAAATTATTGAACGGAAGAGAATTTTCATAGGTCTTTTATGATATTTTTTGATATGGTGTGATCACCATGGGCTAGCTATGCCCTAGATCCTTGTTTATTGAGCATTGGTTTATGGTGACCATTCTTAGTAGGACACAGTAGACTCTCTTGAATTCTTCAGAAATATATATAGTGCCATGAGAGCATGGAATAGGAGAACTTTAGTAGTTGTTCTCATTTCATTGGATTCATACAAGTTGTATAAATTCCAATTTATTGTGAGTCAATATTTGATTCAAGTCACATGATTTGATATTTGATGCAAGCCGCATCCTTCACAACTCTAGTTGAGTTGATTTATCATTTCTCAACTCAAGATGAGTTGATTTTAGACATAGTTATGAGTGATAGAGTCATAGGATTTGTTGGAAATCAATGTCCATTGGTCCATCTTGCTTCCAGGATATAGAATCTATAGTGTTCAGTTTTACTCTATCTACAAGCAAAGGCGCCAGCCATCGTGGTTAAAACGTTGTCCTTCATCCCTAGCGCGTGGGTTCGATCCCTATTGACGGCAAACAACAAAAACACAATAATTTTATTCAGCATTTCATATCAAAGACGGACAGCGTTTGATTTTTTCTTTAGTGTGTCAATCGCTACGATGGAGTGTTTTTCCATAAGATCACTACGATCTTGTGTTTTATTGAGTGCTTTTAGAAGTGCTTTTCAGAGTACATAAAATACTATACAGTAAGTGCTTGGGCTCACTTGTATGCATCCTTCACCTAGTGTTCAACACAAGCCTTGGTGCTTCGGCCTCAATAGAGGTGGTGTTTCTTCTAGCACATGGGGCAGCCATGGTGCTACCTTGGAGCATGTTGAGGAGCAGCTATGAGTTCTTCTTGGAGGAGAAGAGTGTGCTCACACTCTTGCTCATGGAGATGACTTGGTCATTAGCAGCTTGGTGGTGAGGATCAGCCATTCACATGATGTATTTGAAGATTGTCTTCTACATGAAGATTTCGGGTTACTTCAAAGACATTGGATGGTGGTTAACATAAGATTTACATATTATGTTAAGTATTCATGTACATATTCTCTTTATGCACACAGGTACTACTTGAGGTTTATGGAGTTAGTAACATCCATATTTTGGGAAAGATGGATGGATGCACCAAGAGACTGAGTAGGTACTGCTAAAGCCTGCTTTGTACGAGCCCTCTTTTGCTTCAGACTTGATAAGTAGACCTCCTTAGCTTTCCAATGACACCATAAAATGTCCTATGTCCTTTGGAAATGATGTGTGCAATGATAGAATCTAAACAGATAACTTTGGAAGTCACAAACTCAAGAAAACCTTCTATTTATGTCTTGACACCTGCTGGGTATTTTGCTGAGTATGAACAGTACAGTAGGAATTGGAAAACTTCCTTTTAGGCGTATTTAACTAGCTTAGTAAGCTAACTAAAGCAAGTGGAATGATGTAAAAAGATAAACTATGCTAAGAGAAATCAATTTAGCAAGTTAAGCTATACCCCGACTTTTTAGGATTGTAGCAAAAAATGACCAGGGATCACTTCGACGTAGATTACTCCAATTGGCTGAAAAGAACGTCTTCAAATTTTGATAGCATGTAGATGACTGCAAGATGATTCCAACAAGCTTTGAATCACTGAATTTGGTGGAGAATTGACCGAGATATGCCCTTGACAAGTTGATAGACTTTTGAGTAGACTAACAGAGAACTCAGAGATGGACAAAGTGAATGTATGTATTATTAAATACTTTTATACAACTCCATTGGGATATATAACATTGCCTAATGGTGTAGAGAGGTGTAGGCTATAGTATAGTCCTCACACACACTCAAAATCATTAATGAGAAGCTCGAGAGTGAAGAGTTCTACCCGTGACTTTTTCATGTCCATTTTTATAGGAAGTGAGTAAAAGTTTGAATTCAAATTCAAACTTTTGGCTCCCTATGATCAAACTCCTCTATCCTAGGAGATATTCCTTCAATCAAATGAGTTACTTTTTCCACTACTCACTTTGGTAGGTGATTACAAAAGATTCCAAGTCAATTTGACTTTTACAATGAGATAAAGTGGTAATTAGCCACTAGCATATGTTCGTATGGTTCTTCATATATGTATGGACTTCAATGCATCCTTCAAGCCAAATGTGTCGGCTTATGTTTTACACCAACAGCTCCCCCTCAAGCCAAACATTTTGGCTTAAGTCTTCATCTTCAATATTCAAGTATATCCTGCAATCCAATCATAGATTTGAACCTGCAAAGTTTGGTTCCATCCAAAGCTTTAGTCAACAAATCTACACATTGCATGTTGGTTGATACATAGGTTAGTTGAATGTCTTTTCTTATCAACTTCTCTCTCACATAGTGGTAATGGACTTCTATATGTTTGGTCCTAGCATGATAGATAGGATTAGCTTCAAGGTGAAGAGAACTTGTATTATCTCCAAAGATTATTGGAGACCTTGTATATAAACCCAATTTTGTATACAAAAGCTTAATCCAAATTGCTTCTTGTGTAGCATTAGCTAGTCCTCTATACTCTGCCTGTGTGGAAGACAAAGCAACAGTTGGTTGCTTCTTTGCAGACCATGAGATTGGTTTGTCACTTGCAAAGGAAATGAATCCAGAAGTGCTTCTCCTATCATCCTTGCATCCTGCCCAATCTGCATCTGAATAGACTTTTATGTCAATATCTCAAGTGTAAGGAAAATACAGACCATGGTTCTGTGTACCCTTGAGATACTTCAAGATTCTCTTGGCAGCCTCTAAGTGAGGTATCCTTGGCTTGTGCATAAATTGACTTAGCACACTAACTCCATATGCAATATCTATCCTTGTTAAGGTAGCATATTTCAAGCTACCCACCATACTTTGATAACGTGTAATGTCATTTACTTCATCACCTTCCTGGGAACTTAGTTTTAGGTTTACCTCCATTGGAGTGCTTGCTACTTTGGCATCCTGCAAGTGAAACTTCTTCAACATATCCTGTATGTATTTTTATTGAGTAATGTAAATCCCTGAATTAGTGTAAACTAATTCAAGTCCCAAAAAATACTTCAATAGACCAAGATCATTGATCTTGAACTCCTCCATCATCTGGCTTTTGATATATCTGATTCCATTGACATCATTACTTGTAATGATGATTTCATCAATATAAACACAAAGATATATTACCTCTGAATTACTTCTCTTAATGAATAGAGAAGTATCTGCCTTGCTCATGACAAAACCTTGGTCTTGGAGGTATGTAGTTAACCTGTAATTCGATGCCCTAGGTGCCTGCTTCAATCCATATAAAGCCTTCTTTAATTTGCAAACAAATGTTACCTTTTTAGGGTCCTCATAGCCAGGAGGTTGTGACATATATACCTCCTCTGAGATCCATCCATTCAAGAAAGCATTCTTGACATCCAATTGGTACATATTCCAATTTTTTGATGCAGCCACACTAACCAACACTCTGATTGTTGGCATCTTGGCCACAGGAGAAAATGTCTCTTCATAATCAATGCCTTGGGTTTGTGCAAAATCCTTGGCTACCAATCTGGCTTTGTACCTATTAATTGTTCCATCAGAATTTCTTTTCAATTTATAGATCCATTTGGATCCTATTACCTTCATGGAGTCCTTCTTACGTACTAAATCCCATGTGTCACTCTCCTTCAGTGCTTCAATCTCCTCATCCATAGCTTCTTTCCATTCTGATTTGGTTATTGCTTCCTCATATGATCCTGGTTCTTCATTTGCCAAATCTTTTGCAAGATAAACCGAATGTTTAGTAACAAGAGATGTATCATACCCATATCTGATAGGTTTTTTGCTTTCGCTTTGTGATCTTCTAAATGGTTGAGCTGAAGATTCAGGTATGTCTTCAAGCTTCTTCATCTTCATTTTGCCCTTGGACTTCCATGCCTTGAACTCTTCAAGGTTGATAGCGTCTTCATCATCTGAACTTGAGTCTTCATTCTGAGTAGGTTCCTCCTTTTCAAGTTTTGAAAACTCCTCTTCCAAATCCTAGGGTAGTTTAACCTTCCTGCATTCATTCTCATACCAAGAATCATTTTCATCAAAGACAACATCTCTGCTTACCATGAATCCCGTATTGGTAGGGTTATAAAACCTGTAGCCTTTATATTTAAATCATACCCAATAAAGATACATTTTTCAGCCTTTGGGTCTATCTTACCTCTTATTTGAGAGGGAATGTGCACATATGCTCCACATCCAAAAATTTTGCAATGGTCAAGTGAGGGTCTCTTCCCATGCCATGCTTCATAGGGTGTCATACCATCAAGAGACTTAGATGGTAACCTGTTTATGAGGTAAGTGGCAGTAGAGACACTCTCTGCCCATAGATAGTTAGGTAACTTCTTCTCATAAAGCATAGATCTAGCTGTCTCAACAATTAACCTATTTCTTCTTTCCACTACCCCATTTTGTTCAGAAGAATACCTTGTGGTTATTTCTCTTTTGATGCCTTTGTCCTGCAAGAAGTTTTCAAACTCATTGGAGAAGTACTCACCTCCTCCATCTGACCTTAGCCTCTTCAAATTCCTTCCTATCTGATTTTCAACTAGTGCAAGATACTTTTTAAAGCAATTAAATACCTCATCCTTGTGCTTCATAAAGTACAATACAGTCCATCTGCTATAATCATCAATAAAAGACACATAGTACCTTGAACCTGAGACTGAGGGATCTTTGCTTGGTCCCCATACATCTGTGTGGACAAGCTCTAGATAGTCTTCATGCATAAATCCTTTCCTTGAGAAGGGTAACCTGTGAGACTTCCCAAATTGACAAGCACCACACTTGTAAATCATATGTTGCTTGGATACATTTGGTATCCCAAGCACACATTGGTCCCTGCACATTTGCTTCAAGGTTCTTTCTCCTATATGCCCTAATCTTTTGTGCCAAATCTCAAGCTCTGAAAGTGTTTGATCCTTATAACTGTATAGTGCAATATTCTTTGTGTCTTGTAACTGAAAAGTGAAAATACTACCTGATTTTTCTCCTTTAGCAATCCTTTTGAATCCATGTCTTGGGTCCTCCACAAATGCTCCATATTGATTGAATCTAACCTACAAACCTTTGTCCACAATCTGACCAACACTCATCAAATTTTTGGTAATGGTTGGTACATAGAGTACCCTGCTCAACAAATTCTAATTTCCATCACAAGTCTTAACATTTCCAACTTTAACTAGTGAATGCTTTGTATCCTCACCTGTTTGGACTTGATGCTTACCTTTTGGTTCCTCAAGATCAGAGAGTAGTGCTACATTGCCAGCCACATGATTTGAACACCTTGAGTCAATGTAAAATAGGTGGTCATCATTTGTACCTGACTTTGAAGTCATGTTCATGATTAGAAGAGAGTCATCCCGCTCCTCTGTGTAGTTGTTCTAGTCCTTTCTGGATTTGAATCCTCCTTGGTAGTTGCCACTGTAATTATTGTTGTAATTGTTGTTGTGGCCTTGGTGGTTGTTGAATCTTCCTCTAGACTGTGAGTATCCACCTCTTTGGTATCCTCTTCCTCTCTGATTTGTGTAATTCCTGAAACACTCATCTGAAGTATGATTTGATAAACCACAAATGTTGCATGGTGAGGAGCTATAAGATCTCCCCCTACCTTGCTTACCTCCTCTGCCCCTTCCTCTTGAAAATCTACCTCTCCTTGCATAGTTGGCTTGAGAGGTAGAGCCTTTATCTTCCATCTTCTTGCTCTTGCCTTTGTCCTTAGACTTCTTATCAGTGTATAGGGCAGAAGAGTTATTACCTTTGGATGTATCTCCATTCTTGTAAAGCTTTGCTTCATGAGTGAACAATTGTCCCATGAGAGTTGTAAGATCTAGAGTGTGCATGTCCATGTAAAGATCCATGGCAGTGGTGAAGCTTTCCCATTTGTCATCGGCCTTGATCCCATTGATCACCTCCCTCACAATCTGCTCTTCTTCAATCTCTTCTCCTATGCTTTCTAACTGATCTGCAACATCTTTAATCTTGGTTACAAATTCTGAAATAGCTTGCTTAGGTTGCTTTCTTAGTGTTGTGAATTCAATCCACAACTGATTTTTCCTAGCCCTTGTATTGGAGGAAAAATATGATGACAAGGTTTCCCAAGTCTCTTGGGATGTCTTACAATTTCTGATATGTGGCAAAAGAAAGTCAGAGATAGAGTTGAGTGAGTAAGACCTTGCCAATGCATCCTTAGCACACCATGTGTTGAGCTTTTCGTGTTCTTCCTTGGTTGGTAATCCTCTTGTTTTGAATGAGGGCAATTCCTCATCTCCTGAGATGTATCCATAGAGACTCCTTCCTTGTAAGTAGGTCTTCATCCTTAGAGACCATGCTTGGTAGTTTTTCCTATCCAGTTTATCAATAAATGAAGGAAAACCATCTCCCATTTTACCTTAGTTTGCTCTGATACCACTGTTGGGAAAGATGGATGGATGCACCAAGAGACTCGGTAGGTACTGCTAAAGCCTGCTTTGTGCCATCCCCCTTTTGCTTCAGAGTTGATAAGTAGACCTCCTTAGCTTTCCAATGACACCATAAAATGTCCTATGTCCTTTGGAAATGATGTGTGCAATGATTGAATCTAAACAAATAACTTTGCAAGTCACAAACTCAAGAAAACCTTCTATTTATGTCTTGACACCTGCTGGGTATTTTGCTCAGTATGAACAATACAGTAGGAATTGGAAAAATTCCTTTTAGGGGTATTTAATTAGCTTAGTAAGCTAACTAAAACAAGTGGAATTATGTAAAAATATAAACTATGCTAAGAGAAATCAATTTAGCAAGTTAAGTTATACCCCTGACTTTTTAGGATTGTAGCAGAAAATGACCAGGGATCACTTCGACGCGGATTTCTCCAAAATGGCTGAATATAATGTCTTCAACTTTTGATAGAATGTAGAGGACTTCAAGATGAATACAACAAGCTTTGAATCACTGAATTTGATGGAGTTTTGACCGAGATATGCCCTTGACAAGTTGACAGACTTTTGAGTAGACTAATAGAGAACTCAGAAATGGATAAAGTGAATGTATGTATTAATAAACACTTGTATACAACTCCATTGGCATGTATAACATTGCCTAATGGTGTAGAGAGGTGTAGGATATAGTATAGGCCTCACACACACACTCAAAATCAGTAATGAGAAGCTCCGGAGTGAAGAGTTCTACCCCCATCTTTTTCATGTCCATTTTTACACGAAATGAGTAAAAGTTTGAATTCAAATTCAAACTTTTGGCTCCCTATGATCAAACTCCTATATCCTAGGAGATGTTCCTTCAATCAAATGAGTTACTTTTTCCACAACTCACTTTATTAGGTGATTACAAAAGATTCCAAGTCAATTTGACTTTTACAATGAGATAAAGTGGTAATTAGCCACTAGCATATGTTCCTATGGTTCTTCATATATGTATGGACTTCAATGCGTCCTTCAAGCCAAATGTGTAGGCTTGTGTTTTACACCAACACCATATCAGGAGGAGTCCTATTCAGCATAGGTACAAGAGAATCAGTACGTATATGCTTTATGCATATTTGGATGAGGTGTTCCAGAAGGTATGGTCATATGAGTTTGAGGATTTCCGGCAGCAAACTTGTTAGCATTCTTTGCTACTTTTTAAGTATGTGATCTTTTCACACATGTATCTCACTTAGGGTCTTCCATAGCCTAATCTTAGATGAGGGTTTGTTGATTATTAGTTTTAGACTGATCCTTCCTCTTTCGGTCACTCATATTCATTCTTCTACAACCTATCAGGTCACACATCTCATGTATATTCATATTTATGTCCATACATCTGAATATGTTTGTTACATTTGTACATTCACTCTTCCATCTATTTCTCTTCAGATAGAGTGGTTGAGAGTTTTGCTCCCACGTTGTACATTGAACATTGGTATATATGATAGTGTGAGTAAGCTTTGGCTTATGTAACACTTTACACATGTTGTCTGGTCTCTGTCTATCTTTGTCTCATCATTTGTATGATTAAGTGTGGTATGTTCATGTTTTGTCAGTATTGAAGATTGCTAGATTTTGTGTTGTATATGCTGGACCTATGGAACCATGGACCTGTGATATGAGCTATGGGCCTACCTCATTTCCAACATTTGGTATAAGAGCTCTAAGGATTTGGTTTCAAAGATTTAGGACTTTGGCATCAATGCATTCAGGCTCATTCATATTACCAAGTTTCTAGACTTCCAGGTTTACAATTTAATCTAGATGAGTAGAGATTTGAGAATTAGACAATTTAGTTACATGTGTATTTAGAAGTATGGAATATGAAGTTGATGATCTGTTAGCAGCCAAATATTTTTTGAAGAGTATGCAAATACCTTAGAAAAATATTGTTTGAAGACCAAGACTTGATGAAGAGAAGACTATTTCAAATTCAACAATGGTTTAGAGAAGATGAAGGAATCAGATCAACATCAAATCACCGGTATCAATTTCTACTGTAAGATTATCATTTGCAAGTCATATCTTAGAAGAGCAGTTATGAAGAGATTTGAAGGATTCAAGGAATGCTTTTATACACTTTCATTATTTGAAAGTTAAAGGTTACATCAAAACAGGTATCTAGAGGTTTTTCTAGAGAGTTTTGAGAGATCTCTTTCATGGCAAGAAAAGCTTATCTAAGAAGTAAATTTTTGGAGATGGGATGAGTTTTTTGTTTTCGACCAATTTTGTGTTGTAAGTTGGTTGGATATCCAGGTACAAATAATCTAGGTATCTAGAGAAGGTAACTCTAGAAAGGAAACTCATCATTCAGACAAAAGGTTGTTGAATTTAGTCGTTTCAGACATTTGAAGCAGAATTTTGATTTAGAGATATGAGGAGATGATAAAACATGATTCTATATTCACTTCCATTTGTATACCATGTTTGTTTTGTCTCTTACTCTTGGCACTAGAGGAAGAGAAAAAGATTTCATTTGAAGAAGTCAAGAGTGTTTGCTACTTCAAGATGAAGAGAACAAAAGGTATGGAAGAGAAGTTTGAAGATGTCGACATCATCATTAGGTGGAAAAAAGATGCAAAAGAAGAAAATCCATTATTTCCAAAAGGAAAGTAAGACTTCCTTTTCTCATATATTTTCCATATAATTTTCCTATTTTATCCTCTACACCCAAAGACAAGTCTACGAGAACATCTTGTGTGAAGAAGAAGCAGTTTCATGTTTTGCATGATACTTGGTCATAATTTAGTAGATTTGACAAAGAATTGCATTGAGAGAAAGAAAAACAGCAGATATATGTTTTGACTCATATGTATATGAGTTATGTTTTAGTTGAGGCTTTTTAAGCAGGCAGCTTATATGTTCCCTCAAAGAATTCTTGGAGTGTCAATACAAAACTACTTGGTATATAAGTTGCAGAGAAGTATATTTCTTCTTTATCTAACTCTTAAGGTAAAAGAGTTTTGTAGTAGATGTTGAAGACTTAGGTTGAGGTTTTATGTTTGGAAAAGGTTACCTCATATTCAGTATTTTCAGAAAAACTTCAGGAAAATTCATTTTTTTTATGTACAAGTCAATGGAGAATCTACTTTTTACTATTGTCTTGATTGTTTGGATACATGTTTGTATTCAAAAAGGTGTTGCATTAGATCCCATCTCTTGATTGAGAAGTGGAGTTAGCCAAAAGAAAATCAAGTAGGTACTATCACATTTCACCTGGGTAGAATATGAAAAGATGAAGTATCAACTTGCAGCTTTTGGAGTTCTCAAGGTGAGAAGTTTTGTCCACTTATGTTTCAAGTAGGAATTGCAAATTCTTGGAAGGATTTGTTTGAAGAAAAGTTTTAGAACTTTTTGAGAAGCATGGACACTTGGAGACATTCAGGTAACAAATCAAACATTCAATCATGAAGGTTTGATGAGAGCAGATTCTACACTGGAGAGATCACTGATCTTGGAAAGATCTTGTATGATCTTGAGTATTTATGAGTCAGTTGTCTATCCTTTGTTTGAGAAAGTTCTTGGCATTGGAGAAAGTAAGTCAATTATCTAGGTTCTATCAGATTTGTGTTGTAGAGAGATAGAAGAAGATACTTGTTATGTTGCAGAAGGTTATGAATCCTATAAAGCTTTTAGCAAGGTTTTGTTATGTTAGGATCAGCTAACCTTATTCTACAATATGGAAAGCTGAGGAAGTAACAGTGGAAGCTATTGGCAACTGCACAGTGCTAATAAAAAGGGTTCATAGATTTTGTTTGAGATATAGGTATTGATCAGTGAAGATTAGATTTATGAAGGAAGACGTTTCAGATTTCATAAAGTCTGATATAATTTGAAGAATACTGGCTATTAGTGCTAAATCATCCAGGGGGTGATGAAACATGAAGACTTATTTTCAACCATATGTGAAAGAATGCAGATTCATACTTACACATATTCCTATTTTAGGTATTCCTATATTTCCTTTGTTAGGTTCTCTTTATGTTCCAAGTTTGAAAGAAGAAGGAAGAAGAACAATGTTTGGAGAAAGTTCCTGTTAGGATGTTCCTCTTCAGGAGAAGGTTCCAGAGTTCTATTGAAGAGATTCAGCTTGATATTTCAGAGAGGTATGTTTGAGAAGTGCACACATTTATGTTTATACTAGGTTCTTAAGGAGAGAGGTATGAAGGACTTACAGATAGAACAAGGATGAAGACATGATGACATCATAGATATGATTTTTTGATGAGACTCATATTTCAGTTGATTTCACTTGATTTTAGTTGAATTGAGTTGAGTTGACTTGAGTACAATCAGAGATGAACCAGTAGTGTTCATAATACACTAAGTTGTGAATTATGAGTCACAGGTTCCAAGATTCAGTTCTTGATTATGATCAGTGTATTTACATGACATAGCAGAAGTACGTTAAGAAATCTTTTTGTAAGGTGAATGCAAATATGTGGATCCTAGTGTATGTTTTCAAGTTTTTGAAGACAAGAGATAGTAGGTTCAGAGACAATTCATGCTATATTTGTTCTCAAGCAGTGATTGCTTGATGTGTACACTATTGGATATCTAGTTTGCATATTTTCTCAAGTATTATGGTTCATATTCAGCAAGTTCAAGTTTTTTGAAGGAAAGTCAAATTCAGTTTTGAAGAAGAATTTTTAAGAAAAAGGTTGAAGGTCAGTTTTGAAGTGCAGGAGTACAAGCTTCAAGCTTGTGATACTTTGCAGCTTTGATAGTTTGCAGATCCAATTCAGTTTGTACCATTGTGACATTGCAGGGGGGATTGTTGGAAAACAATGTCCATTGGTCCATCTTGCTTCCATGATACATAATATATAGTGTTCAGTTTTACTCTATCTACAAGCAAAGGGGCCAGCCATCGTGGTTAAAACGTTGTCCTCCCATCGCTGGCATGTGGGTTCGATCCCCGTCGGCGGCAAACAACGAAAACACAATAATTTATTCAGCTTTTCGTATCAAAGACAGACGGCATTGGATTTTTGCTTTATTGAGTCAATCGCTACGATGGAGTGTTTTTTCGTAAGAGCGCTACCATCTTGTGTTTTATTGAGTGCTTTTAGAGGTGCTTTTCAGAGTACACAAAATACTATATAAGTAGTGCTTGGGCTCACTTGTATGCATCCTTCACCTAGTGTTCAACACAAGCCTTGGTGCTTGGACCTCAATAGAGGTGGTGTTTCTTCTAGCACATGGGGTAGCCATGGTGCTAACTTGGAGCATGTTGAGGAGCAGCTATGGAGTTCTTCTTCGAGGAGAAGAGTGGGCTCACACCTTGCTCATGGAGAGGACTTGGTCATTAGCAGCTTGGTGGTGAGGATCAACCATTCACATGATGTATTTGAAGATTGTTATATTAGACTTCCAACAATTTTCCTGTACATAGTAGCATTTTCCAATGCTTCATGTGAACATATTACCTTCGTGAAATCCATGTACCTGTTTCTATATGTGTAAACTCAATGCCCAAGAAATAGTGTAGCACCTCAAGATCTTTCATATCAAATTCCTCCATAAGAAGTTACTTTACCTCTTTAATTCTTTCTTCATTATCACCACCTACAATAAAGTCATCAACATAAATAGCCCCAATGTTGACATCATCATCACCCTTCCTTGCATATAGTGAATGATATCCATCACATATAGAAAACCCAATGGTGGTTAAGTAATCAACAATCCCTACATACCATGCATGAGGAGCTTGCTTAAGCCCATACAAAGCCTTTTGCAACCTGCAAACGTATTTTGGATGCTCTGAATATTTATAGCCTTGTGGTTGGTCCATGTATATTTCTTCATGTAATTCACCATGTAGGAAAGCATTCTTCACATCCATCTGATGCAAAGTTTATCCTTTTGCTATAGCTAATGCAACAAGTGTTTTGATAGTATGAATGTTTCCTCATAATCAATGCGATATGTTTGTGCATATCCTTTTGCTACCAATTGTGCTCTATACCTACTTACGCTACCATCCACATTGTGCTTTACCTTGTAAACCCACTTGCGGCCTATGGGTTTCTTTCCTTGTGGCAATGGACACAACTTCCATGTATCATTTCCATAAAGTGCAACCATCTCCTCATTTAGAGCTTTTTCCAAATCTGCATTTCCAATTGCATATTCAAAACAAGAGGGTTCCACATCTTGTATTACCTTTGTAATGTACGCGCAATGGAAAGCCATGTAATTATCATATGTCAATCGTTGCATTGAATTCTACATCCTCCCATATCTTATTGGTCTTGGGTCATTTCTCCTTGTATCATTTGCATGTGCCTTTCTTACTTCTGGAGTCTTCATATAGGGCAATCCAAGTTCCTCATCAAGACTCTTTTATGAACCACTTGAATCTCCATCAATGTCTTCAAAACATCTCTGCTCACCACATCTATGCTCAGCTTCACCTATCATGTGAGTGGGTTATAAAATTTATATCCCTTTTTCTCGACGGAGTATACAATGAAGACATGTTTTTTTTGCTTTTGGAGAAAGCTTCATCCTCAACTCATCTAGAACATGTACATATGCAATACAAAAAAAAACTTTCATATGTGATAAGTTTGGCTTTTACTTGTGAACTTCTCTTCAGGTGTAACTTGATGTACAATAGTAGTTGGAGTTTTGTTCATGATGTATACAGTTGTATGCACAACTTCTACCCAATTACAATGAGGCATATTCTTCTCAGCGATCAAGGATCTTGCTATTTCTGCAATATGTCTATTTTTGCATTTAGCAACACCATTCTTTTGTGGTGTGTACCTGCATGAAAACGGACATCGAAGTCCATGAATTTTCAAAAAGTTAATGAACTCATTTGACATGTATTGACCTTCTCCATCAGATCTTAGTGTCTAAATATACTTTCGTCTATGCTTTTCCACCATAGTTTTAAAATTCTGAAAGTGACTGAATACTTCACTCTTGTCTTTCATGAAATATACCCACACTTTTCGTATATGGTCATGAACGAATGTAACATAAAACCTGCAACCACCCATAGATGTGGTCTTTGTAGGACACCAAACATATTTATGTACTATTTCTAGTACATTCTCACTAACATGCTTGTCATATGGAAATGATCCTCTTGAATGTTTACCAAATTGACATGCTGCACATACATTTTGCATTTCTGCAACTTTGAGAATTTGGTAGTCCATTGATAATCTTCTTAGAGTGCATCAATTTTAGCCTCTACAAGTTTGCATCTCCAATTTGTTTATGCCAGATCTCTATATTAGAAATAACTCCTACACCTTTTGCAAACATGGATGTGTTAATTTCAGGAATTTTCACATTTAAGGTGAACGTCCTACCCACTTTGTCCTTTGGCAATCAACCGTCCATCCTGCTTGTACTCTCCTACATATAACCCATCAGCATTGAACCTGACTTGTAATCCTTGGTCAAACATTTGTACAACAGAAACCAGATTATTTTTTATATTTGGAACATGCAGCACGTCAGCAAAATGTTTTACCTTCCCATCCTCCATAGACAATGCTATGTTTCCTATCTGCTCCATAAGGTGTAATGTGTCATCACCTATCTCAACATATCTACGGACTAGTACTTTTTGCAAACTAATAAACCATTCTGCATGCTTGGACATGTGATTTGAAGCACCTCAATCATTATACCAAACATTACTATTCAATTTTGAAACATCAGCAGACATCGTATTCATCATATGATGTTGAACCATGAACAACTCCTCAGAATCATATGCATTTTTGAATATTATTTTGCTATCTTCTATTACTTTGATTCCTCAACCTACAATTACCTTTAAAATGGCTTGGCTTACCACAATTCCAACATCCTTAACTATCATTACCTGATTCATTTATTTGGAAATTTCTATGATATCTTTGGCTCCCCCTGCCTTGAAACTGCTCTCTACCTCCTTCATGATTCTTTTGTTGACTTTGGTCTTGGTTACGTTGCCTTGTTCTACTTTCCAAAACCTCTACCTCTTCCTCTTGCTCTGCCAGAGTAGAATAGCTTCTTAGAACTAGATTTTCCTTGGGAGTTTTAGTCCTCACCAAGATTATTTTCTTCAATAATCAGCATGGATACTAGATCAACAAAATTCAAAATATTTTCTCTAGTCTGTATAGAAGTTCTAAATTGCTTATATGCAGCTCCTAAACCATGAAGGCACACTTCCACCTTATCATCATCATCATCATCATCATTCACGCCAATAGATGCAAGTGACTCACATATGCTTTTGATTTTCAGAGTGTCATCACTTATCGACATGCCCTTTTTCTCTAGTGTATGCAACTTGTTCTTGAGTTGCAATTTTTGGGCCTTTGTATTGCTCTCATACAATGTGACAAAACTATTCCAAGACTCTTTTTGAGTCTTGGCATCCTATATGTGCCCAATTATGCTATCTTGTACGCTAACAGATAGCAAATACATTACCTTTCATGCTCCTGATTCCATTTTGCTATGCATCTTAGAGAAATGAAAAAATAATATATGTCATCCTAGATCATCACATCTTGAGCTTGATATCTCAAGATAACTTAAGTACTAGAGAGATTCTTTTAAAACCCCTTGGGAAGCTTCTCAAACTTCATTTAAAGAGGAATCTAAAGACAAGAATTTATAAAACTCATGTTGCTATAAATTTGTCGAGTAAGAACCAATAGGTACGTACATGTATGGAATTCAAATAACTTGAAACTGTATTGGTTTTCTTTTCTAGATCTCATTAAAGAAGGAAGGATTTTTAATCAATCAAAATGTTTTTGAAGTTTCCAAAATAAGGTAGAAATCAAGACATAAGATCGTGAAATGATCCTGTACTTAAAAGCTAGTAAGAAATCAAGCCTTAGAACTAATTCCTTGACTTCAAATTACTTTAGAAGGTTTTTATCTAAGAATGTAATATGTAAGGATGTTCTTTTTTGTTTTGGATAAAAGTATGGTTGTATGGGTCATGAGACTATGAGATGATAGGTATCTTTTAGTCTTGAAATGAGTCTCAAAGTGAAAAGCAATCCCCAAGGAGAGTGAAACTTCAAATGTGAAGTTCAACTTCAAGGTGGGCAATAGCATAACCTAGAAGCACAAAACATGTAGGTTAAGAGATAATGATGTAATTAACTTCCAACATCTTCATTTAGAATTGAAGTGGAGGTAGCCTATCTTACTTGGATTGTGAACAATTCAAGGTAAGGTATTTGTGTGAGAGAAATTTCATAAATTTATGAAGAAAGGGGTTTGCAACAGTCCATTCAACCAAGGTTGCATAGAATAAATTAGTTTAAAGCACACACCATACATTAGTCAATCATGTATGTGGTAACATGGGGAAGAAAGCTCTAGCCATCATTAGAGTAGAAAGTTCCCATGTATAGGGAGAAGGTTCACATCAAAGCTACTCAAGGAACACATAAGTGTAATGAATCCCCCTGGAATGAATGATGTGAACACATACAAGGAGTGGCAGATCAGCCCCCACAAGGTTACAAACCTAAAGCCTTGTGAAAAGCTTCAAACATTTCCCATGGAAGAGCTTTGGTGAATATGTCCTCCATATTATCTTGTGTAGTCACATGTACCAAAGCAATATCTCCTACATGAAGGCACTCTCTCACATAGTGACAATGCACCTCAATATGTTTGTTCCTTGCATGCGGAATTGGGTTTTGTACAATAGCCAATGCACCTTGACTATCAGTGAGAAGATACATAGCAACATCAAAGACCATGCATCAAATAGGCATCACAACCATATGGACTCCATTGTAGTTGTGAAAAATACTGTGTACTCAGCTTCAAAACTTGATATTTCCACTATAGGTTGCCTCTTACTCGACCATGATATGCATGCGTCTCCAAGGAAAGAGCAATAAGCACTAGTGGACATATGAGTATCATAATAACCAGCCTAATCACTATCTCTAAAATCATGCAAGCATGGTTGAATATCTCTTCCATAAAAGAGACCTAATCTCAAAGTGCCTTTAAGATATCTAAACACACATTTCATCGCTTGTCAATGCTTAGTGCTAGGGCTATGAATGAATCGACTCAACTGGGAAATTGCATACTGTATATCCGGCCTTGTGTTGCATGCATATATAAGACATCCCACAACTTGATGAGAAAGAGTGGTGTCAAATGCATCACTAGAATCCTCAACTAAGGACTTAAATCCTATCTTAAATGGTGTGGAAATTGGCTTGCAGTCCTCAAAGTCAAAAGGCTGAAGTAGTTTTCAACATACTTGATGCACAATAATTCCCCGTGAATAGATACAAATTGGATGCTAATATAGTAGCTCAAAACACCAAGATAAGTGACATCAAAAGTATGTTGCAAATTAGCCATACATATGTGAAGTTTTGCATCACATGACCCAGTCAAGACTATGTTATCAACATAACGAACAAGCACGGTAAGATCAACCCTATCTTTGCATACATAGAGTGTGCTTTCAATTGGAATACATGTGAAACCAAGAGAAATGAAGTGCCTATGGATTTTTTCATACCATGCATGTGGAGCTTGCTTGAGACCATACAAGGCTTCATGCAAGTGACAAACCATATGCTCTTTTCCTTTGATGGAAAATCTACGATGGTGCTTTACATAGACGTGTTCTTGCAAATCACCATTCAAGAAAGCTATTTTTATGTCCAACTGATGTACTTTCCAACATTGATAGGTAGACAATGAAACCACAGTATGAATGGTAGTCATGCATGAAGTAGGTGCAAAAGTTTCCTCGTAGTCAATGCCATATTGTTGCGCATATCCCTAGGCAACCAATCTAGCTTTGTAGCGATCAATGCTACCATGCAAATTTCTCTTAGTCTTGTAAACCCACTTTCTAGTACTCATCCGTTGTAGATCATCACATACATCTTTAAAAGTAATTGGCTCTCCATTACATGTTGTTGCAATAAGAGAATAATCCACAAATTTACTTGATGTATGCTAAGAGCTTGATCTTGTTCTACCAAGGAAAGGTGCACTCAATTTGATATCCTAAAAAGTTTTTTTCAGCCACTCTAGCATACTTTGTGCACTTTTGATAGACATGCATTCACTATGTAATACATCATCAACATGTTGTTGGATTTTATAGCTCTATGTTGCTCTATGTAATACATCCTCAACATGTAGTCCATCATCTCTGCATTTATAGCTCTATGCTACTGAAATTGTTTAGCACTTTTAGCCTCAGATGGCTGGTCTACATGGCCATCGTCAAGGACACCACTTTGGAAAAAAAGCATGATCATATCGAACACATGTTTTAAACTAATTGTTAGCTATTTTTTGCATCCAAGTAGAACAAGAACTAACTTTTTGGGAAATACCACATCTCAACTCATAATAATTATGTTCCTTAATGGATGGTACAAACCATATCCCTTACTTTCAACACTATAAACATCAAATATATAGTTCTTTGCCTTGCATCATGTTTGTGACATTGTTATAATGGCACAAGATCATATGTTAAACAATCAAACATGTACATATGACTAACCATAGGCTTATGTCCATTCAAAGCCTCATAAAGATTGATGACTCTCAATGCTTTTTTAAATTAGTGATTCAACACATGGTTTGCACACATGAATGCTTCCATCTAAAACTTATCCAAATGTTAATTTCCTTTAACCATACATCACACCATTTTAAAGAGTGTTCTACTTTTATGCTTGGCAATACCATTTTATCAAGGTGTATATGGCATCATAGATTGATGTGAAATACCTCTATCATGAAAAAAAGCATTAAACTCATGTAACATGTGTTCATCACCACAATCCATGAATCAAAATGCTTTGAGGCAAGCAAATACCTTATTTATTGGTTTCATAAGATACACCCATTTCTAAGTAGCTCAAACTGAACCATCTTTTGGAAAGGAGGAATGCTGCATTTTGTCCAAATATCAACCTTCAAAGACATGTTTACTAGGTGCCTCAAATTTGCACAGAGAGGACACCATTTCAGATTTTTGCAGGCCTAGCAAAGTAGCAAAATTTAGATGACCAAAGTGTGCATGCCAAAGCTTTGCATATGACATACCCTAAGAATCATGTACTGCACATGCTAAATCATTGATAGATGTTTCATAGCCTATGGAGCTTATATAGCCTATGACATAGAATGAAAAAAGCAATAATCATGTTGCCATTTCACAGATCATTATTTGTACATCTGTCATCAATAAATTTTACAACCAAGCCAATCTTGGCTAATGTAGAGACTAATAACAGATTTTTCTTGAACCCTAGGACAAATAAAGCATCCGACAAAGTGAAAGAACTACCATCAACAATAGTCCATTAGGGAAAAAAATGAACCCTGCATGGGCCTTTTGGATTAAGGAGTGATTAGTGATGGACCAATGAGAGGAGGGTGGTGGACATAGTCTATAGCCTATAAATCACTAGGCTGAAGGGGGGTGAGGGGACAAGATTCCCCCATGTTCAGGTTTTGCCTCTAGAGAGAGAAAGGAATCTCGTAACTTACCTGGGCCCAAAAATTCAAAATTTTCAAAAAGTTATAAAGCTCATCATAACACCATTTAATGGTCCCCCAACCACTTTTTAGGATCAAAAGTGCTATTTTTTGGTTCTAAATCAAAATCCGTGCATGAACTGAACTGAAAAAGGTGACTTTTTCAAAAATAACTCAAAATGCAACTTTCTCCCTCCAAAACCTCACATTTTCATACCCAGGTCCCAAAAAGTCATCTCTTTCCACTACTTTCTCTCCCTACCACACCATTGCAGCTTTTGCATCTCCATTTCTTTCTCTGTGCATCATCTTCTCTGAATTTCTACTGTCACTTCCATAGCCTGAACTCCAATGGAGAAACTTAAATCTCATAGACGTTCAAAAGATGAGGTTATCATGATAAAATGTCACAATATCAAGGCTACAAAAGGAGTCTGGTTAGGACAGGAGTTCTGCAAAGGTTCATGGGTGTACATGCAACCCTCTGGTGTTGGTCCTCACCGTCTAAGAGATCGTGGAAACTTGGATCTTCGTTGGAAAGGGAAGTTATTAGGCTTCAAAAAGCTAAAAAATGGTGAAACTGTTGCCATTGTACAACATGTTTTCACAATGTCAAGCTTTCTACCCTCTTCATCAAATGATTTTGGCAGGTTATAGATGATTAAGGTAGATTCTCTTTTAAATCTCGAGTGGCCACAACTTGATGCATGGACATTAACATCTTTGAAGCATAAGATGGTGATGGATATACACAACTCTTTGAAATTTACAAGAGTTTCAAGATCTATAGGATTACATTGGTGTGTTCTTGTTCATTGTTTTGTACATTTATTTCAGATATTCACAATTCTAGAGACTTCAACGATGTTCATGTTAAAAGATATCACGTATGAGCAGGTAGAGGGTTTACTAGGTGAAAATTAGGGACTTGTAGAAGGATGCACTAAAGGGTACCTTTGTAAAATTGGTACAATAGGCATAGGATTTCGATACTTGAAACATCGTACTTCATTGTACATTAGATTCTATTATGATGGTTGGATGTGTAAAACTAGTGAATGGATACCATTACAAAGTTCTGAGGGTTTTTTAATTTCATTTGAAATTAAGATGAATCTACCCAACAACGAAATGGAAATTATTTCAGTAAATCATCATTGGACTCTTGCCAACGTGAGTGAACATCTAGTAATCATGGGATTTGAGGATCTGGATCAATCGAAGTTCAGAATACAAGGGCATAAGGTAAGTAGCATATGGTATTCTTTCTTTTGTCTATACAAATTCTTATACTCAAATATGTTCATTTAAAGTTTTCTATTTGTCTGCAAATTGGTAAGAGGTTGGAGGATAAAATTAAAGTCCTTCCTGAAAGGAGTGTGGATGGAACTCAACTTTCATTGTCGTAGCTCAAGAACTATTTGAGTGCTAGAGTGTACACACAACCTATGCTCCACTTATAATCCTTCGTCTGCAACAATGTAATAAACATGCAAGACATGTAGCATGTAGAATTTTTTGATCTCAATACGATGTACAATTTGCCAAATCTTTGATTTTTCCAATGGCAATTTATTATAATTATAAAGTTTTGAGAATTGATTTTTCCTATTCTGTAGATGTGGTGTCTCTTATTCTGGTCATGATTCTGTTCAATCTTTCTTATCAGCCAAAGTTTTTTTTCTTAAAGTTCTGTGCATGATTGTTTTATTTGAAGGTATCAGTTTTAGTTTTAAAATGGGTCCCACTCACTTTAAAATTTTGAAACTACTATAAAAGCAACACTTATTCTCTCATTCCTCACTTTTGCAACCAAAAAGAGCTAGAATCACTTGTAGAGCACTCACACAAGCTAGCATCACGCGCAATGGCTGCCGCATCCTCTAGTACCCTAAAACCCAAACGTCCACGTGAACTCTTCAATGAGTTCTTGGAATCAACTAAGTTCAAAGGTCAAAACCACTTGTATGACCTATTGTCTAGAGTCCCTGATGTAGACAAAACAATTCAACTGAACTCAGATGTGCTGGAGGAAATCATAGAGTTCCTTGAGTACTACATCTTGCCTTACTCTATAGAAATACCGCCTTATGAGGGTAAATGGGTCCATGTGACCTTCTACTCTACATACATAGAGGCGATGAAGCCTTCATGAAGCGCCTTAAGCGCTTCATGGGAATTGCTGAAAGTGCAGGGCACTTATTAGATGACTCTGTGCCATTAGTAAAAAAACTTAACAAAAAGAAGAGGATGGGTACAAAGTACCTTTCCTACATTGCAACAACATATTTTATCATTAATAAGGAGCCCGAACCTACACATGTTGAGCTCCCCAACCTTGTCACTGGGGGTTTTGTTATGGAGAAGAATGAGCCTGAACCAGAGGCCATAAATTTAGCCAAAGAAAGCATTACAATCCACAAAGAATTTCCTGGTGGTGTTGAGGACAAACTACGTGAGCAATCAAGCATGGATGAGGCCCCCCCTTCAAATCTCAACCCCTCTGAGGCCACATTACCAGAGGTGGAACTTGAATATCTCTCCAGCATCGTTGTGGATGGAGATGAATTTATTTTACTTCATCACATTGAGAAGGCATTCGGTCTACGTCTAGATGAATGCTTGAGTATTTTCTCCACAATGTGAGATGTTCCGCTTGACAACACATCTGACATACTTGAAAAGAAGGCAATCCCTCTTGGGGATTCTATGACAAACACCATAGCAATGGTGTGTGGTGATATTCTAAAAGATGACAACAATTATACTACGGAGGAGGAGTTCAGTGCAGCACAGGAGAGGATAATGAAGAAAAAAATTCCTACATCCCCCGTAGCAGAGGAGAGTGGCATGGCCCACTCTAGCATTGATCTTGATGCCCCTGGAAGTGGGGAGGAAGAAGACAAGCTTCATGATGTAAGTGGTAATTAAATTAAATAAATGGAGAATTTAAGATAACATTGTAAGAGGTGGAATTCTCATTTTTTTTAACAGGAAGCAATTGAGCTTGACAAGTTCGCAACTAGATCTGGTGGGGATCGAGCTTCTCACGAGAGTGGTTCATCCTTGGCAAACTACATCGGAAAGTTGCCAAAGGATGATTTTGTTATCATACACAAAGACTACAGACTGGATGGGCACTTCATGACTTGGTGCTTGAAGGCCCTAAGAAAAATTTTGTGTTTATGTACAATAAACCAAGGCACTAATTGTGTCATTTTGGTTAGGAAATCCTTAGTTGTTACTACATTAGGACTTAATTTTAGAGGAAAAGTATTAGGGCAAATAGTTATCGCTATGGGTCTGGGAATGCAAGACCCCCATGTAATATCAAGATCTGTATTGACTTACCAGCTACCTCAATCTCTCCAAAGGAGAAAGAAAGTTGTAGAGAAATTGAAGGCAGCTGAGAAATGATGTAAATGTTTTGATAATACAAACTCTTTATTTCCTTATTTGTCTAGTCCTGTGTATGAATGTGCTAATAAATTGGGCTTATTTCTTCCGCAAATTGTATCTGATTTGAAGTCTATTTATTTTCTATGGTCTATTTGTATACTGAAATGCATAGAAAAGTCCAAAAAAGCCCCAACCACAGAAACGCGGGAAACAACCCTGCAAAATTTTTGCAGGGTTGTTTCCCACATTTCTGTGGCTGGGGCTTTGTTGGCCTTTTCTGGTGTTTTTAAGGGCTACAAACCATTGGAATGTATGTAATACTTCATTTTCACTAGGTTTAGGTATAATCAATACCAAATATTACTTGTAAGCTATAACCTCTGCATTTAATATACCAAGGATCTCATCCATACCTTTTATGCATACCAATGATTACCTATACTGTATAAACTCTGATTTGATAGACCATTACATCTCTACCATACATTTCATGCTTACACAAGCACAAAATATGCCAAAAAAACCCCAGCCACAGAAACGCGGGATTCCGCGTTTCTATGGCTACAGGTTTTTTGGCATGAAAATGACATGTGGGACATCAATTGGTACAATAGGAACATATCTAGTCACAAAATAATAGGCAAGTGCATGCATGTTCAACTAAATCCATATATAACTGACTGAAAGAAAATTTAGTTGCATACAATTATGCTGGGAGTCAAAGAGAGAGAGAGAGCGAGAGAGAGGAAAAAAAGACAAAGAATATAGGTTAAAACAAAATTTTCTATTATCCATTGTATTACATCGCAAAGTAGGCCTATCAAAGGGTACAATATACACATCATGGGTTATTTCCTCTAATTCTTCTTGCTAGTTGAATGTCCTTCGGTTGTATGGTTACTCTCTTGGCATGGATAGCACAGAGGTAAGAGTCCTCAAGCATGGAGATGAGGTAGGCCTCAGCTGCCTCTTGAAGTGCTTCAAGTGCTATCCCTTGTATTCATAGGCCTGCACAATATCTTTGTAGTTCCTTTTTCACTACCCTTGCAAAAGCTCTTCATGGTATGAGTAGTTCAACGGACTTTTGGTAGTGTCGTATCTCTGCAAAAGCCCTACAATGCCTCCTTCGTCTTTGTGGAGCTCTTGTGTTGGGAGGTATGTTTGGCTGGCGTTGAGGTCGACGTCGTGGTTGATAGTTTTTTTTTCTCCGATGTAGACGATGTGAGGGCCCAGCTTCATCTTGCACATTTTGTTATTGATGTGGTTGTTGACTTTGCTCTCTCTCCTCCTCTATTGGTATTTGGCCTTGTCCTTGTGGAAGTGTCTTACCTCCATGGGTCACCCTATGGCTCGTTGGAATTTGCATATCATTCCATGGTGGTTGATTACTGCTTTCTTCGTTCGGGGATGACTCCTCTTTGCTCTCTGGTACATCCCTTCTGATCAACTTTTGTTTGGGTCTTGCCTTGATGGGTGTCCTTCTTGGCGGCTCATCTGAAATGGACTCTGATCGCCATGGAGTGAAATACTCCTGTCTATTGGACACTTCATTTTCTCGCGCTTGACTGCTCCCAAGTGGTGTGCCATCGTGTGACACAGGCACAGATGTACTCTGGGAACCACTTCGGGGTCTTTGGGGGGGCTGCAACCATGGTGGGCGTTGTGTCCCTAGATGAGGGCTAGGAGAGAAGACGCGATCTTTCCTTGCAGTTTGCTTGGTGTATGCCATTCTCTTGAGTTGCAAAAAATGTGAAACGAAGTGAGTTCTCTCTATTTATAGAGCTTTTTTAAAAACTCTTTGTTCACACTAGAATGGACAAAACCTGTTTAAAACCATACAAAATATTATATATGAAATAATAACACATTGAAACCAAGATTACACTAATCATAGGCTTTACCACATAATGGGAAATAATGAATTCACTTTACTTCCAAGCTGAGCCTTCTCGTTGTCTCATAGCACGCCACTATGGCTGATGAAGAGGACCTAATGATGACTTCCATCTCTCACTGGCAATGTTGTGTTGCATCGTTCTTGCAAGTTTTGCCAATTTTGAATCCCTAAGTCGTTCCACAAAAAACTTTCTAGAGAATGTAGTGTGGTAAAACCAATTAAACATCTCCTCCATGTAGTTTGGTTGCATTGGACCACCACCATGTCGAGTGTTTTTGAAGTAGACACCCCTCGCTTTGTAGTGTGACTTTTCCATTCCTTGGGTACTGAAAATCTCTAATGACCCATATCGATGCATGAAATAAGCTCCATGTGCAAACAAAATATGCTAAAAATTGTTAAGTACATTGGAAAAAGGTAAGTGCAATGAACACTTGTAGAAGAAGATTACACTTACAATGTAGTGTGTTATATTGCTCTCTCCCCAAGATTGAATGAAACACTTGGTGAACTCCACTAATGTTTCTTGAAACATTTGACGTTGAATAGCACTAGACCTATTCAGACCCATTAAGCCTACCAACTAATCAAAGCTCGACCAAACTTTCTTTCTCTTATTACAAAGATCAACTTGAGAGTCATTGTCTGTTGTGATCATGCATAGGTCTTTCCATAGCTCATAATGTTCATTAAATTGAGTGCTAGTACCTCTTCTAAAAAAATGTCTTGCTTTATTCCCTGTCATTGACACTTGTTGCAAGCTATCTTGAGATTCTCCAACTTTCTTAACAACTAGGGTTACATTTCCACCATGACAACCAATTGAATTAAGAAGTTCCTCCAATTTCTTTATAGCTTGAATAGATTTATCAACTGGCTTCATGGCAAATGCATATTCTATATGGAGCTTTAATAGTCTATCAAAAATTCTCATGAAGGCATGCAAGGTGCAAAAGTGGACATTGACTAAAGAGAATGGAATAATGGGATTCCAATCCTTATGTGACATGTCACGATTAGGTGTACCTAACATGGGACACCTCATTAAAGGTATATCCCATTCAGTAGATGGAGTTGCATCTATGTCATCAAGTAAATCATCTATGTTGTTTTGTTTTCTCTTTGTTCGTTTATAACCTTGTGTGCAATATGAACAAGGATAAAGAGTAGATGCACCTTGTTTGCACCCTAACATGCATTTGATAGTCTTTAAGTCCCCACCTAAGTGCCACTCTACTTCAAAATCACCAAGGACATGCCACTCTGTGATCCATGGGGTCCTACTAAAAACCAAGTAAGAACATCATTGGATTCTTTAGGTACTTCAATAGCACCTAACCACCATATATCTTTCTCGGATTGAACACTATATGTAAAGTGATGGGTAGATTCTTCACTATCATAAAAAATAGCATTGGCCATAGCTTCATTCATGAGTGTCATGGTTAAAAGCATTGTATACAGATTTGGGACCTGTGAGTTCCAAACCTCACATATTTGGAGATAATGTAAGTTCCATGCATCTAGCAGCAAATCCTATTTTCCATGTGAGAACCAAGCACATAGAAGTACATTACCACTTCATCAGGGAGAAGCTCATGGAAAAGGAGATTGACATTTCTTTTGTTCCAACTGAAAAAGTAAGTAGCAGATCTGATGACGAAGGCACTTGATGCAATAAAGCTTTGTAGATTCAAAGCTATGGCATGTATTCAACCTATCAGAGAATGAAGAATCAAGCATACTTTAGCTTGAGGGGGAGCTATTGGAACATCAAGATTACACTATGCTTGAGGTGGATCAGATATACATCAAAGGCTATCGCGTCGAAAGAATATCTGTTGGAGAGTTCTTTTTCTCATGCTCATTTATTGTATTTTTTGAGAGATTTTTGATGGATCATTTACCGTTGTAAAAGCCTTAAGATTTACACATGTAAAGGAAGAAAGATCGAGCCCAAATCCCAGGAATTTGTGGTGGTTGAAGTTGCATTCAATCAAGCAATCAATCACCTAAAAGTAGATCAAACTAGATCTTCACTTTTCCTAGATTCTAGGAAAGTGAATTGATTCCCTCCAAAAACCATTCCCACCTTCATTTGAATTCAAACTCCACTTTAAGAAGCCGTGGAACACTCCTAGAGTCTATATAAAGACTTGAAATCACTTGTACAATACATGGAAGCAATATACATACACTTGTGACCATCATTGTCTTGCTCCTTCAATTCTCTACATCATCTTCTTTGCCTATAGTAATCTTGTAGAGGCTGCTGCTCTCTTTTCAGAGCTCCAAATTGAGTGCAAGATGGCTTCTGTGAAAGAAATTAGTGTCTAGTTTATGTATATAAATTTTCATAGCATTTGGTTTAGTAGATTGGGAGAAATCTGAGTTTTTCTTGTTGGAAACAATGCCAATTGGTCAACACTTGCTCAATATCTAATTGGTCAACACTTGCAATAGCATGTGTACTTGTTCTTAATCCCTTTAGAATAAGCCATGTCAACGCAGCATACCAGGATATGTAGCAGTTTGTATTATCCAGTGTACAACCAAAAGCGCCTAGTGCAGTGGTTAAGGTGCTGAACTCCCATGATAACCACCAGGGTTCAAGTCCCCCGATCGGCAGTGCTAGATGCAAACTACATTTTATGCTTTTCTCATTAAAACAAAAGTTGAAGGCAAAGAATAAAGGCGACGGACGGTGCTTTATTCGTAGCTTTTTATTAAGCGATCGCTATTTCGTCATGTGCTTTATGCAAAACTTATGCTTTATTATTGCTTTTCAAGGGAACAAGAATACTATATAAACAAGTGCTTGGCTCACTTGTATTCATCCTTCACCTAGTTTTCAACACAAGCCTTGAGCTTGGACCTCAATAGAGGTGGTGTTTCGTCTAGCACATGGGGCAGCCATGGTGCTAACTTGAAGCATGTTGAGGAGTAGCTAAGGAGTTCTTCTTAATGATTCTTCTTGGAGAAGATGAGGGGTGTGGTCACACTCTAGCTCATGGAGAGGAGGTTATCTCTTGTTCATGGCAAGAAGACTTGGTCATTAGCAGCTTGATGGTGAGGATCGGCCATCTACATGTTGTAGTTGAAGATTATCTTCTACAAGAAGATGTCAGGCTACTTCAAAGACATTGGATGGTGGTTAACATAAGATTCACATCTTATGTTAAGTATTTAGGTACATATTCTCTTTATGCACACAGGTACTACTTGAATTTTATGGAGGCCGTGGCGTTTATATCAGGAGGAGTCCTATTCGGCATAGGTACAAGAGAAACAGTACGTATATGCTTTATGCATATTTGATGAAGTGTTTAAGAAGGTGTGTTCACATGAGTTTGAGGATTTTATGGAGGCCGTGGCGTTCATATCAGGAGGAGTCCTATTCCGCATAGGTACAAGAGAAACAGTACGTATATGCTTTCTGCATATTTCATGAAGTGTTTAAGAAGGTGTGTTCACATGAGTTTACATAGATAGATAGATAGATAGATAGATAGATAGATAGATAGATAGATAGATAGATAGATAGATAGATAGTTCTATGCTACTTTATAAGTATGTGATCTTTTCACACAGGTATCTGACTTAGGGTCTTCCATAGCCTAAGTTCAGATGAGGGTTTGTTGACTATCAGTTTCACACTGATCCTTCCTCTTTGAGTCACTCATATTCACTCTCCTATAACCTATAAGGTCATACATCTCATGTATATTCAGATTACTGCCCACACATCTAAATATGTTTGTTACATTGTACAATCACTCATTCATCTATTTCTCATCACATAGAGTGGTTGAGAGTTTTGCTCCCACATTGTACATTGAACATTGGTATATATGATACTATGAGTAAGCGATGGCTTATGTAACACCTTACACATGTCGTCTATTCTTTCTCTATCTTTGACTCATCATTTGTATGATTAAGTTGTGGTATGTTCATGTTTTGTGAATATGGAAGATTGCTGGAATTAATGTTGTACATGACTGGAACTATGGAACCATGGACCTTTGACATGAGCCTAAGGGCCTACCTCACATCCAACATTTGGTATCAGAGCAATAAGGTTTTGGTTTCAGAATTTTAGATCTTTGGCATCAATGCATTAAGGCTCATTCATATCTCAGGTTCCGAGAATTCCAGATTACAACATATGATTTGAAAGCATCTTCTAATATTTGACATTTGACATACACACTTAATCTAGATGAGTAGAGATTTGAGAATTAGACACTTCAGTTACATGTGTATTCATCAGTGTGGAGTATGAAGTTGATGATATGTTAGCAGCCGAATATTTTTGGAAGAGTATAAAAATACTTTACAAAAGTATTATTTGAAGACCCAGACTTGATGAAGAGAAGACTACTTCAAATTCAAGGAAGAACAATGGTTTAGAGAAGATGAAGGAATCAGATCAACATCAAATCACAGGTATCAATTTTTACTATCAGATTATCATTTGCAGGTCATGTCTTAGAAGAGCAGTTATGAAGAGATTTGAAGAAATTCAAGGAGTACTTTTATACACTTTCATTATTTGAAAGTTAAAGGCTACATCAAAACAGGTGTCTAGAGGTTTTTCTAGAGAGTTTTGAGAGATCTCTTTCATGGCAAGAAAGTTCATCTAAGAAGACAAATGTGAAGATGGCATGAGTTTTTCAGCCAATTTTCTGTTGCAAGTTGGTTGGATATCAAGGTACAAATGTGATCTAGAGAAGGTAACTCTAGAAGGATAATTCATCATTCAGACAAAAGATTGGTGAATTTAGTCATTTCAGACATTTGAAATAGCATTTTGATTTAGAGATATGAGGAGATGATAAAACATGATTCTATATTCACTTCCATTTGTATACCATGTTTGTTTTATCTCTTACTCTTAGTACTAGAGAAAGAAAAAAGTTCATTTCAAGACATCAAGAGTGCTTGCTACTTCAAGATGAAAAGAACAAAAGGTATGGAAGAGAAGTTTGAAGATGTTATCATCATCAGGTGGAAGAAAGATGCAGAAGAAGAAAGTCCATCATTTCCAAAAGAAAAGTAAGACTTCGTTTTCTCATATAGTTCCACATACTTTTCCTATTTTATCCTCTACACCCAAAGACAAGTCTACGAGAACATCCTTTTTAAAGAAGAAGCAATTTCTTGTTTTGCATTACACTTGGTCATGATTTAGTAGATTTGACAAAGAATTGCATTGAGAGAAAGAAAAGCAGCAGATTTTGAAGACAACTTATATATTTTAACTCATATGTATGAGTTATATATAAGTTGAAAATTTTGAGCAGGCAGCTTATATGTTTCCTCAAAGAATTCTTGGTGTGTCAATACTGAGCTACTTGGTATATGACAAGTTGCAGAGAATTATATTTCTTCTTTATCTAACTCTTAAGGTAAAAAGAGTTTTGTAGCAGATGTTGAAGACTTGGGTTGAGGTTTTATATTTGGAAAAGGTTACCTCATATTCACTATTTTCATAAACTTTAGAAAATTCAGAATCTTGTTGATGTACGAGTCAAGTTGTACTTTCTATGATTGTCTTGATTTTTGGATACATGCTTTGTATTCAAAAATGTGTTCCATCAGATCCTATCACTTGATTGAAAAGTGGAGTTAGCTAAAAAGAAAATCAAGCAGGTACTGTCACATTTCACCGGGGTAAAATATGAAAGTTATGAAGTATCAAACTTGCAACTTTTGGAGTTCTCAAGGTGAGAAGTTTGTCCACTTATGTTTGAAGGATTTCTTGAAGGATTTTTTTGAAGAAAAGTTTTACAACTTTTTGAGAAGCTTGGACACTTAGAGACATTCATGTAATAAATCAAACATTCAGTCATTAAGGTTTGATAAGAGCAGATTCTACACAGGAGAGATCATTAATCTTGTATGATCTTCAACATTTATGAGTTAGTTGTCTATCCTTTGTTTGTGAAGATTCTTAACATTGGAAGAAGTAAGTCAAAGATTCAGGTTCTATTAGATTTGTGTTGCAGAGAAATAGAAGATACTTGTTATGTTACAGAAGGTTATGAATCCTATAAAGCTTTCAGCAAGGTTTTGTTATGTTCAGTTCAACTAACCTTATTCTAGATTTTGGAAAGTTGAGGAATGACATGGAGAGCTATTGGCATCTGATCAATGCTAATAAGAAGGATTTAGAAGTTTTGTTTCAGATATAGGTATTGATCATTGAACATCATATTTATGAAGGAAGACGTTCCATATTTCATAAAGTCTGATATATTTGAAGAATACTGGATACTAGTGTTAAATCATCGAGGGGTGTGATGAACCATGAAGACTTATTTTCAAGCCATATGTAAAAGAATACAAAGTCATACCTATAGGTATTCCTATTTCAGGTAATCATATATTTCCTTTGTCAGGTTCTCTTTATGTTCCATCTTTAAAAGAAGAAGGAAGAAGAAGAATGTTTGGAGAAAGTTCCTGTTCAGGAGAAGGTTCCAGAGTTCTATTGAAGAGAAGCTTGATATTTCAGAAAGGTATATTTCAAAAGTGCACACATATATGTTTATAACCAGGTTCTGAAGGAAAGAGGTATACTTACAGTTTGAACAAGGATGAAGACATGATGACATCATAGATTTTTTACTCAAATTCCAGTTGATTGCAATTGAGTTGAGTTGATTTGACTTGAGTAGAGGAAAAAATGAATCAGGAGTGTTCATCATACACTAAGTTGTGAGTTGTCAGTCACAGGTTCCAGGATTCAGTTCCTGATTTTGATTAGTGTATTTACATGACACAACAAAAGTACGCTGAGAAACCTTTTTGGAAGGTAAATTCAAATATATGGATCCTAGTGTATGTTTTCAGGTTTTTGAAAACAGGAGATAGCAAGTGTAGAGTCAATTCATGCTACATTGCTTGATGTGTACACTATTGGATATCTAGTTTGCATATTCTCTCAAGTATTATGGTTCATATTCAACAAGTTCAGATTTTTGAAGGAAAGTCAAATTCAATTTTGAAGAAGACTTTTGAAGAACAAGTTCTGAAGTGCTAGAGTACAAGCTTGAAGCTTGTGACAGGCTATTAGAAGCTTGTGATAATTTGCAACTTAGAAAGTTTGCAGATTCAGTTCAGTTTGTGCCAATATGCCATTGCAGGCGGGATCATTGGAAACAATGCCAATTGGTCAACACTTGCTCAATATCTAATTGGTCAACACTTGCAATAGCATGTGTACTTGTTGTTCTTAATCCCTCTACAATAAGCCATGTCAACGCAACATACCAGCATATGTAGCAGTTTGTATTATCCATTGTACAACCAAAAGCGCCTAGTGCAGTGGTTAAAAGGCGTTGAACTCCCATGATACCCACCAAGGTTCAAGTCCCCCAATCGGCAGCGCTGGACACAAACTATATTTTATGCTTTTCTCATTAAAACAAAAGCTGAAGGCAAAGAATAAAGGCAATGGACGGTGCTTTATTCGTAGCTTTTTATTAAGTGATCGCTATTTCGTCATGTGCTTTATGCAAAACTTATGCTTTATTATTGCTTTTCAAGGGAACAAGAATACTATATAAACAAGTGCTTGGCTCACTTGTATTCATCCTTCACCTAGTTTTCAACACAAGCCTTGAGCTTGGACCTCAATAGAGGTGGTGTTTCATCTAGCACATGGGGCAGCCATGGTGCTAACTTGAAGCATGTTGAGGAGCAGCTAATGAGTTCTTCTTAATGATTCTTCTTGGAGAAGATGAGGGGTGTGGACACACTCTAGCTCATGGAGAGGAGGTTATCTCTTGTTCATGGCAAGAAGACTTGGTCATTAGCAGCTTGATGGTGAGGATCGGCCATCTACATGTTGTAGTTGAAGATTATCTTCTACAAGAAGATGTCAGGCTACTTCAAAGACATTGGATGGTGGTTAACATAAGATTCACATCTTATGTTAAGTATTCAGGTACATATTCTCTTTATGCACACAGGTACTACTTGAATTTTATGGAGGCCGTGGCGTTCATATTTGGAGGAGTCCTATTCAGCATAGGTACAAGAGAAACAGTACGTATATGCTTTATGCATATTTGATGAGGTGTTTAAGAAAGTGTGTTCACATGAGTTTGAGGATTTCTAGCAGCAAACTTGTTAGCATTCTATGCTACTTTATAAGTATATGATCTTTTCACACACATATCTGACTTAGGGTCTTCCATAGCCTAAGTTTAGATGAGGGTTTGTTGACTATCAGTTTCACACTGATCCTTCCTCTTTCAGTCACTCATATTCACTCTTCTATAACCTATAAGGTCATACATCTCATGTATATTCAGATTACTACCCACACATCTGAATATGTTTGTTACATTGTACAATCACTTGTTCATCTATTTCTCACCACATAGAGTGGTTGAGAGTTTTGCTCCCACATTGTACATTGAACATTGGTATATATGATACTATGAGTAAGCGATGGCTTACATAACACCTTACACATGTCGTCTATTCTTTCTCTATCTTTGACTCATCATTTGTATGATTAAGTTGTGGTATGTTCATGTTTTGTCAATATGGAAGATTGCTGGAATTAATGTTGTACATGACTGGAACTATGGAACCATGGACCTATGACATGAGCCTAAGGGCATACCTCACTTCCAACATTTCTGTCTCAGGGTCAATCTCTATGTATTCCTGAAAAATAGGAAGTACCACCGGTGAATGTCTCATTCATTACTATAGCATATTTTGCTATTTCCTTATACTTTTGTGCATTCTATACACTCAACCTTATGTTTATCACTCTCATAAAAGGATTTTGTTTAATTGTAATCACGCTGGTCGCTATGGGCATTTGAAGTTCATTGTCTCTTGCATAGATAGTAAGTTTTTTGAGCTAGGCATCCCACGAACCTATCTATTTTGTATCGACTCATTCTACTTGATGCTCCAAAGTACATAGAGCTTTTTTTTGCACTTATCGCATGCCTATAAGGTCTATTTGATTCTCCATAAGCTAAAGGCCTGGTCTTGTGCCGGCTGGCTAGACCAAACTTCGTCGCTTCGAAACACACTTTTCTACCTTCTACCAGCTTCTCCAAGTTTCTTTCAGTAAGGAGGATGTAGATGTATCCATAATGAAAGATTGGATGGATGGTTTAAACCTATTGATTTGCCCAAAGTGTTTGCAAAAAGTGGAATGGTAGGAGTTATCAAATTGGAATGACTCAAACTACCAATTAAGGGAAACAATTCCGTTTGGGAAATGGATGGATCCTTATCCTTTTCCAAAACAAATGGACATAGGCAAGTTACTATTGCATCATTATGGCTACCAAGGATAGCCCTACCTTCATCTTTGGGCTTCTAGAATAATTCCAAAATAGCCCAAAGTGATTTTGAACCCCGTCAATGGATTGATGAAGCTTTATGACCTCAACCTTACCATTGGAAAAACGTCCAAGGTCCTAATCTACTTTAAATAAACTATCTTTGAATTCCTTCATCTCATTTGAAGTGTTGTTTGTTTTCCCTTACTGTATGGTACCCTCAATGTTTAAAGCTAAAGTCATTGATTCTACGTTCCATGCATCAGGCACATGACTTAGAATTGAAATCATTCTTGCAAATGCATGTGATGCACATGATATTATAGGTGGGCTAAACATGAATGAATATACTGATAAACCTGCCACGCTGGCTCTAATACCATGTCACGAGGAAGGAGATAAGGAAGAGATCTCACACACACACTCTCACTCTCAAGGAGAAGCACATAAATATGCTTATACTACTCCTAAGAACGACATAGCTTGAAGTACCCTCCATTGCACACAGTGTGTTATTTACTTTCTTTAGAGTTCCTAATGTGAGTGATGCATCAAAAAATCAAAAGAACAATGCACAATTTCACAAGAGTACTTCTTGATTAAATTTTGATTCATTGTAAGCTCGATTCTAGTAGAGGGTGCTAGAAATACAACGTGGAAAATCCTCCAAAAATAGATGGACTTCCCAACTTCACTCTCGTATCCCGATCACTTCATGATGCTCCGAGATGGCTTGATCTGACTTCCTTCATCCTTGGATAATAAGTAAATAATGCATCGCGTTGTCCTTCTTGGGATCAAGACAAAGTTGCAAACTCGATTCAGAATCATCTTTGATGAGGTTCTGATGGAAATCTTAGCAAAGAACTCAAAAAATAGGGCTTCTCAGTTCGGGATTAGAAAAGAATACAAAATCGAGTTTAAAATGATGCAAATTTCTAAGCATATGATAGAAACAAAGTGAAATAGAAGTCGCTGAGCCTCTGTAGCTTAGTGGATAGTCCCTTAATCTTCAAATGGAGGTTGATAGATCAAATCTTGCTGGCCATTCTTGTGTAAAGATTCACCTTGTTTTTCTACTTATATTTTTGAGCTATTGCATCCAGCTAAATAGAACACTGCCACATAGATTGAGGTCAAGTGGCCTAAGCTATCTTGTCTTAGAAGGGTGCCTCTCATTGACGATGTCTGCAGTTAAAATCATGAAAGAAGAGTTGTGGTGAAAGGATTTTAAAAGCTATACCTTTTTCTCTTGGCTAGAATGTCGAATGCAAAAAAACATTTTAATAGTGATGACAACTTCATGGATCATCAATTATTATGTGCTCTCTTGGCTTAGGATCGTACCTTCGATAGGCAAGGTCACTAGTTTGAGTCTATCCAGTTGTTGTGCCTAATCAAATCTTTTCGTTTAGTTCATGCTTAATAGCTTGAGCTGATCCTCTAGAACTTTATACAAGTAGCACCAAGAAGAATCAAGAAATTTGAAGAACTTGAGTATTGTGGTTTACAAGAAATATCCTCATGGACAAGGTCGTGAGATCAAATCTCTTGGGCACACTGCTATGTAGATATTTTCTTGTCTTTACGTTTTTAAACCTAGCACCCCCAAGCTTCTACAGTAGCCCTTCACATCCGTGAACTGCTAGATCCACCTCTACAATTGCACCACAAGAAGTTGAATCCACATCAAGTTCTTCATGAGATCTTGAGGAAGAAGAAGATGAGAGCAAGGTCTCCAGGGAAGCTACATGTCTGTGATACTAATGCAAGAGAACGAGGATTAGGACCATGATCACATGCTAGAGACATGATTTTCCTCCCAACCATCCACCTCTATATATAGCTCTCTCCATAGGACTACCTTCTTGGGCAGGTGGATACTAACCACTCTAGAAAACTTTGGGCAAAATACTCTCCCCATGTACCCCATGCGGATTGAAGCCAAGACCTCCTCCTTCATACCCTTGAGACTTAACCTCTAGGCTAAGTGGATCACTTGTTTACAAGAGCACATGACCTCCTAGTAAGTCTAGACTCGAGATCTTTGATCATACACACAGGTGACCAAATGATGTCCAATTTTAGATCCCTCTAGACCATCCGGACCCTTGGATCATCAACTTACTTTATTACTGGTAAGGACTAACTAGTTGGAATAGGTAAGAACATTAAACATTATACATAAATTTTATGTAGAGAACTCATTCAATCTTCAAAAATGTTAAGTCTAATTTGACTCATCCATTTTCGTTCACTTTAACAAAAGTATTGAAAATTCGATGGACAAAGAAGGATTTCATACTTCTATACAAGAGTTCAAAGTAGTCTTAAAGAGAACATAACTAAGGATCCTCCATATATTTGACAATTTAAAGAAGTCATATTAATCCCTTAATGTTTATAATTTGCAAAATCGTGAAACTCATTTAGATTTTTTTTGGTCCAGTTGAACTTGGGGTGACAAGAATTTTGGAATATATCATTTCTACATTCTATCAAGATATTAAAGTCTAGATTGGAAAATCTATTTCTCTAGTTGGGAAAGAGGTCAATGGACGTTAAAGAGACATGGGCCATAGCAAAAACATCTAAGTCAAATTTCTTGGTGTGAAAAAATTTGACTCCAATATGCACAAGTAAAGTTATCGAACCTCTTCTAGAAACTATTATGCCAGACACTTGCCTCTAACACTTGATTCAATGATAGCTCTAATATCTAATTACTATAAAATTTTGTCCACACAGATTAGAGATTACTAGCTTTCTAGAAAGCTATATGTCACTCCAATTGAAGTCTGAATGATTAGGAATCTAACTACCTAAAGACATACTACCTATCAATTAAGGTTAAGTAGAGAATAGAGGTTTAGAAGATATGCTCCAAGTAACTACTACAGAAGAATCAAGTAGAGATATTTAAATCCAAAAATGTAAATGCAATCAGATTTTGAAGAGAATATAATATGCACAAAATGGATATCTACATAGAGATAAATGGCTTCAACAAGGTGATTGTGTACAAAAGGGTATACTACTTATGTGCCTTGTTGCACACTATTTAGGGGAATTCGGATATACTTTGGTGAGAGAATGACTAGGATATGCTTCTACACCATCTTTTTCTCATCTCCACAAAACACAATATCCCAAAGCCTTCCAAATATAGAGAAAATTGCACTCATGACTTTCCGATTCTTGTCCTTTGTTCTTCCATTTCCTGTGGTGGCTATTCATACTCTTAACCAATCCATATGGATTAGGTGGCACCGCTTCTGTGTATTATAGCTCTTGATTCATATTTTGGCTTTTACTCAACGCATAAGCAGGTAATCTTGCACCTTTATTTCCAACACTCTCCTTCAAGGTTATAAGTATATAGTCTATATCTTCAAGCCCCCTTTTCTATTTGACCTTACAAGATGATTAGAACTAGTATAAATACATAAATCGTGAGGATGTAAATAATGAAAGGCATCTATGTGTCAAGCCTCACAATTGGATCTTGCTACAAGTTCCATAAATTTCAACACTCCCCTTCAATCTACAGCTTGGATTCAAGGCTATTCTCCAAATCTTGTCCTCATCGGGTTTTGCTTCTATTGCCTTGATATTTATTTTTTTAATTACTTTGTGATGAAACATCATTTCTTCAAAACATATTTGACTTCTTTCCAGCTTAATCTGTGCTTCCTTTGCTCTTATCAATAGATATTCTTGAATCCCTATCACAAACCATGCTGTATACAAACTTATATGATCAAATGAGATCACCTTGGCTATATATATTTTTGTCACTTAACTATCTTCCTTTTTGTCATCTATCTTCAAATCTCTCTTGTTTTATACCTTCATGGCATCATGGATTCTAAGAGTTTTTTATTTTCTTTCGTCATCCTTTGTCTTTGAACAACCTTCAACTTTTGTGTATGGCTGTGATTTCTTGCATCTACATGTTTTCTCAAGTTTACGTTTGTGACGTCAGGTGGATTCTTCTTCATTCTGGAGTCTTTCAAAGTTGTTGGCTAATCTTCTAACTTTGGAAAGCCTTCATTGATATATGGTTGTTGTTGGGGATTCGGGGACAAGAAGGAGTTTGAGGGTTTGTAGGAGAAAAAAGAGATGATGAAAATGGAGTAATAGTGAGAGCTTCTGCAAAGGAATGCTCTTGGAAACCTTGAATATTACTTATCCTGCAACAATTACAATGACTGCGCAATGACTAAATACAACTTCAGAGAGTATCAATTACTGAAGACCAATTATCTCAAGTCCTCTAGCGGCGGCCTCCAATCCTTCACTTGCTTCCCGCTTCCCTTGTGCAAACCTTGCACTAAGCTTCCGCCAAGCTAAGGAATTGGTATCACTGCGCAGCACGCAATAGCCCTTGGAACTCTTGGAATCCAGCCAGCCTTCTCTCTTCTCTGCACCCTTCCTCTTGGCACCTCTTACGCTCTTTTATGTCGTCGCACACTGGAGGCTCTTATTGCTTCCTCTCTTGCTCCTCTGAAGCTCTCTCTTGCTCCCAACTCTCAATGTCCAGAATAGCCTTTGTCCTTCCTTTTGTTTGAGAGTCCGCCGGTTCGCGCACTCTAACTGCAATACAATCTTGGTGTCCTTTCAATGTCCCAAGATTGTCTTTTTGAACTGGTCCTCAACGATTCGCTACTTTGTCTTGTAGTGACTTTAGAACAAGAGTGACTTTTAAAAATAAAATTTTGATTGGGCGGCCTATTTCCACCTTTGCGTACGCGGCCTTCCACTTTCACTTTTCCTTGTAATTCTTTCACTTTTGCACCTTAAGATTTTAGATTCAACCTTTGAACCTTAAGAGGAAAAATACTTTGTACCTTTAGTTTCGACCGGTTAGGGCTCTACAGATGCCCACCACCTAAAGATCTCTCCGTCCCGGAGAGACAACAGCGATACCAACTGAGAAATTGCAAAGACACAGAGATGAAAATAATGGAGGCAAGAAAAAATTAATATAATGCACCCCACAAGAATGGTGAGAGATCAAAAGTATGAGGTAATTATTGTAAAATGGAAACTGGAAACTAAGAGGAATTATTCAGACTATGAATGAGCAATTTATTTGAGACTGAGGAAATTTATTGTGGAGGTTGATTGAGGTTGTCAGCCGAGGTTGATGGAGAAGGGGGCAAAGGAGCAGAAGCTTGTTCGATCGTAAGCTGTAGCGAACTAAGGCATTGTCTAAGGTGATCCCTTTCCCTGCGGATACGTCGGCATGCAGCATTAGCACAAAGACCTAAATTGGAGCGATTCTGAAGATCTTCTAAGGCTTTCAGCGCAGAGTCGGCCATATCGCGATAATGATCTCGCTCTTCTTTGAGCAATCGGGCCGTTTCGGTGAGGGAGTGCCATTGAGAGGTTGCCATGCGATTGATGTTTTCTATTGTTGAGATATACTGTTGATGAACCGAAGCTGCTGCGGCAACCGAATCCAAGGAAATCTGAGAGGCCTGAGCATTGCCGATAGCGACTACACTCGCGTCCTGGAGTAATTGCAAAAAGGAAGGGGTTGATGGTAGGTCAAGAGGCGGAGTGGGATTGGCCGGTGTAGCAGGAGGGGGAGGGGGAGGGGGAATAGAGGGCGGAGGAGGATGAAGGGTTGGAGTGGAAAATGGAGTGGGAAGTGAAGGATTGGGGGAAGGGAGCGTTCGACTGACAGGTATGTTACTGATAGAGGGGGAGGTGAAATCCGGGTGAATTGGTGGCATACAGGTGGGGTTTTGAGGGTTGAGCTGTGTTTGAATAAGTGGGGTGAAATCTGAAGAGAGGGGAGGTCTAGGGATAATAGGAGGGGTAGGCATGGATGGAGAAATTGTAGATTCAGGAGGGAAAGGGGAAGAATATTGGGAAGTGAAGGCGGGGACATGAGGGGGGGTAGTCATGAACGGAGGGATGGTAGATGCAGGAGGAAGAGGTGAAGAAGATTGGGCAGGGAAGTAGGTTACATCAGGGGGATACGTCATGAATGGAGAGGTTGTGGATGCACGAGGGAGAGGTGAAGAAGATTGGGGAGGGAAGGAGGTCACATCAGGGGGATTAGTTATGAATGGAGAGGTGGTAGAGGCAGGAGGGATAGGTGAAGAGGATTGGGGAGGGATGGAGGTTACATCAGGGGGGTTAGTGATGAATGGAGAGGTGGTAGATGCAGGAGGGATAGGGGAAGAAGATGGGGGAGGGCAGGAAGTTACATCAGGTGGCGCGGATGTGGGTGTCGAGGCTGAAGCTGAGTCAATAGAGAATAGAGGGGGGGAGGGAGATGGAGCAATGGAAGGTCCAGGGTGGGTAGGGAGATAAGAAGCATTGTGCGCCGAGTGTGCAGGTATGTGATAGAGCCAAGCTAAGAAAGGTGCAGAATAGATGGAAAATGCATGAGATCCTCTAGAGATAGCCTCGCGGAGTCAACGGGAGCGCAAAGTCAAGGAACTATAAATGAGGTGTGCGTAAGGGTAAGGACGGCTATGGAGAAAGCAAAAAAGCTGATCGGCAATACGAATATCTGACCAGGGAAGCGAAGAAGTTTGACTGCGTAGTAGGAAGAAAAAGATGAACGCATTGAGAAGGGTGGTCATGCGGAGCGAAAACCTAGCATTACTTTGAAAGTGTGTGGTAGAAAAGGCAATAGTAGCCGAGGCGGACAGGCCAGAGTAGAGGAAAGGGGGAGCACGAAAATTTATTAGGGGAGACCCAATACTGGCGGCAATGTCTGGGATGAATAGAGTACCAGTTCTAAAATGAGGGAAGAGGCGGATAGCTTCATAAACCTGGGTAAAATTGGCGGGGTTATTGAAGAAAACATTAGCCAAGCCCCACAAGCCCGCCTGCTGAAGATCCTCAATGGAAAACATTTGACGAAGGGCAATGGTAGGTATGGATAGATGCATTCGGATTTGCAGGTTAATGTCAGGTGGGAGAAACAGGCGCATATAATCCCCGGTTGGTGAAGATGGGTGGGATGAATGAGACATAGATGGGGAAGGAGAAGGAGGGTGCGGGAGGGGAGGTGGGGAATAAAGGTAGCTGGAATCAGAGTCTATGGAATAAATGGGAAGATCAAGGGCCGGAGGCGGTGTTGGATTAGCTTGAACCGAATGTACTGCCGATGAGGGAGGAGGAGGATTGGGAATGTCAGAGGGAACCGCGGCGGTGAGAGAGGACGAGTTGAGAAGGTTTGGAGGCAGCTGGGATGGAGGATCGGAACTCGCACCCGGAGCGGGGGGTTCAGCCATAGAGGTAGTTGGCGTGGGGTAGTCGGTGGTGGCGGGGATGGTAGGGGTTTGAGGCGGAGCGAGAGATTAGGAGGGGGTGCCGAGGGGAGGATGGGGACGGTGGTGTGAGGGGGTTGGGGGTTTGAGGGGCGCCGAGGGGGATCGAGGGGGAGGGAGGGGCGGTGGTGCGGGGGCTTGAGGGTGAGGGGGGGGGGGATGGTGGTAGGCTGCGGGGGATGGAGGGTGAAGGGGGGGTGGGGTGGTTTGCAGGGGATGGAGGGGTGGAGTGGGTGCGGTAGTCCGAGGGGGGGTGGTGGTTTGAGGGGCGCCGAGGGGGAGCGAGGGGGAGGGAGGGGCGGTGGTGAACGGGGAATTGAGGGTGAGGGGGGGGTATGGTGGTAGGCTGCGGGGGATGGAGGGTGAGGGGGGGGGGTGGTTTGCAGGGGATGGAGGGTGGAGTGGGTGCGGTAGTCCGAGGGGGGGTGGTGGTTTGAGGGGCGCCGAGGGGGAGCCAGGGGGAGGGAGGGGCGGTGGTGAACGGGGAATTGAGGGTGAGGGGGGGGGATGGTGGTAGGCTGCGGGGGATGGAGGGTGAAGGGGGGGGGGGGGGGGGGTGGGGTGGTTTGCAGGGGATGGAGGGGTGGAGTGGGTGCGGTAGTCCGAGGGGGGGTGGTGGTTTGAGGGGCGCCGAGGGGGAGCGAGGGGGAGGGAGGGGCGGTGGTGAACGGGGAATTGAGGGTGAGGGGGGGGTATGGTGGTAGGCTGCGGGGGATGGAGGGTGAGGGGGGGGTGGTTTGCAGGGGATGGAGGGTGGAGTGGGTGCGGTAGTCCGAGGGGGGGTGGTGGTTTGAGGGGCGCCGAGGGGGAGCGAGGGGGAGGGAGGGGCGGTGGTGTGCGGGGGCTTGAGGGTGAAGGGGGGGGATGGTGGTAGGCTGCGGGGGATGGAGGGTGAAGGGGGGGTGGGGTGGTTTGCGGGGGATGGAGGGGTGGAGTGGGTGCGGTAGACCGAGGGGGGGTGGCGGTTTGAGGGGCGCCGAGGGGGATCGAGGGGGAGGGAGGGGCGGTGGTGCGGGGGCTTGAGGGTGAGGGGGGGGGGATGGTGGTAGGCTGCGGGGGATGGAGGGTGAAGGGGGGGTGGGGTGGTTTGCAGGGGATGGAGGGGTGGAGTGGGTGCGGTAGTCCGAGGGGGGGTGGTGGTTTGAGGGGCGCCGAGGGGGAGCGAGGGGGAGGGAGGGGCGGTGGTGTGCGGGGGCTTGAGGGTGAGGGGGGGGGATGGTGGTAGGCTGCGGGGGATGGAGGGTGAAGGGGGGGTGGGGTGGTTTGCGGGGGATTGAGGGGTGGAGTGGGTGCGGTAGTCCGAGGGGGGGTGGTGGTTTGAGGGGCGCCGAGGGGGAGCGAGGGGGAGGGAGGGGCGGTGGTGTGCGGGGGCTTGAGGGTGAGGGGGGGGGATGGTGGTAGGCTGCGGGGGATGGAGGGTGAAGGGGGGGTGGGGTGGTTTGCGGGGGATGGAGGGGTGGAGTGGGTGCGGTAGACCGAGGGGGGTTGGGGGTTTGAGGGGCGCCGAGGGGGATCGAGGGGGAGGGAGGGGCGGTGGTGCGGGGGCTTGAGGGTGAGGGGGGGGGGGGATGGTGGTAGGCTGCGGGGGATGGAGGGTGAAGGGGGGGTGGGGTGGTTTGCAGGGGATGGAGGGGTGGAGTGGGTGCGGTAGTCCGAGGGGGGGTGGTGGTTTGAGGGGCGCTGAGGGGGAGCGAGGGGGAGGGAGGGGCGGTGGTGTGCGGGGGCTTGAGGGTGAGGGGGGGGGATGGTGGTAGGCTGCGAGGGATGGAGGGTGAAGGGGGGGTGGGGTGGTTTGCGGGGGATTGAGGGGTGGAGTGGGTGCGGTAGTCCGAGGGGGGTGGGGGTTTGAGGGGCGCCGAGGGGGATCGAGGGGGAGGGAGGGGCGGTGGTGTGCGGGGGCGTGAGGGTGAGGGAGGGGGGGTTGGGGTGGTAAGGAGATCGTCTGCTTTCTTCCACAGCTTCTCTCTTCCACGTCGGATGCACAAATCGTCGGACAGCTGAACTTGGCCAGAGAAATGATGAGGATACAAAATTGCGGATACTGAGGGGAGCAATAAGGAAGGAGAAGGCACTTTATATAGCCAGGAGGAATGAAAGGCTACCTCAGAGGCATGGATGGTTTACCCCAAAAGTGTGTTCAAAAGAGAGGAGATGCAAGATCTAAGCTCATCCAACCAAAAGATAAACAAAAGAGAGGGTGGAAATGAAAGTGGTTAGCAGAAATAAGTGCCAATAAAAAAAAATCGGCGCCTAAATTATTCGCCACCGAAATACTTAATTTTTGCGTTCCAAACACTAAAGCAATCAAAACACTAAGGAAACCAAAGAAATGAAAATTCACTGTTTATGGCTTTAGGTGGTACCCCTTGAGCCGGGAGATGTTTACCAAGGGTAGGGTGTCCCCATCTAGGGTTGCCAATTGCACAGCACCCCATTGTAGTATCTTTGTGATGCGAAAAGGGCCTTCCCAATGGGGAATCCATTTCCCTTTGTTTTGATTAGAAATTTCTGGTCTGTGTAGCAGGGCTAAATCTCCAGGCTTCAAATTGTTTTGCCATAGATTTTTGTCATGAGTCTCCTTCCTGTGTAATTGCAGCTTCTCTAACTGTTTGGATGCTAAAATTCTCGATTCTTCCAGTTTATGCAAAGCAGTCAGTCTTGCTGAAATTTCCATCCCATTTCTCTCTGGTCTTTCCGTTCTTATAGAGCCTCTGATAAATTCAAATGTTTCAATAGGAACCAAGCCATAAACTAATTGAAAGGGGGAATACCCAGTCTCTTTATAGGCCAGTCTGTATGCCCATAATGTACCCAGATAGGCCCGTCCCCAAGAGGTCGGCTGCAACATGCATTCTTTTCGTAACATTGAAATTAATACTTTGTTTGTTGACTCGGCTTGTCCGTTAGCTCGTGGGTAGTATGCACAAGAAGTCCTGTGTAGGATGCCATACCTGTTTGAAATTTCCTGTAGGACTTTGTTAACAAAATGAGTACCCTGATCGGTACAGATTTCAAGCGGGCATCCAAATCTGCAAATGATGTTACAATACAAAAAATCAGCCACTGTTTGTGCAGAGCAATCCGTTGATGCAATAGCTTCAGCCCATTTTGTTGCGTAGTCCGTGGCTATTAGTAAGTACTTTTCCCTTTTTGGAAGTGCCGGAGGGTATATAGGCCCAACAAAGTCTAATCCCCACTTCTCAAAGGGCTGCCAAGAAGTGGAAACTACCAAAGGGTGATGTCTTTGCTTGGTGGGTTTAGGTCCACACCTCTGGCACACATCACATGTTTTTCTCCAATTATCTGCATCCCTAAAGAGTGTAGGCCACCATAGACCAGCATCTAGTATTCTCTGGTTCATGATATGCCCTGGAAGGTGCCCACCACCTGTTCCTTCATGTGCAAATTGCAATATTTCCCTCACTTCATCTTCCTCTAAGCATTTCCTCATCCTGTCATCCTTGCCCTGTCTATAGAGTTTACCCTGAATGAAAGTATATGGTCTACTCTTGATAAGCAGCCTCTTTCTTAGTACAGCATTAGCACTTTCTGGATACAATCCAGTAGTAATGAACTGCTTGATATCATCATACCATCCTTTAGGTTGTATAGCAAACAAGTATGCGTCCGGGAAATCATCATTGATACCACTGATTTGATCCTTCCTATTTATTCTGGACAAGTGATCCGCCATCACATTTTCTCTTCCTGGCTTATGGATTACCGAGAAATCGAACTCTTGGAATAACAGTAACCACCTCCATATTTTACCCGTAGCATGTGGTTTGTTGAGTAAGTACTTGAGTGGTTGGTGATCTGATATAATAATAAATCTTACCCCCAATAAGTAATGGCGGAATTTTTGAACCGCAAAGACCATTGCTAGTGCTTCCCTTTCGGTAGTACTGTAATTTCTTTCAGCTTTGGTCAAGATTCTACTGGCATATTGAATTGGCTTGTCCATTTTAAATTCTTCACTGGGTTGAGTTAGAACTGCTCCCACTGCATATGCACTGGCATCGACATGTATATGAAAGATTTTTGACCACTCCGGGGTGACCAAGATAGGAGCACACACTAGCCGTGACCTTAATGTCTGATATGCTTTTTCCTCCTCTTCTTCCCATTTGAAAGGTACTTCTTTACCTGTGAGTCTAGTCAGAGGTCTAGCTATCTCTGCATACATTTTTATAAACCTTCTATGATAACCGGTATGCCCCAAAAAACTCTGGATCTCTTTAGGAGTTTTGGGTTTAGGTAACTTTAATATAGAGAGAATTTTGTCAGGATCTGGGGCCATACCTTTAGCGGATACCACATGTCCTAAGAGGGTTCCTTCTGTCACAAGGAAGTGAGATTTATTTGGATTGAGCTTTAACTTGGTTTCTCTGCATCTTTGGAAAATATTCTGCAGCTGTCTCAGGTGTTGGTCCAAACAATCTAGATGAGTTTCTTTGTGAGATCCTGAAAATGAAGAGAAATCATCCATGAAGATTCTAAGTGAATTCAGCAATAAGGGGCCAAAAATGAGATTGACCGTTCTGTTAAATGTGGCTGGAGCATTTCTTAGCCCAAATGGCATTTTTACATACACATACGTTCCCCACGGTGTGATAAAAGCAGTCTTTTCACGATCCTCTGGGTGTATTGATATCTGATTATAGCCACTGAAGCCATCCATAAAACTATATAGTGCATGCCCCGCCACTTCTTCAATGACCTGTTCTGCAAAAGGCATAGGGAACCCGTCTGGAATGGTCACCTTGTTGAGAGCTCTAAAGTCCACACAAATCCTGATTTTATTAGTATTCTTCTTTGGTACTATAACCATAGGTGAGAGCCACTCTGAGTGTTCCACAGGAATGATGATTCCTGCATCTTCCATCTTTTGGATTTCCACATAGACAGCTTCGGCATACTTTGGATTGAGTCTATAACTCCTTCCTCTGATGGGTCTGGCTCCCTCAACCAGAGGAATTCTGTGTTCTCCATAAGATGCAGGCACTCCTTCTAAGTCTTTATAATGCCAGGCAAAAACATCTGCATACTGGGTTAAGAATGATTTTACCTTTTCTAGGAGCTTTGGGTGGCTCCACAACCAAGTGGCCACTAGAACTGGTTGATTATTGTTTTGGGTGCATAAATGTACTTCTTGAACCGGATTTCTTGTTACCAGATTATCTTCTTGTGCATCTGCTTCCTTGTCTTCTTCTACTAGCTTTTCGTGCATTGCTTCATAAGCAGGTGTATTTTGAACTTCGATGTTTTCCTCCTTGTCCTGTATCCATCCTGCAGGGATTTCTTGAATTGGGAAAGAACATTCAACCTCAGAATTTTTTACCTTGCTTTTAGCTTGGGAAACTTCCTTATCTGATGTTGACACATCCTCCTCCACTTTGTATTTGAGGGGTATCTTCCTGCCCCTTCTGTGGTCAGTGATGGGCTCTCCCAATCCATCAACCTGGACCTTTCCTTTGTCTTCATCATAGCCTCCAAATGTACCAGGATTATCAAGAAAAATTCCAAAACAAGAAGAAGAGTTGCCGGCATGAAGCCAACTTAAAATATCCTCTTCTTCCTCAAAATCTATTTGGGGCTGATCCTCCGCTTCTGTTTCCATGCAAATGCTCACTGTTTGCATCATACTCGTGTTTCCTTGATTGTCTGGGCCTTCTTCTAAATGAATTTGTGTCAGCTCCTGCCCTTTCTTTTGTACCCACATGGTGTCCTTACCCCAATCATGAATGACACTGGCATGCCTCAGCCAAGGTCTTCCAATTAAGAGAGGAAATCCTCCTTCAACCTGGGGCAATCTTAAAACCACAAAATCCAGGATAAATAGATTACCTTGTACTTCAAGTGGAACTTTTGGGATTACCCCTAAGGGCCTTACTTTGCTCTGATCTGCCAAAGTGACTGTGAAATTTGCAGGTCTTGAAGGGTGGAGTCCAATCCTTTTCATGGTATGTTCAGGCATCAAATTAATGCCAGAACCACCATCTACAATAACACCTTGAAATTCATGGCCCTTGATTGATATTGTAAGCCGAGGGCTTTTATAATCTGTAAGGGGTGCTTCACCCCTAATTATCCCTTGATGTAAGATAGCAGTCTTAGCCACTAAGCTTGTCGTAGAAGCTTCATCAATTATCTGCAATAATTCTGACCTGAATTTCCCATCCATCTTTATTAAATCAAGAATACTAACCTCCTTTTTCATGGACTTGAGCAGTCTGGAGGCTTCTGATTCCTTAAGAGCTTGGGCTCCATTTGACTTATCCAACTCCTCATGAGCCCTACTGAATGCCTGTCCAATGGCATCACTGGTACTTGTGCAATTTTCCTTTTTCCTTGTGTCTGCACTTGTGGTGGCTACGTCTTCGGACACACCTTTGTCTCTATTTAATCCATTAATCAATGATTCTTGACCCATGTCCACTGGAGCCTTCCCCTTGCTTCTTGTCTGCACAGTAAAAGAGTCAATTTCCTCTAACTGCACCACCCTGGTAGATGGTGACGGCACCTTAACTTGATTTGCCATTTCTTCTTCCTGCACAGAAATCATTTGGATATGGGGCCCTGACGAAGAGGCTTGATTCTTAGGACAGCAATTTGTATAATGGTCTCTGGCCTCAGGGCAGTTCCTGCAAGGAGGTGCATTCTCCGGTAGAGTGCACCTACTTTGGTAGTGCCCACATTCTCCACACCTGAAGCAAATAATTGGCCTTCTGGGCCCATTTGCAAGGTTATTTCTTGGTCTAGGATTATAGTTATTACCTTGGTTTGTTGCTGCTGCCATTACATTTGCTGGTGGCAAGAGCCCGCCTTGTGTCCAGTATGTCGTTGTCGGTATTCCCCTTGATTGGCATTCATGGGCCTCATGCCCAATCTTTCTGCATAATTGACAAGTCACATTTAGCAAAGGACATTCACTTACTATATGTCCTTGCTTACTGCACATGGAGCACCATAGTCCGTTCTTAATGCCGCCTCCTTTTAGTTCTTGCAACTCCTGCCTCAGCTGAGCTAGTTCCTCTGCTTGGGCTTCCTCTTCCTTTTGGAGCTTGAGGGCTTCAATCTCTCTTCTCAGCTGAGCTACAGTAGTCTCCTCCTCTGTATAGGGCTTATTCCTCTTCAAGCCTTCCAATTCCCTTCTTAACTGGCTCACTGGGTCCTCCAGTTCTGTACCATATGATAGTTGGGAAGACGTTGTACCATACTGGTGCCTTATTTGTTCCAAGCGGGTGGCCGTGTTGATGAATTCCTCAACAGAGGCCGTAGGTAGCACCAACTCTTTTATTTTGCATTGGGTGACCACAGGTAAAGGTTTGGCTAACCACTTCTTGACAAAGAAGTCGTGTGGTGGACCCGGTAATTTGGCCATTAATGCTTTTGCCCTGGTCACGAATTCGGGGAACTTCTCTCCTGGACCCAACTTCAAGTTTTCCAATTCTTCTATAATGATTTCAGCCATGTTGCCATGTTGAAATTGATTCTTAAAGGCCTCTTTCATCATATCCCAAGAGGTAAAGTGATTTTCGGCAAACTGACTAAACCACTTGTCTGCCAGACCCTCCACTGTGGCGGGGAAGAGTATCAAGAAAGCATCTTCCCTACCCATTAGTCCCCTAGTCTTACATAATGAAAGAAATCGTCGAATGTGCTCATCTGGGTCCTCATGGGCTAAACCTCTGAAGGAGGGGAATTTTATGTTTAACCTGGAGAGCAAGATTTCTAGGTCCACCTGCCCTGCCATGCTTCCTACCGATGAAGTCGATGAAAGTGGACTTGATAATCTTCGGTTCGTCTTTCTTCTTGTCTGCTTGCACTTGATTCTCAAGGTTTGTGACCGGGTCGCGGTCATGAGCTATTCATAGTCCACTAAAAATGAGACACTTGATAAAAGGATGTACCTTTTGGCCCACTGGAGTAATGTTGTCGACACTGGAATGTTGTCCTTCAATGGCAATATATAGTCTCCTATGCTCAAAGCTCCTTGGATATCCCACCGGGTGTGCCAAATTTGTTGGGGATTCGGGGACAAGAAGGAGTTTGAGGGTTTGTAGGAGAAAAAAGAGATGATGAAAATGGAGTAATAGTGAGAGCTTCTGCAAAGGAATGCTCTTGGAAACCTTGAATATTACTTATCCTGCAACAATTACAATGACTGCGCAATGACTAAATACAACTTCAGAGAGTATCAATTACTGAAGACCAATTATCTCAAGTCCTCTAGTGGCGGCCTCCAATCCTTCACTTGCTTCCCGCTTCCCTTGTGCAAACCTTGCACTAAGCTTCCGCCAAGCTAAGGAATTGGTATCACTGCACAGCACGCAATAGCCCTTGGAACTCTTGGAATCCAGCCAGCCTTCTCTCTTCTCTGCACCCTTCCTCTTGGCACCTCTTGCGCTCTTTTATGTCGTCGCACACTGGAGGCTCTTATTGCTTCCTCTCTTGCTCCTCTGAAGCTCTCTCTTGCTCCCAACTCTCAATGTCCAGAATATCCTTTGTCCTTCCTTTTGTTTGAGAGTCCGCCGGTTCGCGCACTCTAACTGCAATACAATCTTGGTGTCCTTTCAATGTCCCAAGATTGTCTTTTTGAACTGGTCCTCAACGATTCGCTACTTTGTCTTGTAGTGACTTTAGAACAAGAGTGACTTTTAAAAATAAAATTTTGATTGTGCGGCCTATTTCCACCTTTGCGTACGCGGCCTTCCACTTTCACTTTTCCTTGTAATTCTTTCACTTTTGCACCTTAAGATTTTAGATTCAACCTTTGAACCTTAAGAGGAAAAATACTTTGTACCTTTAGTTTCGACCGGTTAGGGCTCTACAGTTGTGTTGAGACTCTTTTCATCATTTTCTTTTGCATGCTTTTTCATAACCTATGTCTTCTCTTCCCTCTCTTTTTGAGTTGGTAATGGTTGTAATGGTTTCTTCCAACTTTTCTTCTTGAATTTCCTTATGTTTCAAGTCTTCTCTTTGCCTTCTAAGAAATCCTTCCATAGAGGTAGCTTCTCCTCTTCTATTGAGGTCACCTTTTATGACTACTCTTACTCGTTCTTAGAGTGAGACTACTTCTCTTCCAAATCAAAAAATTGACTTGTTGCACTATCTCTTCTTTGGACTTTTCACTAATCTTCCACTCCTCACAAGCTAACTCCTATTTGCCTCATAACCTTTTTTTCATGCTCCATAACTACTTTTATAGCTACAAAATCCACAATGGACTGATCACACATGAAGTCTTTTTTCATTTCCTCGTCATGGTGAAGCATTATAGATTCCACATCATCTAAGCATTCTTCATCAACTACAAGAAAGGATAAGAGAATCTCAATAGCTTAGGAATCATCCACCTTCTCTCTACATGCTTCTTTGAGGATCACAATGGGAGACTTGTTCGTGATCTCCTCCTTCTTTTCTTTGCCTCTATTGTACTTATGAAAGATAAAGAATACCACTGACTTGAAAGAACTATGGAAGCAATAATTCCCTTTTCTTGTTGGATTTTTTCCATACAAGAATTAAATGTCAATGGTTGAGATGATCCATAGACCTTAGCACATTAACATGGTGGTCGTCAACCAACCTCATGATAAAAAAAGGTGCTTCTTACACCTAAAAGAGCTTGCCATTCCTTTTGGGATTGTCAAATCTTCAAGTATTTTCTCATGAGAATGCTCGCTTTCACCATCTTCAACTATGAATCTAATCTTTAAGTCTTAGAAAATTCAATGCACACTCTATGTGTTTGACGACCTTTCAACTTGCGCTCCTTCCTTCACTCTGTCTCTAGGCTCTATATCCTCGCTTTATTAAAGGTTCTCTCACATTGCTTTGGCTTGTCAACATGGAAGCATTGGTTTCACTTATTGTATCTCTATTGAAGCACCAAACACTTTTAATTATCATAGCATGAGCGATATTTTTCAAGGGAGTACTACATTGTGCCCTCTAACTAGACTAGAAAAGATTTTCGAATGACACTTTTGATTACAAGATCAGCCATGTGGGGAAATAATTCAAGAATATGTAAATCATAAAAGAAATCCCACAACCTGAAACTGATAGGTATTGATAGCTCGATAAGAGATGATAGAAGAGATCCCACAACCCGAGACCATAGGTATAAAGAAAGATATTTGGATAAAAAGAATTCTATTTTGGGAGATGAACTAGATACAAGAAATGACTAGAAAAGATCTCATACTATGAGGTTACAAGAGGAAACACTAGGATATACTAGACTAGACAAAACTAGAACAAGTCACAAGACTAGAAATCGAACTAGAACTTGGAAAGTACTTACTTGGAGATCACAACTCCTTAGCTCCCAAGACTAGCATTGGCAAGACTAAGGACGTATGTGGCCAAACCCTTCTTATATAGGTGTTCAAGGGCGGTTACTAAGACAGTTATCAAAGGTTATTACTAGATGATGATATCATCCGTAATGTCAACAAACCAAACAAGACCTTTGGATGTCAGAATCTAGCAAGTAGGCACTTGATCTTAGGGTTTTGGCGCGTGCTAAATGCATTACTTTCTCCAAGTTATAAACCAATCATGAGATATAGAAGTTCACATGGAGTCTAATATTCAATATGGTTTCCTTTGTCCATGACATCACTTCCTCCTCAAGCGATGAGTTCCACGAGCAGTGGTCATGTTCTCTGTCTTAGCTTCATTGGAGTTTTCTTATGAAACTATCGAACTTTAAAAGATTCTCTGTAAAGCTTCTCTATAGGTTCCCAAGTGTGATCACTAATGTCATATCCTTTCCAATGAACAAGGTACTCCAGTATTTTTGAGGATATTCGCAAATCTAGGACATGCTCGACTTTGAACTCTTCATGATCATGAATCTCGATAGGTGGTGAAGGACTAGGTCTTTCCCCCCTCAATGGTGAAACCTGATATGGTTCCAACATGGACACATGGAAAAATGGATGTATTATCATGGTATTTGGTAACTAGAGCTTGAAACTGACTAGATTAATCTCTACCAAGATGGTGAACAGAACAAATCTCTAATTTTTTAGCTTTGCACAAGGCCTTGAAATGTGCAAATTATGTCTTAGTAATAACACTGCATCGCCAATGTGATAGGATGGATTTTGAACATGATGCTGATCTACATAATATTTATATTGTTCTTGAGATCTATGGATCTTTTCCTTGATTTCTTTGTGAATATCCATGAGGTACTAGGCCTTGTCTCTAGCAGTTGGGTTTCTGACATGGTTTGAGAGTTGTGTATCCCTCCTTGGGTGTAGTCCATAGTTTCCAAAGAAGGAAGTCTACTTGGTAGATGTAAAAACACTCTTACTATAGGCAAACTCTACAAAGGGTAAGAGCTCAAACGGATCATTTTGATGATATTCAATGGTGCAATGGAGATACTATTCTAGGACTTAATTCACTCATTCTGTTTGTCCATTAGTTTGTGGAGGATTGGATGTAGATAGTTTGACTTGAACGTCAAGGAGCTTCCAAAGACTATTCCAAAAGCTAGATCTGAAGTGTGGACCTCCATCACTCACAATATAATAAGGCGATTCATGAAGCCTAAATATGTATCTAAGAAAAAGTCGTGTAGTGGTTGCACCTCTAATTGACTTGGTAGTTGGAATGAATTGTGCCATCTTCATAAATCTATCCACTATAACAAGAATGACATCATACTTTTTTACTTTGGTAGATATGTGATGAAATTGATAGATAATGAAGCCCATGGCTTTTTTGAAATAGTTAAAGGTTGCAAGAGTCCATGAGGTTTATGTCACGGTACCTTACCTCTATTGCAAGTGACACGGATTTGGATATATTTGTTGACCTTCTTCTACATTTGAGACCACCAAAAATCTGTTAAGATGAGGTCGATTGTTTTATTCACTCTAAAATCTCCTACTACAAGGTATTCATGACATTGTTAAGTTAATGGGATCTTGGGATTTCTTGGAAGGGCATACAATAGGTTCTTATAGAATAATAGCCCATCCGTTTCCTAGAACTCATTACCTTCTTGAAAGTTTCCTCTTGAATTTTCTACTTGATGTTACAAAGCAATTCATCATCTGGTAGTATCTCATAAATCTAATGAGTCAAAGTTAAATCCTCATGGTGGATTGAAGAGATAACTACTAATTAGAGATTTTCAAGCTTGAGTTATACACTCTCTTGTTGATCAAAGGCCTCTTTGCCTTCCTTTGGTGCAAGGTAAGATCTTCTTGACAAGGCATTTGACTAACACTACTGGCATCCTAGATGGTATGTGATGACAAAGTCAAATCAGGATGCAAAATTACTCCATCAATATTTCCTTCTGTTGAGGATGTAGGCGGTCATAAAATACTCAAAATTCGTATGATCTCTATACATAGTAACTTTATGGGCTCCTCCTTCTAGATGGTGATGCCAGGTATCAAATGCATCCACTATTGCAAGAAGCTCTTTATCATGGATTTCATATTTGATCTCTTGAGGGGAGAATTTCCTTGAGTGATATGCAACTCGATGTAGGTATCCATCATCTCCATGTAGGGATAGAATGGATGCTAAGGCAACGTCTCATGCATTTTTCTCTAGGAAGAAATGCTTAGCAGGATTAGGATGAACTAGAATTGGAGCAATGGTGAATGCTTATTTCAAGGTCAGGAAGTCTTTTTTTGCTTCTTTGATCCATGAGAATGTTGAATTTTCTATAATCTTTGTGAGAGGTCTCACTATTTTGGAGTAATCTATGACAAATATCCTATAAAAAATGCCAAAACCTAAAACATTGTACATCTCAAAAAATTGAAGGTGGTTGTCAATCATTGATTTTCTTGATCTTCATACGGTCCATAAAGAATGCTTTCTCTGATATAATGTACCCTAGAAAATCTAGTTTTGTCCAATGGAAAGAGCACTTCTCCAATTTTGCATATAAACCTTTTCTTCTTAGTTTCCTTAGGACTATCTTTACATGAAATTTTTGATCATCTAGATCTTTGGAGAATATCAAGATATCATCTAGTCATATTACCATAAAATCATCTAAATACTCTCAAAGAATATCATTCATCATATGATGGATGGTGGCTGGACCATTTGTGAGATTGAATGGCATAACTACATATTCAAAATGCCCATATCTTGTTCAAAATGTCATTTTGTCTCCTTCTTTGATTCTGACAAGATTGTAAGATCCTCAAAGGTCAAATTTTGTGACGAACTTTGCTTTTCCAAGGTGTTCCAAGAGCTCTGATATGATATGTAGAGGGTATTTGTTCTTTATAGTGAGTTTATTCAACCCACCATAGTCTACACACATTTTGGGAGTCCCATCCAGCTTCTTCTCTAAAAATAAAATAAGGGCTCATGCTAGAAACTTTGAGTGTCTGATAAACCCCTTGGCTAGATCTCATCAATGTTCTTACGTAATTCTATAAGCTCCTCTAGAGATAGTCTTTAGATTGGTCCAAGTGGTGATTTTGCTCCCTCTCAAAGTTCTATGGTGCAATTATAAGGTCTATGCTCTAAGAGGATATTTGCATTTTTCTTTTCAAAAAAAATCCTTCAAAGCCTTCGTACAAATTAGGTAGCTGCACTCGACCATCTTTCTTGGATACTTGAGCTGGTATGGCATAGATCATATATCTCAATTCCTCTTACAACATGAATGAAGGCTTTGGATCCTACATATGTTTGGCTCTTCTAGATATCCCAACAAGTGATTTTATTCTTCTCCCAATGGATGTATGGATTACGTTTCTTTAACCAAGTGACTCAAACCATAACATGATTTTTTGGACGTGATATTATGTTGAAACATATGTGGGATTCATGGTCACCAAGGTGTTCTAATAATGGTGTGGTTTTCATGCTAATATTCCCACATGCTAGAGTTACTCCATCTACTACTTGAGCTACTACTAGTTTGTGCTTCTAAACTATTGGAGTCCTTTGTTTCTTAACCAATCCTTCACTAATGAAATATGAGGAGGCTCTTGAATCTACTAGGATTATAAGGGAAAATGTAATCTTAGGCATGATTAACTTGACAAAGGCAAGACATGTTTCTATGGGTGTTGCAATAATTATGAGAACCTTTCTACATAGTCAACTGGCAAACTACTTCTCAACATCTCTCTCTCTCTCTCTCTCTCACCCTCCCTCTTTCCCTGCCTCTCTCTGGGTGTTTCTTGCTAGAGATGGAGGGAGGAGAGATTTAAAGAGATAGACTCATTCGAGGTATACAAAAAGTATATAATAAGCACTAAAAAGGTGAACAGAAAGAAATAAAATGTAGCTAAAAAGAAAACATTGGAAAAATCCAAAGAATATTAACCATATTTTTACAAGGTTTCTCAAGATTCCCTTTCTAGATGATGTGTTAAACTAACCAATTTGATTTTATCTTTTAGAATCTGCACATACGATTCTTTGGACCTTCTCTTCTCTTTTTTCTAGACTGAGGATAACTACATTCATTCCACTCTAATGTCCATCTACTATTCTCTTCTTTTTGTTTTGACTTTTAATTTCCTATTTTTCTCTTTTTTTGATTTTTGGACTAAGGTTTAATCCGATTACATATTTAGGTATGACTTGAACTCATTAATGTATATCGAATGGCTCTTCAGATGTTACAATTATAGGGTTAGATCTCATATACAAATATGGAAATACAATAGTTTAATTATAGAAAACCTTAGGGTCCAAAAGATGAGTTTTTAGGCTTCCAATAATTATTTAAGGTTTTCAAAACACATAGTTATAGGGTAAGGTCATACATTTCAAGGTTTAAATACATGGGCATCTAGGACTAGATGTTGTATGTTAAAGCTTCAAAGATGGGTTTAAATTTGGACTCCTAGGGTTTTAATTTTGACATGGTTTTCAATCACTTCTTGATGTTGGGTTTTATCGACGTTATGTCTTTTGGAAACTAGGGTTTGATTTATTGAAGGGTTCTAGGTTCTCGAAACACAAAGGTGTTGGGACTCCTACTAGGATACATGTACACATGGTTCTTCAAGGTTTTTGTTTGGCCATACATTTGGTGTTTTTGATGGGATTAACGTTAATAAACAATTAGGGTTTGAAGGGTTAATGATTCCTTAGATTTTCTCGATCATTTAAGGTTATTAGTGGGGTCACTCATCTATACATTTGGAAATCTTCTTATAGGTGGTCAATGTTATCTAAGTATTGATACATATATACATATTTGGTTCTTATTATTCTTCTTGTATGTAAATAAGAAAACCAAAATCAGTAGAGAAGTTATAAAAAAAGAGATCAAATTTGAAAAATTTTGATACACCATTTCAAGGAATATTATCCCGACAACGTTCTCCATGCCTTCTCATACAATGTTTATTATTGTCCTTCTTCATGAGCTCCCTACAATCACAACAGGTATGCTACCATGTGAAGAGAAAGTAGATAAGGAAGAGAGATCTCACACACTCTCATTTAGATAAAGAGGAGCACATACTAGGAAGGAGGATCTTCTTCTACTTATTCTATTAGAAAAAGAGAATATGCAAGAATGAGCAAATGCAACAATACAACTAGTACAATATATAAATAACGATAGAAAAAGAAAACCCTGGTGTTTGCAAATAAGTGAGTTGGCAAGAAGTAAATGTTTCATCACTCTCAATAGATAGATTTGGTAAAATTAACTAACAATATCCCTAAAATATGTAAACATAACTGCAATAGATGTCAAAGAAATGAGAATCGATAGGTGTCATCCTTGATCATCACATGTGAAGCTTGATATCTAAATCATTGAAAGCTATCTTGGAATATTTACAGGTATTTTTCTACAATTAGTCTAGGGATCTAATGAAATTGGCTAAGTAACTATGACTTGTTCCTCTTTTCAAATCATTGGTGACCTTTAAAGTTAGTATGCTTGACTATCTATGGTATGAACCAAAGTTGGTTCATGATAGTTAAGTATCAGTGCTCTTTGGAAGAACTTACTAAGAAAATATGAACAAACAACTAGGGTAGAGACTTGGAAGAATGGTCTACCTAGTAATTTGAGTTCCTAAAAAAACATGATTTTAATCTTTTTATCTATCAAGTCTAGAATATGAAAAGTTTTTTTGAAGGATTGACCTATGAAAGAGGAAGGATATGTTCCAAGTGTTAATCAAGAGACATCAAGGATGATCAAGATAATGATCCACTTTATTAGAAGATGAACTTTCAAAATTGGGTTTATTATATGTCACTAGAAATCAAACTATTGATACAAGTCCACCTAGCTTGAAAAATACTCGAGAAAATATATTTCCTCAAGATATTCGGTATGATTAGGAAGGCACTAGAGTTATCCTTTTTGCTCAAGTTGAATTCTGTTTCCAAGTCCTAAAATACAATAAATTATATTTTTATTTGAGAAGGACTATAAAAAATTAATTCAAGTAAAGAACATATGAAGATTCATCTCCTGTTTTGTTGAAAGTGGAAGATGAATGTACGTTTTGGCCCTTTCAAGATAGAGGTAGGACCTCAATTTGATACTCCTAACATTTCACATCTCTAGGAAGCTATAAGGTGTACAAAAATGTAACATTTTGTTGGGATTAAGATTTGTGAAAGTGCAAATGGGAAACTACTAAGTAGGGTCCACAAAATAAATCTACCCATTTCATTATTCCATAGGTACAAGGCATGCATGTACATTTGGTTGGAGTGAGGGAGATTATGTGATTATAGGAGATAAATATAGACACAAAGAGAGATAACCATGATCTATAATATGAATCATGGTGTACCAAGGAATATCCACATATTATAATTCTACACATTTTGAGGACAAAACTTTTTTAAGGGGGGAAACATGTTATATAAATCATGGTTTTGGATGGATACATAAATGGATTATAATGGTTAGAATGTGATGTATATTAGCCTTGGCTTAGCACTTGATTTACTCTTATCCTATGCTTAAGCCTTTGGTTTACAACATTGGTTTGAACCGTTGGATTATTGAGCCTGTCAACTCGTAATTGAATGGTTCAGAAAATTAGGCTTGATTTATTCTTAGATATGTTTTGGGAGAAGCTTCTCTACATGCCAGATTAGGGTTTATGTGAGAGAAGAGTCGTCATTTTATTTGGAAGGCATGTGATAGCCCTTAGGAAATTAGAAGGCATGTTATGACCCTTACAAAAGTTTCAACATGAGGGACACTTGGCTACAAACTTGGACAAGCTCAAGTGTTGGGTGTCTGAGTGAGTTAGGAAGCACGAATAGATGTACATCCAAGAGCAAAGAAGGACATCAAAGCATAGGTACATGTGATGGCTCGAAAGATTCTTTGTAGACAGATGATCAATAAAAATGAGAAACATTAAAGTGAGAGCTATAAATTAATCCCTAAATACAATGTACCACCACATATGAGTATATCATGTATATGTGGTTACGTGGGGAAAAAAATACAGCCAACACTAGAGTTCCCATGTGTTGGGAAACAGTTCACATCAAAGCTACTCGAGGGGCACATAACTGTAACAACCCCTTGGACTCAATGATGTGATTACATACAAAGAGTGATAGACAAATACCCATAAGGTGATAAGCCTAAAGATTTGAAAAAGGATTCAAAGCCTTCTCATGAAATAGCTTTGGTGAATTTGTCTTCCATGTTATCTTAAGTAGGCACACTTAACAAAAAAATATCTCCATCATGAAGGTGCTCTATGACATGATGATAATGAACCTCAATGTGCGTTGTGCAGACATGAGACATAGGATTTATTGCAACCTCCAATGCACTCTACCTATTAGTGAGAATATGTGTAGGTGCATCAATCTCCATTCATAGATTCATCAATAGGCCTCTCAACAATATACATTCCATTGTAGTTGTGAATACTACCCTATAGTACTTGACTTCACAACTCGGTGTGGTCACAATAGGTTGCTACATCATCCTCCAAGGAAAAAGAAATTACCAATAATAGACACTCATGTATCATAACAACCAGCCCAATCATTATTTATAGAGGATATAAGCATGGATTATCATCTTTTCGTTAAAAGAATCCCAAACTGGAAGTTCCCTTGAGATAGCTAAACACAAATTTTACCATTTGTGAATGCTTATTGCTAGGACTATGCATCAATTCACTCAACTCGAGAACTTCATAGTGTATGTTTTGCTTACATTCTTATCTTAGGCATTTCACATCTTGGTGATAAAGAGAAGTATCAAATGCATCACTGCATCCTGACATGAGACCCTAAACTTTGTTTCCACTAGTTTGGGGTTCGCTTGTATTCCAAAGAAAAAAATGAAGTAGCTTCTCAACATGCTTTCTTTGATGCACAACAATGATGTTGCATTAAGCAAGCCTAGGTGCTTGAATTATGCACAAAGGATTTCTCTTCATATTTTTGGCGTAATCTTACACTCATAGTAGCATTAATTTAAGGAGCTTCAAAGGTTAATGTCTAGTTTTATCTTAATCAAAGGTAAAAGAGAAAATTGGAGAGAATCCCGTGGAATTATTGGGATCTAAAATTGATGACCCCATTTGAACTCAAAATTCAGATTACTCCCCAAAATTTGGATCACTTTTATGTGGGATTACTCAATTGATAAAGTAAAAGTGTATATATGCACTAGTCATTTTAGTCATGGGATATGTGATGATCATTACACTCATTTTGTGTGATGTACATCTTTCCTTAAAGTTACATAAGTTCCTGCCTTTGATTGAGACTGTCTCACTCGAGTTAGTCACCTGCATGATGTCCTCTGGTTCTTCGTATGCTTCCCCTCTACTTGAGTTTGGAAAAATCCCATAGCAAGAAGATGGGTGCTTCCAATAGATCTGCTTCTGGGTTGTCCAACAATTCTTCTTCCATACAAATACCAATTGTTTGCATCATGTTGGTATGTCTTTGATTGTCTGGTCCTTCTTCTAAAATTATCTGCTGCAACTCTTTTCCCTCTTGCTTTACCCACATTGTGTCCTTGCCCCAGTCATGTAGTACATTGGCATGTCTTAACCAAGATCTCCCAATTAACAACGGGAAACTTCCTTCTACCTATGGCAACCTTAAAACAACAAAGTCCAAGGTAAAGATGGTACCTTGTATCTTGAGTGGGACTCCATGGACCACTCCCATAGACTTTACTATGCTTTGATCTGCTAGTGTTATAGTGAAGTTTTCCAGTCTGGAAGGGTATAGGCCAATCTTTGTCATGGTATATTCATGCATCAAGTTAATCCCAAAACCACCATCCACAATAACTCCTTGAAACTCATTACCTTTGATAGAGACTGTTAGCCAAGGGCTCTTATAGTCTGTGAGGGGTGCTTCCCCTATACCTTTATCTTTATGCATTATAGCAACCTTTGCCACTAAGCTTGTTGTGGACATTTCATCAATTATCTGCAAGAGTTCTGACCTGAACTTCCCATCCACCTTTATTAAATAAAAAATACTGACCTCCTTTTTCATGGACTTGAGTAGTCTGAAGCTTCTGATTCCTTAAGAGCATGGGTTCCATTTGACTTATCAAACTCCTCATGAGCCCTGTAGAATGCATGTCCAATGGCATCATTGGTACCTATGAAATTTTCTTTTTGCCTTGTATCTGCACATGTGGTGGCTTTGTCTTCAGATGCGACTTTTTCTTTGTTCAATTCATTAATCATTGGTTCATGACATATTTCCACTTGAGCCTTCCCCTTGCTTCTTGTCAGCAGTTTAAAAGATTCAATTTCTTCTAACTGCACCACCCCGGTAGATGGTCTCTAGGACAACAATTAGTATAGTGGTCTCTAGCCTCTAGGTAGTTCCTACAAGGAGGGGCACTTTCTAGTAGAGTGCACCTACTTTGATAATGCCCACATTCTCCACATCTGAAAGAAATAATTGGCCTCCTTGGCCCGTTTCCAAAGTTATCCCTATGTCTAGTGTTGTAATTGTTACCTTGATTCAATGTAGCCGCTATCACATTTGCTGGTGGTAAGATGAAGTGTTTCAATGGCGATGCACCACAATGTGCTCTCCTTCTCGAGAGCTCCATGACGATATGCTCGGAGTAGAAAACCGAGCTCCTGAGGCCGCACATAGTACTCCGCACAGAGGCTGTAGAATACGCAGAAAACACAGTACAGAGGGAGCACGAAGACAGAATTCTTAGGTCTTACAAATGCGGTCGAACTTACACTCTATGACTGACCAGGCCACTATATGTTTTATTAAAGAACATATACAAAGAAATGTCCGGTGGCCATTTGGCCTTTCACATGGACACTAACGGTAACAATCTCCCACTAAAGGCCAATATGGCTTTGGTGTGTAGAACAAGAGGAGGAAGGAGGAGATGGAGGGAGAGAGAAGAGAGGAGAGACGCGCGAACATGCGCGGGAGCCTCAAAACCCACATAAATGATCTCTCTTGAGGCAATGCTCTATATATGATGTATATATATGAATATGGGGGTAAGGTCACATGACCCTTACATCCCCAACAATCTCCCACTTAAGGGTCAATGTGACCATAAGTTGTAACATATACAAAGAATGATGTAGGACTATACAATAATGTAAAGGAAGAGTTCGGATCTCAACCCATACTAATCAGCTTACACCAACTGCCTCGAACAAGGTGTATCCATACACGTCAAACTGCTCTAGACTCATATCGACAAGAGTCGAGCTCATCTCTGACTGATGCAAGAACTGATGAAGTTCCTACAAAGCTCCCACTCGCTCTATGCCTGTGTCAATCATCGAATGACTAACAACTCCAAGTGCAAATGCTCCAATAGCAACTGCAACATCTAGTCTCAAGCATAACAACTCGTACATCAAACTCCCGAATGCTCACGAAACATGTGCTATCCTTGCTAACCTAAGCATGTCAGCCATGCCTATATCCAAGGCATCCAAAGCACCATGGTCAAGACCAACATGTCCTGACATATATGTGTCAACATTTGGCATAAGAATTGAAGAATGACGGCATAACTGCTGACAGCTCAACATCCAAATCAGTCATCCTATCAATCGAGGATGTGTCAAGCTATGCATCCAGAGAGCTAAACTGCTCTATCACACATTGTGTACCATGAGAACTATTCTGCTCTACCACACTGTGTGTGATCATGCTCCATATGAGCTAACTGCATAACATCAACACCAAGATCCATCTGATGATCTAACTCTAAGTGAGTATCATCATAATGCTCTACGTGAGCATCCATATCATGCTCTAAAGCATCTAGCTGATCATCAAAGTGTGCTCTATAAGAGCATCCATATGATCAATAAAATCATGCTCTATATAAGCATCATGAGCATCCAAAGTATGCTCTACATGTGCATCCATTTGAGCATCTGAATCCTGCCATACATGTGCATCATGAATGTCAATGGACATATGTGTAGGTAGACAAAATGAGACATGACGACTCTCACATCGCACATAAGGCTGAACTCTTACTGAGACGAGACTGTCTCTCACATGAAGTACCTGCAGTGGATACCTGTGCCCAACCCTAGCACCTCTGACAAGCATAAGCTTTCCCAACTGCAACTGAAAGTGATGCTCTCCAAGGAATGCATAACATCTTCTCTCCTGTAAGTGGCTAACTGAAATCCATCTCATAGGGAAGGAAGGCACATAGCGTGTTGGATGTGATGGCTGGGTACAATCAGAAGATCAAGTTGGTGCTGCTAGACCTGCTTCACACCTGCCCTCTTTTCTCTTCAGATATGGTTAGGAGACTCCTTGAGCTTCCAAATGACACCAAGAAACTATATATGTGCTTTACAAAATGATTGAGTAATGACCAAATCAAAACAGATGATTTTGAACCTTCACTACTCCAAAAACTTTCTATTCCTGTATTGATACCTGCTCAGTCCTAAGCTTAGTGTGTCCAACACACTTGCAATTGGTTCAATTCCTTCTGGGAGTATTAAATTAACTTAACAAGCTACCATTAGCAAGTTAAATCACTCCAAATAACAAACTATACACTGAGCATGATCTTTAGCAAAATCAGAGACACCCCCGACTTTTTAGGAACAACACAGAAATATACTAGTGACTGCTTCGACTGTGATTTCTCCCAATTGGCTGAATAGAATGACTTGAAATTTTGTAGTGTTGTAGAATGCTTTGAGCTGGTTCCAATGAGCCCTGGATCATCAAATTGGGTTCAGTAGATCTTGAGATATGCCCTGTTGAAGTTGACAGACTTTGAGGTGAATGACTCAGAGAACACAGAGTTAAGAACTATGAGTATATGTATTGAAACTATCAAATGTACATTCCCATTGGCATGTAGAGTGATGCCCAATGGTACTCAGAGGTGTAGGCTAAGTAGTAGCTCTCACACACTCTATGATCTGCTTGGATTAACCTCGGGAAGTGAGCAACAAGACCCGCGACTTTTTCATAGTTTTTTATAAGTCATCACTTGAGATTTGAATTTCAAATTCAAATGTAGGCTCCCTCAAATCTCTCATCTAATCTCATGGAGATATTCTCTCCATCCATAACTTCTAATTTCCACGACTTTTGAAGGTGGGTGAGATTACAAGAGGTGAGTTAAGTCACTTTGACTTTTACATTGGATAAAAGATAATAAAGCATAGGCATGTGTTCCTATGGTATATGGTTCACATGAATACATCCTTCAAGGGTCCAAACTTTTATGCTTTCCAAGGGTCCAATAGTCCAAGCTTTATGTTGAGTCTTCAAGGCACACAACAAAGCCAAGTGTTAAGGCTTGTTTTGCACCAACAGCTCCCCCTCAAGCCAAACACTTGCTTGAGTCTTCATCTTTAGTCTTCAATGATATCCTGCAATCCAATCATGGATTTAAACCTGCATAGCTTGCTCCCATCCAAAGCTTTTGTAAGCAAATCTGCACATTGAATATTAGTGGACACATATGATAATTGGATTTCCTTGCTAAGTAATTTCTCCCTCACATAGTGGTAATGAACCTCTATGTGTTTTGTCCTAGCATGATAAACAGGGTTAGCAGCTAGGTGAAGTGAACTTGTGTTATCACCAAATATGATTGGTGGCCTTGTGTATAGGCCCAATTCTGAATAGAGTAACTTCAACCATATTGCTTCTTGAGTAGCATTGGCTAGCCCTCTGTACTCTGCCTCAGTAGATGATAGGGCTACTGTGAGTTGTTTCTTGGATGACCAAGAAATTGGTTTATCACCTGCAAAGCATATGTAACCAGATGTACTCCTCCTGTCATCCTTGCAACCTGCCCAATCTGCATTTGAGTATACCTTGATGTCAATGTCTGATGAATATGGATAATATAAACCATGATTTTGTGTTCCCTTTAGGTACTTTACTATCTTCTTAGCTGCCTCCAAATGTGGTACTCTTGGCTTATGCATAAATTGGCTAAGTACACTAACACCATATGAGATATCAATCCTAGTTAAGGTAGCATAATTAAGACTACCTACCAAACTTTGGTAACCTGTAATATCCTTGAGTTCTTCTCCTTCATGTGCACTGAGTTTGTGGTTGACCTCCATAGGAATGTTTGAGGCTTTAGCTTCCTGCAAATTAAACTTCTTGACCATGTCCTGAATGTACTTCTTCTGAGTAATGAATATACCTGAATTTGTGTAGACCAATTCAAGCCCTAGGAAGTACTTTAATAATCCAAGATCATTGATCTTGAATTCCTTCATCATTTGACCTTTGATGTGTCTAATTCCTTGAACATCATTTCCTGTAATAATGATGTCATCAACATAGACACACAAGTATATTACCTCTGAATTGTTCTTCTTTATAAACAATGAAGTATCTGCATTACTCATCACAAATCCTTGATCCAAGAGATAGGTTGTCAATCTGTAATTCCATGCTCTAGGTGCCTGCTTCAATCCATACAGAGCCTTCTTCAATTTGCAAACATGATTTACCTTATTGGGATCCTCATAGCCAGGTGGTTGTGACATGTAGACCTCTTCAGATATCCATCCATTCAAGAATGCATTCTTCACATCCAATTGGTACATGTTCCAATTCTTGGATGCAGCTACACTCACCATGATTCTGATAGTTGGCATCTTTGCCACAGGAGAAAAAGTCTCCTCATAATCAATGCCTTGGGTTTGTGCAAAACCCTTGGCTACCAACCTAGCTTTATATCTGTTTATTGTCCCATCTGAGTTCCTCTTGAGTTTATAGATCCATCTGGATCCTATCACCTTCATGGAGTCCTTCTTGGGTACCAAGTCCCAAGTATCACTCTCCTTGAGAGCCTCCATTTCTTCATCCATTGCTTCCTTCCATTCTGGTTTAGTAATAGCTTCCTCAAATGTACCTGGTTCTTCACTTAAGATATCCTTTGCAAGATATACAGAGTGCTTGGTTACAAGTGAAGTATCATAACCATACCTAATAGGTTTTTTCTTTTCCCTTGAAGATCTCCTCATAGCTTGAGTTGAGGATTCTGGATTATCTTCAAGTTGCTTCATCTTCATCTTCCCTTTGGATTTCCAAGCTTTGAATTCTTCAATGTTGATGGTGTCTTCATCATCTGAGCTTGTGTCCTCATTCTGAGTTGGTTCTTGCCTGACAAGCTTTGGAAAGTCTTCTTCCATATCATAAGGTAGGCTAACTTTCCTGCACTCATTATCATACCATGAATCATTTTCATCAAAGATTACATCTCTGCTTACCTTGAAGCCTTTGTTTGAGGGGTTATAGAACCTGTATCCTTTCTGATTCAAATCATAACCAATGAAGATACACTTTTCAGCCTTAGGGTCTAGCTTTCCCCTTACCTGTGAGGGAATATGCACATATGCAACACACCCAAAGATCTTGCAATGATCCAGAGATGGTCTCTTACCATGCCAGGCCTCATAGGGTGTCATTCCATCAAGTGTCTTTGATGGCAACCTGTTGATTAAGTATGTGGCAGTAGATACACTCTCTGCCCAAAGATAATTTGGTAGTTTTTTCTCATTAAGCATAGACCTAGCTGTTTCCACAATGAGTCTATTCCTTCTTTCAGCTACCCCATTTTGTTCAGGTGAGTACCTTGTGGTAATCTCCCTCTTGATGCCTCTTTCCTGCAAGAAGTCTTCAAAGTCATTGGAGAAGTATTCTCCACCACCATCAGACCTTAACCTCTTCAAATGTCTACCTGTTTGATTCTCTACTAATGCAAGATACCTTTTGAAACAATTAAATACTTCATCTTTATGTTTCATGAAGTACAAAACAGTCCATCTGCTATAGTCATCAATAAAAGATACATAGTACCTTGATCCTGATATGGATGGCTCTTTGCTTGGTCCCCAAACATCTGTATGCACCAATTCCAAGTAGTCTTCATGCATAAAACCTTTTTTGGTATATGGCAATCTGTGTGACTTACCAAACTGACAAGCCCCACACTTGTATATCATGTGTTGCTTGGATACATTAGGTATCCCAAGCACACATTGATCTCTACTCATTTGCTTTATGGTCCTTTCTCCAATGTGACCCAATCTCTTGTGCCACATCTCCAATTCTGATAGGGTTTGGTCCTTATAGTTGTACAAGGCAATGTTCTTAGTATCTTCAAGTTCAAAGGTAAATAGTCTACCTGATTTCTCTCCCTTGGCTATCCTTCTGAATCCATGTCTTGGATCCTCCACATAAGCACCATGTTGAGTGAACCTGACCTGTAGACCTTTTTCAACAATCTGACCTACACTCATCAAATTCTTGGTGATTGTTGGAACATACAATACTCTGCTTAGCAAATTCTGATTACCATCACTTGTTTTGACATTACCTACTTTAACCACTGAGTGTTTAGTGTCATCACCTGTCTGCACTTGGTGCTTGCCTTTAGGTTCTTCCAAATCAGAGAGTAAGGCAACATTCCCAGCTACATGATTAGAACAACCTGAGTCAATATAGAACAAATGATCATCATTGATACCTGATTTAGATGTCATGTTCATAATCAACAAGGAATCATCTTGATCCTATGCATAATTGTTGTAATCCTTTCTGTTCCTGTATCCTCCTTGATAATTGCCATTGTGATTGTAGCTATTGTTGTAATTATTGTTGTAGCCATGGTAGCCTTGAGATTGATTGAATCTGCCTCTGCCTTGGGAGTATCCTCCTCTTTGGTGACCTCTTCCTCTTTGATTCTTGTAGTTCTTGTAGCATTCATCTGTAGTATGGTTAGACAAGCCACAAATATTGCATGGAGATTGATTATAGGGTCTCCCCCTACCTGACTTACCTCCTCTGCCCCTACCTCTAGATGATCTACCTCTCCCTGCATAGTTTGCTTGGGAGGTGGATCCTTCTTCATCAACTTTCTTACTTTTACCCTTGTCTTTAGACTTCTTATCTGTATATAGGGCAGAGGGATTGTTACCTTTTGATTGCTCTCCATTCTTTGTGATCTTTGCTTCATGTGTGAATAGTTGTCCAATCAAAGTTGTTAGATCAGGTGCTTGGATGTCCATGTACAAGTCCATTGCAGTGGTAAAGCTTTCCCACTTGTCATCTGCTTTGAGTCCATTGATCACTTGTCTGACTATTTGCTCTTCTTCAATTTCTTCTCCAACACTTGCAAGTTGATCTGCAATGTCTTTGACTTTGGTGACAAAATCTGAGACACATTGTTTTGATTGCTTCCTGAGAGTTGTAAACTCAATCCATAGCTGATTCTTTCTGGCCCTTGTGCTTGATGAGAAGTATGTTGACAAGGTCTCCCAAGTCTCTTGGGAAGTCTTACAGTTCCTAACATGAGGTAGAAGGAAATCAGAGATAGAGTTTAGAAGATATGACCTTGCCAAAGCATCTTTAGCACACCATTGATTAAGTCTCTCATGCTCATCCTTTGTAGGTAGGCCTCTGGTTTTGAATGAGGGCAACTCCTCATCTCCTGATATGTATCCATACAAGCTTCTCCCTTGTAGATAGGTCTTCATTCTTAATGACCATGCCTGGTAGTTATTTCTATCCAATTTGTCAATGAAAGAAGGGAAACCATCACCCATGATTACCTTGTTTTGCTCTGATACCACTGTTGGATGTGATGGCTGGGTACAATCAGAAGATCAAGTTGGTGCTGCTAGACCTGCTTCACACCTGCCCTCTTTTCTCTTCAGATATGGTTAGGAGACTCCTTGAGCTTCCAAATGACACCAAGAAACTATATATGTGCTTTACAAAATGATTGAGTAATGACCAAATCAAAACAGATGATTTTGAACCTTCACTACTCCAAAAACTTTCTATTCCTGTATTGATACCTGCTCAGTCCTAAGCTTAGTGTGTCCAACACACTTGCAATTGGTTCAATTCCTTCTGGGAGTATTAAATTAACTTAACAAGCTACCATTAGCAAGTTAAATCACTCCAAATAACAAACTATACACTGAGCATGATCTTTAGCAAAATCAGAGACACCCCCGACTTTTTAGGAACAACACAGAAATATACCAGTGACTGCTTCGACTGTGATTTCTCCCAATTGGCTGAATAGAATGACTTGAAATTTTGTAGTGTTGTAGAATGCTTTGAGCTGGTTGCAATGAGCCCTGGATCATCAAATTTGGTTCAGTAGATCTTGAGATATGCCCTGTTGAAGTTGACAGACTTTGAGGTGAATGACTCAGAGAACACAGAGTTAAGAACTATGAGTATATATATTGAAACTATCAAATGTACATTCCCATTGGCATGTAGAGTGATGCCCAATGGTACTCAGAGGTGTAGGCTAAGTAGTAGCTCTCACACACTCTATGATCTGCTTGGATTAACCTCGGGAAGTGAGCAACAAGACCCGCGACTTTTTCATAGTTTTTTATAAGTCATCACTTGAGATTTGAATTTCAAATTCAAATGTAGGCTCCCTCAAATCTCTCATCTAATCTCATGGAGATATTCTCTCCATCCATAACTTCTAATTTCCACGACTTTTGAAGGTGGGTGAGATTACAAGAGGTGAGTTAAGTCACTTTGACTTTTACATTGGATAAAAGATAATAAAGCATAGGCATGTGTTCCTATGGTATATGGTTCACATGAATACATCCTTCAAGGGTCCAAACTTTTATGCTTTCCAAGGGTCCAATAGTCCAAGCTTTATGTTGAGTCTTCAAGGCACACAACAAAGCCAAGTGTTAAGGCTTGTTTTGCACCAACATAGCGTACATGTCTGAGTATAAGTGATGCTCCACTAGGTAGCATAAGGCATATATCTTCTGCATCCTCAATGTCATATGTCGTACCATCAGGCAAGTGCACACATCCAGGACTCTCACCTGAGAATCGATAAAACCACTCACGATGTGGAGTAACATGAAAACTCGCTAATGCATCAAGCAACCAAGCCATATGTGTGCTATCCAATGAACAAGAGGAATCATAAGATGAACCACAAGAGAAATTGATATCACCATCACTGGCATAATCAACTGCCATAGACTCTCCTAAAATCACTACCTGACCTGCATCACGTGCATATCTCTGACATCATCGTCGCATCCGCCTGAAGCAATGTCGTCGAATATGGCCCTCATGACCACAATGCCAACATCGAAGTCGTCGATGTGATCTATGTCTCACATGAGTCAATGGACTCACATACATATCATGTAGTCTCTGCCATAATGCACTACTCGTCTCCTCATACATAACAGACTCATATATAGAATCCACAAGCTGTAACCGGATAGTTGAGCTGGCCAATGCATCCATATCTATCCATGTTGATGCAAAACAAGCCTACACACATTGGCTTGGACCCTTGGACTTATTGAAGACAAGCATGGATAAAGGTTTATTAAGGCTTCACTCAAATAAAGACACATGTGAACATATGCTTATATGTTCTTACTTCTTTACCCCTTGTAAAAGTCTAAGTGACTTATCAGTTGGTTGTAATCACCTTAAGTCACTTACCTACCACTAGAGTCGTGGATTTTTGATTGTTGAGATGGAGAGAATATCTCCCTACTTTTAGAGGAGAGATTCAAGGGAGCCTAAGTTTGAATTTCAAATTCAAAAGAAGATCAAATTCCTATAAAGCATGTAATGAAAAAGTCACGGGATACACTGTCATTCTAGCTCACTCCCCGAGGCTAAATCTCTTTGTAATTCATTGTGTGTGAAGGTTACTCCATAGCCAACACCACAATACCTCATCTAGCTCTGCTTGGCAAGCTAATGAGATTCTACAAACACATATATCAATAGAAGTATACATTCATCATCTCTGTTTTGTCTGAGTCACCTACTCCAAGTCTGTCAACTTCAAAGAAGCATTGCTCTGGATCTACTGAATCAAATCAAGTGTTCTATAGCTCATTGGAACCAGCTCAAAGTCTACTACAAGCATACAAAATTTCAAAGGATTCCATTCAGCCATTTGGGAGAAAATCGAGTCGAGGTGCACACTGGTATTTGTTTGCAGAGTTCCTGAAAAGTCGGGGCTGATTATAATTTTGCTAAACTTATTTCTCAGTGCATAGTTTGTCAATTGAAGTGATTCCACTTGTGATTGGTAGCTTACTAAGGTATATTGATACTCCCAAAAGGAATTGTGCCAATTTTAAGTGTGCTGGTCACACTGAGTAAAAGTCTGAGCAGGTATCATTACAAGAATAGAAGGTTTTGCTTGATTTGTAAAGTACCAAGTTATCTGTTTTGGTTTGATCATTACCCAAACCATTTCCAAAGTACATATATAGTTTCTTTATGTCATTTGGAAGCTAAGCTAGTGTACTAAGCATTTCTGAAGAGAAAAGAGGGCAGGTGTGAAGCAGGTTTTGCAGCACCAACTGATTTCCTGAGTGCATCCATCCATCACTCTCAACAGTGGTATCAGAGCAAAACAAGGTAATCATGGGTGATGGTTTCCCCTCCTTCATTGACAAATTGGACAGAAACAACTATCAAGCTTGGTCATTGAGAATGAAGACCTATCTACAAGGGAGAAGTCTATTTGGATACATATCAGGAGATGAGGAGTTGCCTTCATTCAAGACTAGAGGACTACCTACAAAGGATGAGCATGAAAGACTTAACCAATGGTGTGCAAAGGATGCTTTGGCAAGGTCTTATCTCTTAAACTCTATATCTAACTTTCTTTTACCTCATGTAAGGAACTGTAAGACTTCCCAAGAGACTTGGGAAACCTTGTCAAATTATTTTTCTTCCAACACAAGGGCTAGGAAGAATCAATTATGGATAGAGTTCACAACACTTAGGAAGCAGCCCAAGCAATCAGTCTCAGATTATGTGACAAAGATCAAAGATGTGGCAGACCAACTAGCAAGCATTGGAGAGGAAATTGAAGAGGAGCAAATAGTCAGGCAAGTGACAAATGGACTCAAGGCAGATGATAAGTGGGAAAGTTTCACCACTGCAATGGATCTCTACATGGACATGCATACCCCTGATCTCACAACACTCATGGGCCAACTATTTACACATGAAGCAAAGTTCACCAAAGCTGGAGATCAATCAAAAGGTAATAACCCCTCTGCTCTCTTTACTGATAAGAAAGTTAAAGATAAAGGCAAGAAGAAACAGGATGAAGAAGGCTCTACCTCTCAAGCCAATTATGCATGGAGAGGTAGGTCATCTAGAGGAAGAGGCAGAGGAGGAAAGCCAGGTAGGGAGAGACCCTACAACTCATCACCTTGCAACATCTGTGGGTTGTCCAATCATACCACAGATGAATGCTACAAGAATTACAAAAAACAGAGAGGAAGAGGCTACTCAAGAGGTGGATACTCTCAAGGAAGAGGCAGATTCAACCATAATCAAAGCTACAATGGGTACAACAACCAATACAACAACAATTACAACAACAACCACAATGGAAGCTACCAAGGTGGATTCAGAAATAGAAGAGACTACAACAACTACACAGAGGAGCAAGATGACTCCTTATTGATCATGAATATGACCTCAAAGATAGGTACAAATGATGATCATTTATTTTACATTGACTCAGGATGTTCTAACCATGTAGCTGGCAATGTGGCATTGCTTTCTGATTTGGAAGAGCCCAAGGGCAAACATCAGGTACAAACAGGTGATGACACTAAACACTCTGTTGTCAAAGTTGGAAATGTGAAGACATGTGATGGTAATCAGAACCTATTAAGCAGGGTACTCTATGTACCAACAATAACTAAAAATTTAATGAGTGTTGGTCAGATTGTGGAGAAAGGTTTGCAGGTCAGATTCACACAACATGGAGCATATGTGGAGGACCCAAAACAAGGATTCAGAAGGATAGCCAAAGGGGAGAAATCAGGTAGATTATTTACATTTGAGCTAGAGGATACAAAAAACATTGCTTTGTATAATTATAAGGATCAGACACTCTCAGAGTTAGAGATATGGCACAAAAGATTAGGGCACATAGGTGAAAGGACTCTTAAGCAAATGTGCAGGGATCAATGTGTGCTTGGGATACCTAATGTATCCGAGCAACATATGATTTACAAATGTGGATCATGTCAATTTGGTAAGTCTCACAGATTACCCTACTCAAGAAAAGGTTTCATGCATGAAGACTACCTAGACTTGGTACACACAGATGTTTGGGGACCTAGCAAGGACCCTTCCATTTCTGGTTCAAGATATTATGTGTCTTTTATTGATGACTATAGCAGGTGGACCATTTTATATTTTATGAAGCATAAAGATGAAGTGTTTAATTGTTTCAAGAGGTATCTTGCACTTGTTGAGAATCAAACAGGTAGAAGCTTGAAGAGGCTAAGATCAGATGGTGGAGGAGAGTATTTCTCCAATGAGTTTGAAGATTTCTTGCAGGAAAGAGGCATCAAGAGAGAGATCACTACCAGATATTCACCTGAACAAAATGGGGTAGCAGAAAGAAGGAATAGACTTATAGTGGAAACAGCTAGGTCTATGCTCAATGAGAAAAAGTTACCAAATTACCTATGGGCAGAGAGTGTGTCCACTGCCACTTACCTCATCAATAGGTTGCCATCCAAATCACTTGATGGCATGACTCCATATGAAGCATGGCATGGTAAGAGACCCTCTCTGGATCATTGCAAAATCTTTGGTTGTATAGCATATGTGCATATTCCCTCACAGGTAAGAGGAAAGCTAGACCCAAAGGCAGAGAAATGTATCTTCATTGGCTATGATTTAAACCAAAAGGGATACAGATTCTACAACCCCACAAACAAAGGGTTCAAGGTAAGCAGAGATGTCATATTTGATGAGAATGACTCATGGTATGAGAATGAATGCAGGAAAGTGAGTCTACCCTATGACATGGAGGAAGATTTTCCAAAGCTTACCAAGGAAGAGCCAACTCAGCAAGAAGACTCAAGCTCAGATGATGATACCATAAACCTTGAAGAGTTCAAAGCATGGAAATCCAAAGGAAAGATGAAGATGAAGCAATTGGAGGACAAAGCAGAAACTTCTACTCAAGCTATGAGAAGATCTCAGAGAGAGAAGAAGAAACCTATCAGATTTGGGTATGACACATCACTTGTAACTAAACACTCTGTATATCTTGCAAAAGACTTGTTGAATGAAGAACCAGGTACCTATGAAGAAGCAATTACAAAGCCAGAATGGAGAGAAGCCATGGATGAGGAGATAGAAGCCCTCCAAGAGAGTGATACTTGGGACTTGGTACCCAAGAAGGATACTATGAAGGTAATAGGATCCAGATGGATCTACAAATTGAAGAAGAATTCAGATGGAACAATTAACAGGTACAAAGCTAGGTTGGTAGCCAAGGGTTTTGCACAAACCCAAGGCATTGATTATGAGGAGACATTTTCTCCTGTGGCCAAGATGCCAACTATCAGAGTTTTGGTGAGTGTAGCTGCATCCAAGAATTGGAACATGTACCAATTGGATGTGAAGAATGCATTCCTAAATGGATGGATATCTGAAGAAGTCTACATGTCACAACCACCTGGCTATGAAGATCCAAGAAAGGTACATTATGTTTGTAAATTGAAGAAGGCTCTGTATGGATTGAAGCAGGCACCTAGAGCATGGAACTACAGATTAACCACCTACCTCCAAGACCAAGGATTTGTGATGAGCAAAGCAGATACTTCTCTATTCATAAAGAGAAGTAGTAGAGAGGTAATTTACTTATGTGTTTATGTTGATGACATCATCATTACAGGTAATGATGTCAATGGGATTAGACACATCAAAGGACAGATGATGAAAGAATTTAAGATTAGTGATCTTGGATTACTAAAATATTTTCTAGGTCTTGAATTGATCTACACAAACTCAGGTATCTACATCACTCAAAAGAAGTATGTACAGGATATGATCAAGAAGTTTGGTTTGCAGGATGCTAAGGTATCTACTACTCCAATGGAGGTTAACCAAAAGCTAAGTGCTCATGAAGGAGAAGAAATCAAGGACATTACAAGATACCAAAGTATGGTGGGTAGTTTGAACTATGCTACCTTGACAAGAATTGACATAGCATATGGTGTAAGTGTGCTTAGTCAATTCATGCACAAACCTAGAGTACCTCATCTAGAGGCAGCCAAGAAGATCTTGAAGTACCTCAAGGGAACTCAAAGTCATGGTTTGTATTTCCCTTATACATCAGATATTGACATTAAAGTTTACTCAGATGCAGATTGGGCAGGATGCAAGGATGATAGGAGGAGCACCTCAGGGTACATTTGTTTTGCAGGAGATAAGCCTATCTCTTGGTCAGCTAAGAAGCAACCTACAGTGGCATTGTCATCCACTGAAGCAGAGTATAGAGGACTTGCAAATGCTACTCAAGAAGCTATCTGGTTGAAGCTTCTATATACAGAGTTAGGTCTATTCACAAGACCACCTATCATATTTGGAGATAACACTAGCTCTCTTCACCTTGCAGCAAACCCAATTTATCATGCCAGAACAAAGCACATAGAGGTTCATTACCACTATGTGAGAGAGAAATTGCTAAGTAAAGATATACAATTGACATATGTATCTACTAATATGCAATGTGCAGATTTACTTACAAAGGCATTGGATGGAACCAAGTTATGCAGATTCAAATCTATGATTGGATTGCAGGAAGTAATTGAAGAATGAAGAAGAAGACTTAAGCCAAAGTGTTTGGCTTGAGGGGGAGCTGTTGATGCAAAACAAGCCTACACACATTGGCTTGGACCCTTGGACTTATTGAAGACAAGCATGGATAAAGGTTTATTAAGGCTTCACTCAAATAAAGACACATGTGAACATATGCTTATATGTTCTTACTTCTTTACCCCTTGTAAAATTCTAAGTGACTTATCAGTTGGTTGTAATCACCTTAAGTCACTTACCTACCACTAGAGTCGTGGATTTTTGATTGTTGAGATGGAGAGAATATCTCCCTACTTTTAGAGGAGAGATTCAAGGGAGCCTAAGTTTGAATTTCAAATTCAAAAGAAGATCAAATTCCTATAAAGCATGTAATGAAAAAGTCGCGGGATACACTGTCATTCTAGCTCACTCCCCGAGGCTAAATCTCTTTGTAATTCATTGTGTGTGAAGGTTACTCCATAGCCAACACCACAATACCTCATCTAGCTCTGCTTGGCAAGCTAATGAGATTGTACAAACACATATATCAATAGAAGTATACATTCATCATCTCTGTTTTGTCTGAGTCACCTACTCCAAGTCTGTCAACTTCAAAGAAGCATTGCTCTGGATCTACTGAACCAAATCAAGTGTTCTATAGCTCATTGGAACCAGCTCAAAGTCTACTACAAGCATACAAAATTTGAAAGGATTACATTCAGCCATTTGGGAGAAAATCGAGTCGAGGTGCACACTGGTATTTGTCTGCAGAGTTCCTGAAAAGTCGGGGGTGATTATAATTTTGCTAAACTTATTTCTCAGTGCATAGTTTGTCAATTGAAGTGATTCCACTTGTGATTGGTAGCTTACTAAGGTATATTGATACTCCCAAAAGGAATTGTGCCAATTTTAAGTGTGCTGGTCACACTGAGTAAAAGTCTGAGCAGGTATCATTACAAGAATAGAAGGTTTTGCTTGATTTGTAAAGTACCAAGTTATCTGTTTTGGTTTGATCATTACCCAAACCATTTCCAAAGTACATATATAGTTTCTTTATGTCATTTGGAAGCTAAGCTAGTGTACTGAGCATTTCTGAAGAGAAAAGAGGGCAGGTGTGAAGCAGGTTTTGCAGCACCAATTGATTTCCTGAGTGCATCCATCCATCACTCTCAACAATCCATACATGGTCGGGCATGTTGCGAGGCCTCTGTGCATCTCTATGACATACATGTGTAACCTTGCACGAACCAATGTATGCCACATCTGAGCTTTCCATCTCAGAAAGTCAGTACCATCAAACCGAGAAGAGACCATGCTGGCAATCCAAAAGACTAGCAATGTAATAAGAGACTAGAAACGATACTCTATCCTCAATAGGATCACACCTGCATATCCATATGCATAACTCACATCATAAATGTCTCGCTGGAGATGAAACCATGTGAACAACCTATCACATAACCATGCAACTACCATGCATATAAAACCATGAGCATAAGCTTGCTCACCAAGACTCCAAACTGATCAAGTAGATGTGAAAGAATCTTGGGAAAATTTTAGCAGAGTATCCCCTGTAAACTGAGCAATCAAACAAGATAACCAATAACCAAAGAACAGTGAGTAACCTATCACCACCTGTCACTGATCCAACCAAAGATAATGGCAACTACATATGCCAAAAACTGATGGCAATATACACCAATACAATGGTGATGCACCTTCCATTCAAGAATGAATCCTGCAAGATGGTCCAACCTATCACAAATAACTTGTGACCAAGTCCAAATGAATGGAGATAAACAATGATCCAAAGCTATCGCACAAGCTTTAAGATCCACTAGAGCTCCTTTCTAGCATAAAAGCCGATGAAATTTCAACAGCATCTCCTCTGTAAAATGGACTATAAAAACAAAATAACCATGTGGGAATCACCATCCACAACATCAAGTCAATGAACATTTGCTAATAGAATAGCAAATCAACATGACAAACAAATGTGGAATGGAGGCTCCAATCTGGATCATGTACCTGCAAAGAAAACAAAGATACAAGTACCAACCAAGATGCACAATCAACTCTCACAAAATGATGTGCAACCGGCAAGTAAATCCGTAACCAAGTGGCATAAGCAAGATATAAACCACAATGCCACTATACATTCATGATCGAACTCATGATGACATAAACCTCGAAAAAGAGTTGCCACAATGTTATCTTACATGCCAAACACGTGACAAGATCATGCTCTACTCTCATATGGAGGAGCTACCATAGTGTTCATACATGTGCAATGCCTTGAAGCTCTAAAAATAAGATTTTTCACACCAAAAATTCTCTCTCAAAGAAGTTCCAAAGCAAATTCAACCTCCAAGTGCAATTAGGGTTTTTATGGAAAAACTGTGCTGCTCTATGTTTTGTTGTTTTAGAGGTGATAACCTCTAAATCTGAAATTTTCATCTTCAAAAAACTTCAAGATTTGATTCTTGGCTACATAATAATATAAAGAACACCCCAATCAGACATGTGTAGCTCACGATATGCACAAAACAAGCATCATCTGTCAATTTCATCTTCACTTGCAACACTGCTACTCTGTATTTCGCAGTTTCGGTGACCTTGCACTGAGAATCTGAATCTCAGTTCTTCTACAAAGTTGTAGCTATCTTTTCAAGCTACTCACAACAATTTGAATCATCTGATTCTGAGCTGTAAAACGCAAGTTATGATCAAACAACTGACTTGTTGTCATAGTGAATGTAGATTTGCCTTCTACAACAGTTTGCGTTTTTTGAATTTTCGGTAGTGGAAAACTCCAAACCAGGTTCTGCGCCCTTTCATGAAGTTGAAGCCCTCTGTGTTAGCTATGCACAGAACTTAAAATGCATCAATCCGAGCTTCGTAGCTCGAGTTATGACCGAAATACTGAACTGCTGTCAAGAGATGCCGACATGCACTTCTACCTCTTCTCACCTAAGCTTCCATTGAAGCTTCTTGCACGCCAGCCTTCAGCATGCACTGATACCAATGAAGGGCTTTGGTGTGCAGAACAAGAGGAGGAAGGAGGAGATGGAGGGAGAGAGAAGAGAGAAGAGACATGCGAACATGCGTGGGAGTCTTGAAACCCACATAAATGATCTCTGTTGAGGCAATGCGATGTATATATATGAATATGGGGGTAAGGTCACATGACCCTTACATCCCCAACATAAGGGTCCTCCTTGTGTCCAATATGTTGTTGTAGGCATTCCTCTTGGTTGGCATTCCTGGGCCTCATGACCAGCTTTCCTGCATAGCTGGCAAGTCACACTTAATAGAGGACATTCACTTACTATATGGCCTTGCTTGTTGCACATGGTAGACCAAAGTCCACTCTTGATGCCACCCCCTTTGAGTTCTTGCAACTCCTGTCGCAATTGAGCCAATTCCTATGCTTGGGCCTCCTCCTCCTTTTGGAGCTTTAATGCTTCAATCTCCCTCCTCAACTGAGTAACAAAATTCTCCTCCTCAATGTGGGGCTTATTCCTTTTTAAGCCCTCAAGCTCCTTCCTTAGCTCGATTACTAAATCCTCCATTTCTGTAGAATATGGTAGTTGAGAGGAAATTGCTCCGTATTGTTGCCTTATCTACTCCAATCTTGTAGCTGTGTTGATGAACTCCTCAATGGAGGCTGTGGTCAACACTAATTCCTTGATTTTACATTGGGTGGGCACTAGAAGTGGCTTAGCTAACCATTTCTTTAAAAAAAATCATCTGGAGGGTCTGGCAACTTAGCCATTAGTGCTTTGGCCCTAGTTACAAACTCTGGAAATTTTTCACCTGGACCGAGTCTCAAGTTTTCTAATTCCCCTATGATCATCTCTGTAGTATTTCCATGTTGGAATTGGGTTTTGAATGCATCTTTCATTAAGTCCCAAGTTGTTAAATGGTTCTCAGCAAACTGGCTAAACCATTTATCTGCTAACCCTTCTAATGTGGCAAGGAAGACTATCAAAAAGGCATCCTCTCTTCCCATTAAGCCTCTAGTTTTGCAAAGTGCTAAAAACCTTCTAATATGCTCATTTGGATCTTACTGAGCTAAAGCTTTGAAAGAAGGAAATTTTATATTCAATCTTGATAGTAGGGTTTCCAAGTCTACTTGACCTACCATGCTCTTTACTGATGAGGTTGATGAAAGTGGACTGGAGGATCTTCTAACAACCTTCCTTCTTGTAGCCTTGCAGGTGACCCTCAATGTTTGGGACTGGGTTGCAGTCATGAGGTGCTCATAGCCCTCTTAGTATGAGGTAATTGATAAGAATATTTACCTCTTAGCCCAATGAAGTAGCACTGTAGTACTATCGACACTTGACCTCTTCTACACTTTGCAGTTGGTTCCTCCTATGCTCAAATCTCCTTGGAGTCCCACCAGGCGTGCCAAATTTTGTTAGGGGATTCTTGGACAAGAAGGGATTTAAGCATTTGTAGGAGAAAAGGAAAAGAAAAAAAGAAAAATACACACTGGAAGCCTCTCTCGATTGATTATAATAAGACAAATACAATGGTGATGCACAATACAATCCAATGCTTGTATGCAAAATCCCACAGAGTGCTCAATTACAAAATACCAAATACCCCAAGGGTCTTGTTGTTGCCGGCCTTCTCTGCACCAGACCTCCACATTCTCCAAGCCTACTCTTGTGCATGCATTGCAGCAAGCTTTGAATAAGGGGGAGGGTTGGACACCTTCTGTCGGCACGTGCACACTACAATGAGACCTTGGGATCCTTAGGGAAAATAGCTTAACACTTCTCTGCACACTTCTTAGTCACTCTTCATTCACACCTTGCACTTCACTTCTCTGCGTCGCACACTGTGTGTCTCTTGCACTTCTCTCTCTTGCCTAGCTTAGACTATGCTCACTCTTGATTAGTCTTTCTTAGTCCAAGAATAGTCCTTGCCTTGATTTGAGTGTCGATTCACGTACACTCCTAACTGCAAGAGTATCTTGGTGCTAATTGTCTCCAAAGTGGGCAACCAACGAATCCTTGTTTTGTCCTGTAGTGACTTTAGACTAAAACAAAATTTCTAATTGGGGGGCCATACTTCACTTCTGCGTACGCTGTCGCTTCACATACTTTTCACATTTTGCCTTTTCACATACCTTCACATTTTGCCTTTTAATTCTTCACTTGTGTGCCTAAGAGAGGGTTCACCTGAACCTTCCAAAAACTTTTAAAAACACTTTGAACCTTAGGGAAATTAGAGAAATACCTCTACAACCTGCAACCAACTTTCTCCAATTTACCCTATGTGGACAATTAATTGTGCACTACCTGTGCACTTTGACACCTGAACTTCGAACATTTTGACTTCACCTATGTTGACTTTGACCTTGAGCCTGTTGACTTTGATCAATTTGACTTTGACCTTTTGACTTTGAATACAATTGACTTTAGTTGTAGTTGACTTTGACCAACATGACTTTTATGGGCATAACAAGACTAGTTAAGAGCATATGAGGAATGGAATCAAGAAGCACAAAAGGTAATATATTGGCTATCTGTTAGCATACATGATAGCTTGATTGGGCACGTACAGGATTGCAAAGATCTGAAAGAGGCATGGAACATTCTGGCCACATTGTATGAGACGAATACAAAGGCAAGGAAATTGCAACTCAAAAATGAGTTGCATACACTAAAGAAAAAGGGCATGTCAAGAAGTGACTATACCTTGAAAATCAAAAGCATATGTGAGTCATTTGCATCTACTGGCATGAATGTAGATGATGATGAGGTGGAAGTGTGGATTTGTGGTTTAGGAGCTACATCTAAGCAATTCAGAACATCTATTCAGACTAGAGAAAATATTTTGAATTTTGCTGATCTTGTGTCCATGTTCATTATTGAAGAAAAGAACCTTAGCAAGGACTTGAAATCCCAAGGAAAACCTAGTTATGAGGAGGTATTCTACTTTGGGAGAGGAAGAGGTAGAGGTAGAGGCTTTGAAAGTGGAAGAGAACAGAATAACCAAGAACAAGGTCAACATTAGAATCATGTAGGAGGTAGAGGACTGTTTTGAGGCAAGGGGAGCCAAAGAGGCCACAAAAATGTCCAAAGAAATGATTCAGGTAATGATAGCAAAGGATGCTAGAATTGTGGTAAACCTTGACACTTTGAGCATGATTGCAAGTTGAAGAATCAAAATAACAGAAGGCAAGAAAACAACTATGCATCCACAAGTGTAGATGATTCTGAGAAGTTGTTCATGGTACAACATCACATGATCAATACAATGTCTGCTGATGTTTCAAAATAATTTGGTAATTTTTGGTATGTTGATTCAGATGATTCAAATCACATGACTAGACATGTAGAATGGTTAAGAAGTTTGCAAAAATTTCTAGTTCCTAGATATGTTGAAACAAGTGATGACACATCACACCCTCTCAAGCATACAAGAAACATAGAATTGTCTATGGAGGATCGGAAGGTAAAAGATCTTGTTGATGTGCTGCATGTTTCAAAACTAACAAAGAATTTGTTTCTTTCGGACAAATGGTTGACCAAGGATTGCAAGTGAGGTCCAATGATGACAGTTTATATGTAGAAGAATACAAACAAGACGAAAGATTGATTTCCAAAGGAAACAAAGTGGGTAGGATGTTCACCTTAAATGTGAAAATTCTTGAAATGAATGTAGCCATGTTTGCAAAAAGTGCAGGAGTTATTGCCCATATAGAGATTTGTCACAAAAAAATTGGACATACAAACTTGTAGAGGTTGAAATTGATGCACTCAAAAGAGATTGTGAATGGACTAGAAAATTTCAAGGTTGTAGAGATGCAAAAGGTATGTGCAACCTACCAATTTGATAAACAATCAAGATCATCATTTCCGCATGACAAGCATGTTAGTGAGACTGTGGTAGAAATAGTACATAAAGATGTTTGGGCTCCTGCAAAGACCACATCTATGGGTGGTTGCAGGTCTTATGTTACTTTTATTGATGAACATACACGAAAAGTATGAGTATATTTCATGAAAGAGAAGAGTGAGGTGTTCACTCACTTCCAAAATTTAAAGGCTATGGTGGAAAAGCAAAGAGGAAAGTATATTCAGACATTAAGGTGTGATGGAGGTGGTGAATACATGTCAAATGAGTTTAGCAACTTTCTTAAAAGTCATGGAATTTGATGTCAATTTTCATGTAGGTACACACCACAACAGAATGGCATTGCTGAATGCAAAAATAGGCATATTGCAAAAATAGGAAGATCCTTCATGGCTAAGAAGAATATGACTCACCACTATTGGGTAGAGCTCATGCACACTACTGTATGCATCATGAATAGAGTTCCGATTGCTGTTGTAAATCAAGTTACACTGGAAGAGAAGCTCATAGGTAAAAATCCAAACTTATAACATATGAAAATTTTTGGTTGTATTACATATGTACATGTTCCAGATGAGTTGAGGATGGATATTGATCCAAAAGTAGAAAAATATATCTTCATTGGCTACTCCCTTGAGCAAAATGGATATAAATTTTATAAGCCACTCACACAACACGTGAAGGTAACTAGAGATGTGGTGTTTGATGAAATGTCAAGCTCCAATGGAAATGCCAAAGATGGACTTAGTCTTGAACCAAATGACAAAGAAAATGGTGAAAAATGAAGTGCAAAATATCAAGATTTGAGTGGACCAGATGCATCACCAAGAAAAATTTGCAACTCAAATTCATGGAGTGGAAGATTGCATGGAAATTTTAGTCAAGCAAATTCATCAAATACATCCAAGAAAGGTAAAGAAAAGCTTTCTACTAGTAGTAAAACATCTACAAATTTTGAAGATATTGATGGAGATTCAAGTGGTTTGGAAAAGAGCCTTGATGAGGGACTTGGGTTGCCCTCTGTAAAGACTCTCAAAATAAGAAAGGCACATGCAAATGATACAAGAAGAAGTGACCCAGGATGAAAAAGATCTAGGTGGATGTGAAATTCAATGCAACAATTTTCATATGACAGTTAGATGGCTCTTCTTTGTGCCTACATGACAAAGGTAATACAAGGTGTTGAAACCTCTTGTTTTGAATATGTAATTGGATATAAGGATCACAAAAGAGCTATGGAAAAGGAGATGGTTGCGCTTTATGGAAATGATAGATGGAAGCTGGTTTCATTACCGCAAGGAAAGAAACCCATAGGGTGAAAGTGGGTTTACAAGGTAATGCAAAATTTTGATGGTAGCATAAGCAAGTACAATGAACAATTGGTAGCAAAAGGATATGCATAGACATATGGCACTGATTATGAGGAAAGGTTTAGCCCTATAGCTAAAATGTCTATTGTGAGAACACTTGTAATAGTAGCTACAACAAAAGGATGGACTTTGCATCAGATGGATGCAAATAATGCTTTTGTACATGGTGAGTTACAATAAGAAGTATACATGGAACAACCACAAGGACATGAAGATTCAAAGCACCTAGAGTATGTTTGGAGGCTTCAAAAAGCTTTGTATGGACTTAAGCATGCCCCTCATGCTTGGCGTGCAAGGATTGCTGACTACTTGAACACCATTGGATTTTCTATGTGTGATGATGTAGATCATTCATTATATGCAAGGAAGGGTGATGATGGCATCATGATTGTGGATATTTATGTTGATGAATTGATTATATGAGGTGAAAATGATGCAAGCATTAAAGAGGTAAAACAACTCATGCAAGTATTGGACATGAAAGATCTTAGTGTGTTGCATTATTTCCTGGGCATTGAGTTTATAGATACAGAAACAGGTATACGAACGTCACAAAGGCAATATGCCTTGAGTATGTTGCACAAGTATGGTATGACTGATTGTAAGCCAGATTCTTCACCATTATATGAAAATTTGAAGTCAGATACTACACCAAGTGAAGCATTGGAAAATGCTACTATATTTAAGAAAATTGTGGGAAGTTTGATATATCTCACAATTACAAGGCTTGATCTAAGCTACACTGTTGGACTTGAAGTGAATCTTTCCTCGTTGATTGGTATCTGACTACTTGGATTGTTTTATGCTATGAGGGGATCTCTACTACCAGATTTACATGCTTTTTGTCACTCTGATTGGGTTGGTGGATATGACACTTGTGTGTCCACCAATGGTTTTTACTTCATGCTTGGTAGCTCATGCATATCGTGCTTGAGCAAGAAGTAGCCTACTTTGGAATTTTCTAGTTTTGAGGTTGAGTATAGGGAAGCTTTCATAATGACTTTTGAGTGTTTGTGGCTCACATGCCTTTTGGCTAATTTGTTGTTGGTCCATCTTCTACCACCACCATCTTCATTGACAATCAGGGCACATTAGCAATTGCGAGGGGCCCTATGTTCAATGCTTGTACTAAGCACATTGAGGTGCACTATCATTATGGCAGAGAGAGGTTGTCTACTAGAACAGTTTGTGATATGAGCCCACACAAGAGAATTTTGTAGTCCTTCTTCACTAAGGCTCTATCTAGGGAGAATTTTGAGACTTTGTGCAAAGCTATGAGCTCACTTCCTTTTATGGATTGACCTCTTTCCACATAGTTGGGAACTTCCTTATACATGAGTGCGAGCTCTTTGTTCTAAACATCACTCCTAGGGGAATTTGTTTATATATTTTGGTAGTGATGTGTGTGAACACACTTAGGACTATCAGGGACATTTTCTTCCCCTCTTTTGGAGGGTTTTCCCTCAGCTTGTATACATGATTTATCTTTTTCTTGTTCATTTTTCACATGGGTCTTGTTGATATATTTAGGTAGTGGTGTGTCTGAATGCATTAGGACCGCCGAGGTAGTTCTTTCCCTCACTAAGAGATTTTTTACCCCCGTCTTGTATATATGCATGTAACACATTCAATATTGCATGTTATGCTGCAAGCTTCTTCTTCTTCCTTGTGCTATTTGCGTGCTTTTGTAGACCTCAAACTCCAACAATTGGTATCATAGAAGATCACCACTTCATCTAGGGCATCATTGGCACCTCTTTGGTCGAAATCATGATTTGAGCTCATTTCGGCCTCCGAATGCACTATCAGAGTGCATGTGTAGGAAACCTTCTCTTGTTGTGCTAAAGTTATATACATGTTTCATTCACCAGTATAAGCTCTTAGAAGTCTTCTACAAGTTTAGCAAAACTCGACAAGGTTGATTTGAGATACAATCATTTTTTTTGCATAAGGGTATTTTAATCACTAGCCATGGTTGAAAGTAGTGATGTATTTTGCATGTTGGATGTTGAGGATAAGTTGGATGGTACCAATTACCCATTATGGGCTTTAATGATGTGTCATGTTTTGGTTGTAAATGGACTATGGAATATTGTGCAAGGTGTTGAAAAATGTCCCATTACACTTGCAAATATAGCTACTGAAGCTATGGTGATATTCTTCAGGTTCCTATTCATGCTATGGTTCTTGTTGCACCTTTATAGAGAAACATTGTTGAGATGGTAGAGATGCTCATGCACATGCAATTGAAAGCCTTCCTTGTGAAGCATGCTATTACTCCTCCCATTCACTCTTGGAGAATAGCAAAGGATGATTGGGATACTTTTACCACTTTATACTAGGCGAGGAATGAGGCTCTTGTTGCTTACGTGTAAAAATATTTGGAGAGTAAAGACATGGATGAAGGAGATTCCATGGATATTTTTTTTCACAAAGATCAAAGATTTGAAGGAGTAGTTGATTTGTACTGATGAATTCATGCTTGACTGTTCACTTCTGTAGACTATTCTCAATGGTCTTCTAGATTCATATCAGACTTTTGCTCCTACTCTTCAATTGATGATGAAAGAAAATCCAAATGCCTTCAGATTTGAGGAGTTAGTATCTCTTCTATTGCAAGAAGATCAATCTAGGTAGAATAGGGCCATTATGCATGTTGTAGATCAAGCTTTCTTGGCTATTCAGAAGGGCAAAGGTAAATGAGCTCATCTACTAGTAAGTGGAAATCTGCTAATTTTACACAATCAAAGAAAGATGATAGACGTGAGAAGAAAATAAAAAAGTAGAAATTGTTTTGCAAATAGTGTAAAGGAAACGATCATGTGATGATGAGTTTTCCAAAAGTGGTTTCAAAAGAGGCAAAGAAGAAAGAGCCTCGAATGGTTGTTGTAGAGGCCTCTACACCCAAAACAGAGTTTGTTAGTCTTGTGTAGAATGAAGAATGGGCATTTACTATAGTGTGTAGCTATGAACCATCTTCTCATGAACACTGTATGTCTCCACTAGACTCAAATGTTTGGTACTTTAATAGTGGGGCAACCAAACATATTTCCTCACAACATAGTTTCTTCCCTTCACTTTAGCCTGTGCCTACAGGGAATACCATCACATGCACCAACAACTCCTCTTATCCTGTCAGGGGAGGTGGCAAGACCATTCATACTATTACTGTTGGTAGCTCTTTTAGATTGTCAGATGCTTTATTTGTGCTAGGAATGAAGAAAAATCTGTTATCATTTTTAGCATTAGCCAAGATTGGCTTGGTTGTGAAATTTATTGATGATAGATGTACAATTCATGATCTATGAAATGACAATGTCATTATTTCTTCTGGCATTTTATGTCATGGGCTGTATAAGCTCATAGACTATGAAAATTAGATGAATGATTTAGCATGTGCAGTACATCATTTCTCATGCTATGTCAGATGCAAAGCTTTGGCATGCACACTTTGATAATCTCAATTTTGATAGTTTGCTACGCTTGCAAAAATTTGAAATGGTGTCCTCTCTGCCCGAACCTTGAGGCAAGTAGTAAACATGTTTGTGAAGGCTGTATTTTGGGCTAAAGATAGTGTTCATCCTTCCCAAAAAATGGTTCAGGTTGAGCTACTCAAAAATTGAAGCTTGTTCACAATGATGAGTGTGGTCCTATGCAAACACCTTCTTTTGGGAACTACCTTTACTTCCTGGCTTTCATTGATGATTTTTCCAAGAATGCATGTGTGTATCCATTGAAAGCAAAGTTTGAAGTGTTTATGTGATTCAAACAGTTTCTAGTTTTGGCTAAAAATTTTTCAAGATGTAAAACGGGCATCCTCCATTCTGATCAAGGGGGGGAATATATGTCTTCTGACTTTTATGCAATTTTTGCTAAACATGGGTTATTGCATTAGTGTACAATTTCGTATACACCTCAAGAGAATGAATTCTCTAAAAGGAAGAATAGGTCACTCATGGTGATGGGGAGGTGTATGGTCAAGAGTCAAGCTTTACCACATAGTTTCTAGGCTAAGGATATTATGTGTGCATCATATGTACTTAATACGTGTACCACTAAAGCATTGCAGTCTATCACTCCATATCACGCTTGGCATGGTTGCAAGACATTTTTGGCTCACCTATGTGTCTTTGGTTGTTTGGATATGCATTAATGCTTGAACAACAATGAAAGAAATTGGATGATAAAGCAATGAAATGTATTTTTGTTGGGCACAATTCTGAAAGCAAAGGCTATCGTTTGTATCATCCACAAACTAAAAGCATTTTGTTTAGTAGTGATGTTGTTTTTGTGGAAGATGCAATTCAACCATTATTTCTATGCCAAAATGGTTGGCACAAACTTTGCGAGATAGCAAATTACATGCATCTCTATCATATCGTACTTGTTTTGGCTCACATAATGATTATTTTGCATCAGATTGCTATGTTATGCTGCATCTAATCTATGTGATGGGAATGAGCCTATTTCGTTTGAAGAAGCACAGAATTCAAAAAAATTGGATGGCTGCTATGCAATCAAAATATGATGCTATTATGAAAAGTGGTACCTATTCTTTATGTGACTTGGCTCTTGATAAGAAGGCCATTGGCACTAAGTGGGTATACAACTAGGAGAGTAAGCATGATGGAACAATTGGCAGGCATAACCCTAGGTTTGTTGGAATCATCGTGGTTGGAATCTATATCAGTTGAATATTAAAACTACATTTCTAAACGACGACTTGCATGATAAGGGTATGTTTTTCAGCCCCAAGGTTTTGTGAAGAAAGGGTATGAAAATAAAGTGTATAGGTTGAAAAATGCATTATATGGTTTGAAGCAAGTACCGCATGCTTGGTATGAAAATATACATGCTACCTGATTGCACATGGTTTTGAGAATAGTCCAAATGAGAGCACCTTATATGTTAAGCATGCAAATGATGTGCTTCTCATCATCATTGTCTATGTTGATGACATGCTGCTCATTGGTCCTCATGTGAAGCATATTACTAATTTTAAGGCTGATTTGCATGCCTCATTTGAGATGTAAGATTTGGGACATTTGCATCATTATTTGAGGATTGACTTTATGTAAGTGGATGGTAGAAAGCTTTGTGTCCAACAAAAGATATTGACACATTATTGCAGCATTTTGGCCTTGAAAACTACAAACCTATTGCTACTCCTATGGAAATAGGATTACGATTGAGTCTTCATGATGCTCGAGATACATTTGATGTTGTTCTCTATGAGCACGTTATGGGATGCTTGAATATTTATGCATTTCTCGGTGAAATATTCAGTTTGTTGTCTCATAGATGAGTAGGTTTACACATTGCCCAAGTGTTAAGAATTAGCAGATAGTTAAGCACACCTTTCCCTACTTGTGTGTTACTCAGCTACTTGGATTGTTTTATCCGAAGGGGGAATTGCTATCACTAGATTTACATACTTTTTTTTTCACCTTGACTAGGTTGGTTGCTATGAGACTCATGTGTCCACCAATTGTTTTTGCTTCATTCTTGTTAGCTCATGCATATCTTGGTTGAAAAAGAAGTAACCTACTATGGACACTTCTAGTTGTAAGGCTCAATATAGGGCATGTTAGTCGGCCGCCAGATTGGCAATTGTAAAAACTGAATCTTGTTCGCACGAACGAAAAGTTGTTACACCGATACTTTGTTAATCTTTATATAAAGCAATGAAAAAGAGATGCTGCAGTGACGTTCCGTGAGATCACCAGACTGTTTGTCTGGGTGATTAGTCTGTGACGTTGCTGTGGTGTTGTTGAACAATCTTGAGTATATTGTTCTTGTTTTGTCTTGTTGTCTATCGATATTGGTTTTCTATTGAGAGTTACATAGACGTCCAGTAGATCGCTAGACTGTTTGTGTGAGCGAGTCGTTTTGCGGGGTTTTGTTGCGAGTATTCTGCAAATTACGTGAACTGTGGTGTCCTTCTATTTTGGTGAGGTCTATAAGTCGCTGATAAATCTGGGTAGTTGTTGTAGTATGTTCTGAGAACTTTGAGTCACATGGTATTTGTCTTCTGAATTTGAATCTGTCCTTGTTCCGTAAAGAGTAAGTAGCAATAAGGCTCGTCTTCCTTGCTTACTGAATCGTTGTCCCGCAAAGAGTACTATTGCGAGTTGTGTGTTACGGTAGTTCTTATATGGTACATTGATCCCTGAATGAGTATTAATCAGTGTATGAATCGGTATTCAGTACGGTGTGCTTGAGACCTTTGAGTTCTTCCGTTCCTTCCATTGTGTCTGATTGCACCTAGTCGGTAAAGGGTAACTTACTACTATTGTTTCTATTGTTACAGTAACTCGTATTTGGACAGTTCTTGAGTAATCAAGTAACTCGGTATCGCGATCCTGAATAGTATGGTGCTGTGTGTGTTTGGTAAACTTTGGAAGAATTGATTGTGAACTATAGGATTGTGCAGTATAAACAGATTCTAGATAGAATTCTTGGACAGTAGTATATTTCTGTCTGAAGTGAGAAATTGGGGAAAATCAAGCATAGGGCCTCTGTCTAATAGACCCCTTCCACTCCCAAGAACCCAATAAATGTTTAAACGTGCTACTGACAATTAGTCCCACATTTAATACTAGTGCCGTCTGTGGGAATGTGGCAACAGATCAGATTGTTGCACATCGATCGTGGAAACGTGACTATAGATTTTGAATCGTAAGTAATAGTACGCGAGTAGTACAAAAGATGATATATGCCGGTTACTCGATCCAGTGATTCATATCCGAAGTACCGACAGCCTTGGGTACCTAATTTGCTAAGGATGCCTCCAGGAGGTAGAAGCGCAGATAGGTTTAACCTAGTGGCCAAGGAAGTGAACAACCTTAGTAGTGATTCCGGTAGTATTCTGGTGAAACGTACTACATTTCTGGTAGATTCTGGTACGATTCCGGCACATTCTATCAAAAATATAGTAACTCAAGAGTCTACCAGGATGCCGCATGAAGTTAATTTAACACCAGTAGGTCAAGATTCAAATTCATCTACGGATAGAAACGTATTGGCTAAAGAAATCAGTGGAGGTGAAAAAGCACCTTGTTTTGGTGAAAAATTTGACACTTCTGGTGTTATTTTGGTACCAGTTGCTGAGAGTTCACAGTCTTCCGGTGACGGTTTATCATTTCTTGGTGGATCTTTAGTCCAGTCGCCGCTATTTGGAGTAAGTACTCCTACATCTGATACCAAGGAGAAGGGTAGCTTGTTTGAAAGTGAAATCAGAAACATACTAAACAATATTGGCAAGCCGGAAAGTGTACAGACTGACGACGCAGATTCAAACGGTTCAGATTTTCAGCCTCGGGATACAGAAGATAGTCCCAATACCACCGCTAGCACGATGAGTGGGCAACAACAACAACAACAACAGTAGCAGCAGCAGTAGCAACAGCAACAATTATTTCCACCCCGGCCGACTCCAACAGAAGTAACGTACACTAAATTCGGAGGATTTCCAGGTGATGACCCAGATGCTCATGTACGCACATTTAAGATAAGTTACGCACTGCTCAATCATCCACTATCTGGCATATAAAGCTATTGTCTTCCAGTCTACATTGGTTAATGAAGCAGCCAGGTGGCTTACAGAATATGATATTAACCATTTCGGCACCTATGAAGCGGTAAGGGATGCATTTTTGCAGAGATTCAGGCTAAAGAAGAATCCAGCCAAAATTTTTGATTACCTGCAAAACAATAGACAGAAGATGAATCAGACAGTGCAGGAATATGCCACCCTATTCAAAACTCATTTGAGGCAATTACCACCAGCACATGCTAACCTACCAGATGACGTTATCACTCAATGGTTTATCAATGGCTTGACTCTGCAACTTAAACAGATTATGATCATACGCTGTGTGGGAACTATGACACTAGATGTGGTGATTGCGATGGCTTTGCAGCTAGAAAACAAGGTTGGAGGATTTACAGAAGACCTGGAATGGTTAAAAGCAAGTAAAAATGTTGCAGAAGATTTGATCAGACAGATGTACTGCACCACGTGCAAGAATTCAGTGCATACCAGTGCCACTTGTGTACTTAATAAGTTGTTTTGTGCTATCTACAATATGATCGGACATACCACCGAAAACTGTGCATGCAATGCTAAAGTGCAGGGAACAACAATAGTAAATGCAATTATAAAAGAACCAGGGAAGCCTGCCAATCATTATGTCTCTCCGCAAATGAGAAACAACCAGCAGCAGGGATATCAAAATTACAGAGGACAGAGAAATAATAACTACAACGCGAACCGTTGGCAAGCAAGACCAGCACAGGAAAATACTAATTTGCTACCACCTCGCTGCCATTTTTGCGGTGAATTTAGCCATATTAGAAGATTTTGTAAAGATGCAGCTCAATACGATCAGAGGAAGAAAGAAAGCCAGAACCCTATGACAAATATGGTTCATATCACACCCATAGAGATACAAGCTGCAGTAGTTCAGACCAGATCCGATAGGCCGTTACAACCAGCAGCTGAAATATTTGAACCAGGCATCCTAGAACAGCAAAGAACATATGACAAGGCTAGTCAGTGGACCACCACAGAACCTCCAGTGTTCCCAGATCCTATTCCGGTGACACAAGTTCCACTGTTAAAGGAAACTGCACAGGAGCAAGAGTCAATTCCAGTAACCGACGCATCATCTTCAGAATCGGTGAAAGAAACAAGTCAAGTAAATCAAGCATGGGAAATCTTATCTAAAGCGTCCATTACTCTTCCTCTTGGACAGTTACTTGCACTAGTACCAGGAGTCCGTCAACAATTCCAGCAACAGTTTAGTACTGAGTCTGCCTGCATTCCAGCGACTACAATAGTAAAACCAAAAACTGACGCTACGGTGGATCATTTAGTCCCATTGATTACGATATGGTACAAAAATCATAAAATCAATCAAGTACTAATTGATGGAGGGTCTGGTGTAAATATTGCTACTGCCGCTCTGTGTAAAAAGTTAGGATGGAAAAAAATTGAGCCTGTCCAGTTTTCTGTAAGGATGGCTGATTAGTCCAGAGTCCACCCAGTAGGACTAGTACGAGATGTGCCCATAACTCTGCAAGGAAAATTTAAGATGACTTTTATCGTCTTAGAGCTACGAGAGTCTAGCTTTGATTATAATTTGCTTTTCGGCCGTCCTTGGTTGAAACAAGCCAAGGTGATACAAGATTGGTCCGCACAGGAACTCACTTTCAAGGATAATAATCGTAAATATGTTGTTAAGTTAGATGCTATACAGCCTTGTGAATTACATGCTAGACCTTATTTTGCAGAACCAGTTCATATGTTAGATGGTTTGTCAGATGATGAAGAAGAAAAGTTTTGGAAGAATAATATTGATTTGATCTCCCTAGGAACTGTTGATCTACAATCTGTTGTAGATAATTGGAATCTGGCAGTTTGTACGGTGATGCTTGTGACGGAAGAAGACAAGAAAGAAGATATTGTTGCTGTAGATGACACTGATCTACAACAACTTTTAAACCCACACGATGTTACAGAGAAGTCCCGACAATTCTATGTTCCAGAAGATCAGTTAAATACATATAATTTAGGTGATGAAGTTAATCAGCGACCTGTAAAAATAAAGGAAGGATTGCCTGAAATGTTTCAAGCAGAGTTAATACAGTTGCTTTGAGAGTTTTATGATGTTTTCACATGGGATTACAAAGACATGAAGGGTTTGGACCCTTGCATTTATCAACATAGGGTCATGCTGAAGCCAGAAGCTAAGCCAATCAAACAACCTAGCTACCGGATGAATCCAAACTATGCAGCAAAGGTAAAGGCAGAGCTTGATAGGTTACTAAAAGTGGGATATTATACCAGTAGAACATGCTGAGTGGATATCACCCATTGTTATTGTCCCTAAGAAGCATAAGCAGTTACGCATATGTGTGGATTACCGGAAACTAAATGCCGCTACGGTACCTGATCCGTTTCCTCTACCTTTTCTTGACACGATGCTTGACAGAGTAGCAGGACACGAAATGTACTCATTCTTAGATGGATACAGTGGGTATAATCAGGTCAGAATGGCTGAGGAAGATATACCAAAAACAACGTTCATCACCAATTGGGGTGTATTTGCTTGTACTGTTATGTGGTTTGGATTAAGAAATGCCCCCAGTACTTTCCAGAGGTGTATGCAGGAAATATTCTCCCCTTATCTTACCTCGTTCATGCAAGTATATCTTGATGATTTCTCTTTGTTCGGTAAGATGGTAGCACACTTGTTCCATTTATGGTGCTGCTTTGAGAAATGCAGAGAATACAGACTCTGTCTGAACCCAAACAAATCTGTGTTTGCGGTTTCATGTGGTAAATTGCTTGGCCATATTGTATCTGCACAGTGCATACAAGTCAACCCAGATAAGGTAGCAGCTGTGTTAGAAGCACCTGTACCTACTACACCAAAGGAAGTAATGCGTTTTATGGGTCAAGTGAGATGGCATGGTCGTCACTTACGATGGCTCGCTCATTTAGCCATTCCACTCAATCGATTAATCATGAAGACTCCTAAACAGTTTGATTGGACTCTGGAATGTCAAACATCATTTGATCGTCTAAAGTGTTTATTAACACAGGTACCAATTTTACAGCCTCCTGACTGGGATCGCCCATTCCATGTCTTCGTAGACGCATCAGGTATTGCCATTGGCAGTGTTCTGATGCAACAAACCAATAAGTGGTTCTCGCCTGTTTACTATGCGAGTAGAAGACTTGCTCCTGCAGAAAAGAATTACTCTCTAACCGAAAGAGAATGTCTGGGTTTAGTGTATTCAGTAAAGAAATTCAGACACTATTTACTTGGCCGCAGATTTACTTTTCATGTAGATCATGCTGCACTTGTCTATCTGGTACGACAACAGCATTTAGGTGGTCAATTAGCGCGTCGGGTTCTACTTTTACAAGATTTTGATTTTGAAGTAATCCATCAGCTCAACAACTCACATGCCTTAGCAGATTTTCTTTCTCGCTTAGATTCCGGTGAAGCTCCGGTCGGTGTTGATGACACCACACCAGCGATTTACAGTACTGAACCGACTAATGATGAAGAAGCAAATCCTCCTGCAACAACTAATTACTATGATCAGTTGTTAACTTTTTTGACTGATGGATGTCTTCCTTCTATAACATCTCCTGCAATGCGTAGGAAGATTGCAGTGTACAGTCGCAAATTTCGATTAATTGCTGGGGAATTATACTATATGGATCACACTGGAGTTTTACTTCCTTGTATTCCTCCACATGAAGTTAACTCAGTCATTACTCTAGCTCACTCAATTCCTTCCGGTGGACACTTCGCATCAGAGTTAACGCACCGAAAAATTCTGCAAAGTGGTCTTTGGTGGCCTACTATGTATAGGAATGTATCTTAGTTTGTCAAACAATGTGATACTTATCAGAGGACTGGACAGCCTTTACAACGCCATTTTTTCCCTCTACAACCTGTCTTGCCATTGGAGCCTTTTCAGAAGTGGGGTCTAGATTTTATTGGATCTATTACACCTCCAGCAATCCTCAGTAATAATCGTTATATTTTGACATGTACAGATTATGCTACCAGATGGGCAGAAGCAAGGGCTTTAAGGTCTCCCACAGCTATTTCGGTGGCAAAGTGTCTAATGAAAGATGTCTTTCCGTGTTTTGGCTTACCTCTAGAGCTTGTTACAGATCAAGGCACTCATTTCGTCAACAATTTAATGAAAGTACTCACACATTCTTTTCAGATCACGCATAAATTCAGTTCACCATATTATCCTCGTGCAAATGGTTTGGCTGAGAGTACAAACAAGACCCTGTTGAATATGCCTCGAAAACTGATTCTGGAAGCACCGGAAAGATGGGATCAACTATTACCTACAGTATTATGGGCATACCGGACTACATACAAGGTAGCAACAGGATTAACCCCTTTCAAACTAGCTTATGGACTGGAAGCCATAGCACCAATGGAGATTGTTGTGCCAAGTTTACGTGTAGCTCTCACTCAAAAATTGATACCAGAAGATTCTTTATCATTTTGGCTAGATACACTTAGAGAACTGGATGAGCATCGATGGACAAGTTTTCTGACTATCCAGGAAGTTCAGTTAAGACAAGCTCGAACACATGATCGATATCTAAGGACTCCAGTTTTTACAATGGGGCAACTTGTACTCTTTTACAATGCAAAGTCAAATCGCTCTACTGGCAAATTCAAGATACGATGGTTTGGTCCATGTATAAATTGCCATATAGAAAAATTAAACATTTGATTTCAAGATTGGTTATACATATACATCATACATGCACATTTACACACATATACACATACATGCACATTTATACATACACACACATACATGCACATTTTTACATACACATACACATGCATGCAATTACACACATATAATGAATACACATAGACACATACACATACTCACATACACGTACACATACTCACATACACATACACATGCATAATCATATGTACACACACACAAACTCATATAATCATATTTACATGCATATATACATATACACATGCATATATACATATACACATGCATATATACACACACACAACACATGCATATGCACATATAGATACACATACATACACAACACATGCAAAAATCCTAAATTGAAAACACTAATTTCGATATTAGGGTTATAAAACCCTTAATTTAAAAACTCTAATTCAATCTTTTAGCCATATGTTTGAAGTATGTGTACACATTGCATCTATTCCTTCGATGTCCTACCAGAGAGATGTCTCTCCTCCCAACTTATGCCTCTATATATAGCTACTTGAATCAACGAGGATCATAATATATATAAAGATATATACACATCATTTAGATAGGATACATAAATATAAAATGGAGTAGATATATTATGCATCACACATACATGACTAAATGCACACATAAATATATATATATATATATATATATATATATATATATATATATATATATATATATATATATATATATGTATATATATATATATATGTGTGTGTACACATTTACACATAGACATGTATACATATATACATGTACACATCACATATACATGCCTACATGTACACATCAACATATATATACATGCATACATATTTACATGTACATATTTACACATAGACACATATACATATGCATATTTAACACATGTATACATATATCACAGACATGCAAATACATACATATACATGAAATACATATATATGCATATGAACATATGTATACATATAATACACATGAATACACACACATATGCATACATACATGATAAAAATTTGCTCCTCGAAGATAAAGCTATATATAAAATAATTAGGCATACCCCCGAGATTCATGTTCAAACTTAGAAGAACATGATTTCATCTCTCTAGTAGGATTCATCGTTATTCAAGTTAATAAAAAAATCTATTATCTGGTATCCATTCAAAAGCTTCAAGTTATTGATCGATAACTAGAGTAGAATTTACTATCTAATCTGCTCATATGTTTTCATTATTGCCATCATTTTGGTAAGACATCAATATAGTCTCATCTTCATTATCCTTATTGATTTCATTTATTTCTTCTATTGTTAAATCTATGTTCTCATGAATCACATCATCTATTGATGGATTAATATCTATTTCTGGTAATTCCTCTTCCTCATCAGTAGAATCAGCATGTAGAGAATTATCCTCTTCATCAAAAAGATTTGTATCATTATCACGTATAATGATTCTAATTTCTATTTGAGATGTTGACGTATCAGTATTTGATGCTCAATCATCAAGAGGACTTTCTTCGATCTCTCTAACAATAAACTGTTCAAAAAAGGACCTACCTCTAGGTTGCAAATGAATGACTTGCCATCAAGGATGAGAATCTGGGCTTTTATAAAAAAATGCTTGTTCAATATGCCTAGGAAGAATATATGGTTCTTTAGTAGATCGCATTACCTTGGAAGAATCAATTGCCCAAAACCCAGATAATTTCTTTCTTAATGTGGAATTACTACCTTTATACTTGGCTCGAAACCAGCCAACCTTCAAAATGACCTATCAAAATATATAGCAACAAAAACCCATTATTAGGTGCTTAAAAAAATAACTAACTCTATCAAAAAAATATAAACTTTTTTCTACCTGTTTGAATGTACGAAATGAAATTTCGTAGATACCAACAATAGTTCCTACATAACCAAGTTTGCTATCTATAAGGTTCGTGTCTTTTGAGCTAGCACGTGATAGTTGCTTGAAAGAAGCAACAATACTAGAATCCTTTGTTTTACGTAAAGAATCAATGGCTTTGATTATAATATGCTATCCAAAAGCCCACATATTAGTGAACATTCAAGCGTGCAAAATAAATTCAATTAGTAAATAAAACGAACATACATATATGAAAAAAATAAAATATTATTTTAATAAAATTACCTTTCTTTCACAACCTATCATTAACTCTCTTTGCTCATCTGTGATTTCTTCATTATTTGCATTGGCGCGTTGCAAACGACTATATAGCCAATCCATGAAAGAAGATATATCTGTAATCTCATTATTATCGAGATTACATCTAAATCTTTTGTTTTTTTGCCTTTTACTTCGAAGATTTTGAAGTTCCTCGTACTTGCTAAGGAATGCTTGCATGCATTCGCTATCATATGCTACAAAAGTAGAAACATCATTTTTTTCTTGAAATGTAAATAAGAATTGAACCCCCTTACCTGATAATACCTCATCTATTATTTATGAAGAAGACTCGTTGGTCCATGCACGTGGAGCTTCTTCATGAACTCTTTCAAGGTACTCACTAACGTAATACATGCACTCTTCAAGCACCCAACCCTTTGCCATGGATCCTTCTGGTTTTGCTCTTTGTCACACATAACCTTTTAATATTCCCATGAATTGCTCGACCCAAAACATCCATCGAGTGTTGACAACACCTGTAATCTCTATTTCATCTACAAGATGGACTAATAAATGAACTTGAATATCAAAAAATGAAGTAGGAAGTTCTTTCTCCATCAAACATAGTAGCTCTTTGCATTCATGTTTTTTTTGTGGATCCAGTTTTTGTCAATCTCTTTGGATGTAATCCACCTATAGATATCATAAAAACAATTATAAAGAAGTTAATTAGAAAATAAAAGATATCCAATATTCATACATATTAAATATAAAAGTATCATAATTACCTTATAAGTGATCCAAGATGATAGATCACATCTCATACTCCTTTCATTGTACATCCATCAATAACCAAAGGTAAAATATGTTTCAAAACGTTATGCCAGTCATGGGTCTTTAACCCAAATAAGCTCTTATCATCAATAGTAAACATGTTTTGAAAAGATGCTCCATATCCTATAGGAGTCTTAATCCATTGAATTCTATTGTTGATAGTCTGTATCTCTTTTGTTGTAAGTACCCAAGGAGTAGGTGCATAAGTCGTTTCTTGTCAATGTCTATCAAAAACTGGCCATAGCTTTGGTTTGGAATTTTTTTCTTTCAAATCATTCCTTGATGCTGTGGTATCTTTTAGTCCAAGAAGATGCTGCCATAGTGAATAACCAATATTTTTTAATATATGCATAGGATAAAGAAGATGACATACTTTTAACTCTTTCCAATACTCCAAAGAATACCATATTGATATGTTCTCTGCGAGTGCCAATTTTCCTTTACCTCCGTTCACATACTCGTTATCTGGATCATCATTGAAGATTTGTGATTCTGGATCTATAAGAGGTCCATCTGTCCATTTTTTATACCAATACATAGGCATCATAGGTTTTGGACACTGACCTGTTTCAAGCTTTCCATTAAAATGTATAGCTTCTCTTTTAGATCTTAATGGATGATCATCAGGCAAGAATCGTTGATGTCGAAGATAAATATTTTTGTTGAGATTCTTACTATAGATTGATCTCAACCAATCACCACAATATGGACAAGCTTTATAACCCTTAGTAGGTACTCCTGCATCATGGAAAATGATAAAAATATAATTAGATTAAATCATATTTATTTACATGCATATGAATAAAAAATTACATCAATACCTGAACAAACACCATATCCTGGAAAACCGTGAATAGTCCAAGCCACAATACCACAAACCGTAATATGTCTTTCATTGTTGCTTTCATTGTCAATGAGAGGAGCAAGATATATATTCATATCTTTAACTTGTCTTTTGCCTGGGATTAAAAGTGAAAGCATTAAATGTTCATTTTGAATGCTAAGATATGGCGGAAGATTGTAGTTTATGACTACCACTGGCCACGTTGACCATTTACTGGATTTCATGGAGAATGGATTAACCCCATCTAATGCAACTCCTAACTTTAGATTCTGTGGATTTTGTGCAAATTCAGGCCACGTAGAATCAATATGCTGAAAAGAAACACTATCATGAGAAATTCTGATTACTCCATCAGTACTTTTGTGATCATGTCCCCAAGTCAAAAGCTTTGATAATTCAGGGCTTTGAAACATATGTCTAATCCACGGAGCCAATGGAAAATGTCTCAATACCTTTTTTGGGATTTTACCTTCTTTGCCATTATATCGAGGAGATTGACATTTGGGACATGTCAAAGAGTCTTCATATTCACCTCTATATAAGATACAATCGTTAGGACATGCATGTATACATTGATAATCTATACCAAGATTGTTGATTATCTTCTTCATTTCATCATGTGAGGTAGGAAGAATATTCTGACTTGGTAAAAACTTTTTAGATAATAACCTATAAGTTTATCAAAAAAAGATATATTAAAAAAAGTAAATAAATAAATATACACACACACACACACACACACATATATATATATATATATATATATATATATATATATATATATATATATATATATATATATATATATATATATATATATGCATATAATTTTATATATATGTATGCTTATGTGCATCTTTCAAAATATTCATGAAAAATTTGATTGTTTTGGACGGCAGGATACGATTGTTTGTTTTGGAGGATATGAAGTATGTACCTTCATTAAATGATTTGTCGATTCTATCATATGTTCAGTTTGAAAGTGTGAGAAGCTGGTTTATAATTGCTATTCAAAGAATTTGGAACACTTTATAGGCCATATGATGGTGACCTGGATGAATCCCATGCACAGAGGTTACTCAAGATAGAGCAACCTGATTATAAGGGACTAGTGCCTGCAGGATTTTTGGGGTATGCAGTAAACCTCTTGCATGTCAATGATGAGCATCTTAACTTTAGGATACAAAGTGGAAATCATGGTGTCTTGAGAGGATCACTTTTATACAGCTTGTTAGAAAATTGAAAATTATACCTTAATAGTGTCGAAACAGATACATTACTCCACCCAAAAAGATTTTGAAGGTTGAGAATAAGTAAGCTGGCACTTAGTCGTGTCAAATGACTTCCTTCATATACATGCTGTAGACATTCCTCTCGAAGATATTTCTCATTTTTAGAAATATCAATGCTCTCACTGTCATTTTGATACCAATCCTCAATAAAATCTGCCATGCCACAAATTAATAGTTTATATCTATAATTCTTATATATTTTAGTAATTTTTTACATTTAATTTATGTATTTTTTTTCTTGAATAAACAGGCTACTACAAAGAAGAGAGTGGATTCGGGCCACACATCGCACCTAGGCAAAATGGGCAATAATGGTTTTGTAGCTACATTTGTAAGTATATGTGTTATTGTGAGTATATTTTTTATTTTAATTAAAATGCAAGAAACTAATCTTTTTTATTTGTTTCAATGCAGCGGAAGGATTACGGCCGATATCCTACGACACATGAGATCGAGTATGCTACACATTTTTGATATCGACGTTTGAGCTAGTATATGCAAGATCATCTTGATGCCTTTGTGAGTATTTTTAAATTTTATATAATTATTTTATTTTTATGAATGGTTGAATTTTTTTATTTATTTATGTTTGTTATATGTAATACAGGAGTATTATGGAAAGACAAATATGGATGAGGTGGAGAGACAGACATAGGAGGGACGATCTCGATCATCATAGGGTGATCATGACGATGAGGATGAGGGAGGTCAGGATGAGCATGCTATTTTTGATGATGATGATGATGATGATGATTAGGATTTTAGTTGATTATGACATTGGATTATATGTATTTACATTGATATATATATATATACACACACACACACACACACATATATATATATATATATATATATATATATATATATATATATATATATATATATATATATATATATATATATATATATATATATATATATACTTTTGATTTCAGTTATGTCTTGAATTGTATGTATGGTATTTAGTAATGAAAAGTTTTCTTCTATTGATTGTTATTATTGTTTATATTAAGCATGTGTTTTAATACTTTAATTATATAATTCACTCATATGTGTGTACCTAAGTGTATATGTATGTAATGTATATGTATGTAGTGTATATGTATGTATGTGCATGTGTATGTGTGTGTATATATATGTATTTGCATGTGCATGTGTAAGTGTATATGTATGTATGAGTATGTGCATGTGCATGTGTATGTGTGTGTATATGTATGTGCATGTATATGTGTAACTCTATGTGTATATGTTTGTATGTGCATGTATATGTGTATATGTAGGTATGTGCGTGTGTGTGTGCATGTGTATATGTGTTTTAATAATTTAATTATATAATTCGTTCATACATGTGTACCTAAGTGTATATGTATGTGTGTGTATATGTATGTATGTGCATGTGTATGTGTGTTTATATGTATGTATGTGCATGTGCATGTATAAGTGTATATGTGTGTATGAGTATGTGCATGTGCATGTGTATGTGTGTGTATATGTGCATGTGCATGTGTATATGTATGTGCATGTATATGTGCAACTCTATGTGTATATGTGTGTATGTGCATGTATATGTGTATATGTAGGTATGTGCATGTGTGTGTGCATGTGTATATGTGTGTGTACATATGTGCATATATATGTGTATATATGTGTATACTATATGTATATGCATGTGTATATGTATTCCACATGCATGTGTATGTGGATGCATTTCCATTTGCATCCATGTGCATGCATGTGGATGTGCATATACATGTATTTGCGTATATGTTAATGTGTGTATGTGTGTGTATATATATATATATATATATATATATATATATATATATATATATATATATATATATATATATATATATATATATATATATATATATATATATATATATATATATGCAATAATGCATGCATGTAAGTCTTTTTATGTGGTTGTAGAAATGTTTGTGCATATGCATGTGTATATGTGTGTATGTCTAAGTGTATGTGCACATGTATCTGTGTGTATATATGTGTGTGTATGTGCATGTGTATATGTATATATGTGTATATGTGTGAAAGTGCATCTTCATCATGTATAAGTGTATAAGTGCATATCAATAAGTGTGAGTATGCTATCTAATGAAAATAACACAATTCAAATGATATACAAAGAATAAAAATTGTACTTACAATAGTTGCCATACTTTTTGCTTGGTTAGCTTCTTGAATAACCTACCATAAAGAGAGAAAGGAGAGAGAGAGAATTCAAAGAGAGAAAGATGTAGAAAGAGAGAAACATAGACAGAGGGAGACAATACGAGAGAGCTTAGGCAAAACAACAATTCTGCATATACTTGCTTCAGCTCATAAGCGCAGCACAATTGCGAACGTTGGAGAGCTCTTCAATTGGATGCGTGAAAATGCTGATCGAAGAGCCTCCAACGTTTTAATTTTTGTCCGTCAACAGACGATCGTGTAAGCGATGCTACCCGTCGTCGCATAAGCGACATGTTTTTAGCGTCGCTTATGCGACACCAAAAATCATCACCTATGCGACGTAAGAAAGCATCGCTTATGCGATGCTATTTAAAAGCGTCGTGTTAGCGATGCTGTATGGAAGCATCGCAGCCCCCTCGTGCCACAAATTGCAAAAAACATCGTTTGCTTCGTCGTTTAATCAATGGTCCGTGCGCGATGCTAATTACGATGCATGTTGCAATTTTATAGCAACGAAATTCTGTGGCCTTAACCGTCACTATACGCCCGTATTCCTTGTAGTGTACACACATGCACTCATAAACACTCATGGACATGCATTAATGCCACATATACATGCACTTATGCTCATGCACTTTTCATTATGCATACATGTTCACTCTCATCACTCTTATGCATTTCTCTCATATGCATGCACACACACAATCGCATGCTTCTAATATGCATATGCATCACATTCTTGCTCAGAAATATATGCATGCTCATATACTCATGCATAAGCTTATGCACCTAAATCTCATATTTCACGCATATTCATGCATACCTATATCATGTATACATCATGATCATGCATACACATTCATCCATGCATGTGCATTCACTTTCTTATACATATGCACACACTCATTAATCCACATGTAGTCTCACACATCTATTATGCATATGCTCATTGCATTTTGTCTACATGCATTCTTACCTATCTAATATACTTATGCACATCCTAATTTGCATTCATACTTACATATATGCATTTCTAATCTCTCTCTTCTCTCTCTTCTCTCTCTCTCTCTCTCCCTCTCTCTTTCTCTCTCTTTGCCACATTTGTTGTGCATGCCAATAGCCTATACTCTCTCTCTCTCTCTCTCTCTCTCTCTCTCTCTCTCTCTCTCTCTCTCTCTCTCTCTCTCTCCCTCCACCATCGCTCTGTGCATTGTAGACTGCCACCAGTCTGATCGAGAGGATTTAATTCTGTCTCTCTCTCTCTCTCAAGTGTTACTCTATTGCACATATTAAGAACCTTCACCGGGAGGGGGACAAAAACAATTAACTTATGTTTCTCTCTCTACTAGTTAATCTCTCTCTCTCTCTCTCTCTCTCTCTCTCTCTCTCTCTCTCTCGTCGCACTGTGCACTGCAGGCAAGAGGATGCGTTCTCTCTCTCTCTCTGTCTCTCTCTCTCTCTTTCCTGCATGGACAGTATGCTGCCACTAGCCTGTCGAGAGTTGTTAGTACGAAGAGGTTCACTCTCTTTCTATGCATAGCCTATTGTCTCCTCTCTCTCTATGGCATGCTATGAGAGTCGCCAAAAGGGAGGAATAATCTACACTTTCTGCAATTCACAGCAGTAGGGAGGAGAAAAAAAGAAGCAGAAGTGAATACCTGAAAAAAGTCAATAGGAAAATAGATCACTATGCTCACATATATATAGATCCTCATATGTTTCCACCTTTTCCTACATATCACACTTTAGCACAATCACACTTTAACTCAAAACCATTATTTTTAACACATACTTTAATCACTTTAAATGCATAACTCACCCACTCCACACTTTTAAACTACATTCACTCACACCATAGATTTATAGTCACTTTAATTACACAACTCTTATGCTCCTTTCTTTAACACATAGTCACACACACCACATATTATTCACACATTTTCCTTTTACCATTTTAATTTAATTGTTATTTATTTTTAAAATTCTTTAATAATTTTAATTTAAGGTTACACTAAGGTTTAATATGCTTAAATACCTTAGTTAATATATACACACACATTAGTATGATAGATAATTAAAGCATATTATAAGATAAATTAACTAAAGTATAAAATATAAGAAATATTAATTAATTCTAATCATATAATTTCTAAAAAAAAAGTTTCACACACACCATTAATAATCACACACATACATACCTACACAGACATATACACATTGAAACCCTGATACACATTTACTTAAATACCCATATGTTTAGCTAGATTCATAGGTTTCTACCCATACACCCACATACAAATGGGTTCAATCACACATCTAAATGGCATTTAGGGTAAACCCTAGGGTGGACACATGTTAAATAAGTGTTCATGCATAATAATATCGGTTCACTTCTCATTTCCATAAATTTGCTACGTGCAAGTATCAGAGATATTAGTCAAATAAAAGAACTTATCAACAATGTTTGAGAGAGTTTTAGACATAAATTTTTCTTTTGACATCCACCCCCACCAAACCTACACATCGTCCAGATGGGCCAACCTGTAGATAGAGGGAAGTAGCATCTTGATGGCCATCCTGCAATCCAATCATATAGCAGTCTCCAATTCTTTTATAAATAATTTTCAAATTTATCAAATCAAACATATCAATGTTTTATAAAAAATGCTCATGGAATTTATTTAATTTCAATCTGGTATTGAGAACATATCAAATCACAAAGTTAAGCTATCAACCATTTCAGTCAACAAATCATTAATCTAAGTTCCAAGCATTTATAGACTTTGCAAAGATCATCATGAAACAAAATTCTTCTTCATTCGCTCAAAATCTAATTTCTTCATATATAATCACTCACATATAAGCAATCAAACATGTCAAAGAAATTAACTAGATCTACTCATACAAACATCTACCTTGTTTGCCCAATTTGTAATGACTAGATGATATCAACTAGCTTTGCTTCATCTTTAGCTTCATACAAGTATTTGTAATCTTCATGTAGGTGATAATCATAAATACCTTTTTGGGGTGAAAGAAGGTATGAACCTCCATTCATCATATGGGTGATAATGATAAATACCTTTTTGGGGTGAAAGAAGGTATAAACTTACATTCATCATATATTCTTTTTTTTTCTTTTTTTTTGTTTTTACATTTGCAACTTTTTTTGTTTTGAAGGGGAAAGGCTTAACCTCTTAATCTGAGCTAAGGATCTAAATGCATGTATGAGAAAGATATAGGATCTCACAAACAAGGGTCATGCATCTATATGCTCATACATATTTACAATTACTTTCATCATTTGAAATGAACTACAAAATCCTTCTGCTCATATCAAATCCCCACTCAATTCATAAACTTAGAAACATAAATTAATTTTTCTATTCCTACTATGGCTAAATAGAATCACTTCATAATTTGATAAGCCTCATTCCGGATTATATGATTATATTTTGTCATGAATGCAAATGATATGCATAGATAAAAAACATAAAGAATCTAGATCATAGATAAATACAGCCTCGAAATTAGCTTCATCTTCAATCATCTCTTCTTCAAATTTATCATAATTTTTTCATGAAAAATCTTCAATGTGTTTGCTCAAATCATCATCAAATTCCTACAAAAAGATCATCAACATCTACACATTCAAGTATAATTAGCTTTCATAACCAAAGATTTATGTTCATCCTACAAAAGAAAATCCATATGAAAAAAAATCCATACATCCTTTTCTATTAACATAAATCAATCAAAATTCATTCATTCTCTTCATCATACATCAACTCATAATTTTCATCATTCCTTCTTTAAAACAACTTAATCCTTTTTCGCGCAATTAAATTTTTGAGAGGTTTGCAAGATCAATGATGAAAGAGAAGAATTTGTTGGGTGTGTGTAAAAGTGCAAGAGACACATGAGAAGCACATACAAAGAGCACAAATGATGCAAGACACACGGAGAAGACGATGGCTGGAATAAGTCTCTCTATTGATGATTAATTGAACTAAAGTAAGAGCTAAATAATATCCCTAAGTACAAAGTACCACCACATATGAGATTATCAAGTATGTGGTAACATGGGGAAAAAACCTCTAGCGAGCATTAGAGTAAAAAGAAAAGTGTTCACATCAAAGCTACTCGAGGAACACATAAGTGTAAGAACCCCCCCTTGAGCGAATTGTCATGAGGAAGGAGATAAGGAAGAGAGCTCACACACACACTCTCACTCTCAAGGAGAAGCACACAGAGATTGAGGCATGGAAGAAGGATCTTCTTCTTCTTCTATTACATAAAAAAAGGAATGTACAAGAATGACCTAAAAACAAGAATAAAACTAGTGCAATATATAAAGATCAATACATAAGGAAAACATAATGTCCGCGAATGAGTGAGCTGGCAAGGAACAAATGTGCCATCACTCTCAGAAGATAAATCTAATAAAGCTCAATGAAGTATCCCTGACATATATCGACGTGATCACTATACATGTCAGAGAAACGAAAAACTGATATGTGTCATCCTGGATCATCACATGTTGAGCTTGATATCTCAACACTCCCCCTCAAGCTCAACGCTATATTCTGTAATCCAAGCATCTTGCAAAACTTCTTCAACTTCTCAGCTCCAAGTGCTTTGGTGAAAATATCAACAATTTGCTCATCTGTTCTCACATACACAAAATCAATATCACCTGGTAATACCTTCTCTCTGATGAAGTGATAATGTCCCTCGATATGCTTTGTTCTAGCATGGAAAACAGGGTTCCATGATAATTGTATGCTGCTAAGATTATCACAATAAATGGTGATAGGCTTTTGCACTGCCACACCTAAATCTGCAAGTAGCATCTCCAGCCGTGATGCCTCACATGTGGCCATTACAGCGCCTCTATACTCAGCCTCTGTACTCGACAAAGCAACAGTGGATTGCTTCTTGTTGCTCCATGTAACAGCTGCATTCCCAAGTGAGAACAAAAAACCACTAGTAGATCTTCTATCTGGAATGCTACTAGACCAATCGACATTGGTGCATGCATAAACCTGCAAATCTATACCAACCTCATAAAACAATGCATAATCCAAAGTAGCACTCACATAATGTAGAGTGCGCCTCAGAGAATCCAAATGTGGCTTCCTAGGGACCTGCATAAACTGACTTTCAAGTCCAACACTATAACTTAGATCAGGCCTTGTAATTGTGAGATATATAAGACTTCTCACAATTTTCCTGTACATAGTAGCATTTTCCAATGCTTCACCTGATGTAGTATCCAAGTTCAAATTCTGATCTAATGGCATAGAAGTTGGCTTAAAATCAGCCATACCATACTTTTGTAGCATATCCAAGGCATATTGCCTTTGTGACATCCATATACCTGTTTTTGTATGTATAAACTCAATGCCCAAGAAATAGCGCAACACACCAAGATCTTTCAGGTCAAATTCCTACATAAGAAGTTGATTTACCTCTTTGATGCTTCCTTCATTATCACCACCTACAATCAGGTCATCAACATAAATAGCCACAATAGTGATGCCATCATCAGCCTTCCTTGCATATAGTGAGTGATCTGCATCACACACAGAAAACCCAATGCTGGTTAAGTAATCAGCAATCCTTGCATGCCATGCACAAGGGGCTTGCTTCAGCCCATACAAAGCCTTTTGCAACCTACAAATATATTCTAGATGCTTTGAATCTTCATAATCTTGTGGCTCGTCCATATATAATTCTTCCTGTAACTCACCATGTAGGAAAGCATTCTTCATATCCATCTGATGCAAAATCCATCCTTTTGCTATAGCTAATGCAACAAGTGTTGCGACAATAGACATTTTAGCTATAGGGCTGAATGTTTCCTCATAATCAATGCCATATGTCTGTGCATATCCTTTAGCTACCAATCGTGCTTTATACCTACTTATGCTACCATCAACATTATGCTTTACCTTGTAAACCCATTTGCAGCCTATGGGTTTCTTTCCTTGCGGCAATGGAACCAACTTCCATGTATCATTTGCATCAAGTGCAGCCATCTCCTCATCCATAACTTTTTCCCAATCTACAATTCCAATTGCATCTTCAAAGCAAGAAGGTTCAGCATCTTGTATAACCTTTGTCATATAGGCACAGTGACGAGCCATATAACTATCATACGTCAATCGTTGCACTGAATCCCGCATCCTCCCATATCTTCTTGGTCCTGGGTCACTTCTCCTTGTATCATCTGCATATGCCCTTTTTACTCCTAGAGTCTTCACAAAGGGCAATCCAAGTTCCTCATCAAGACTCTTTTCTAAACCGCTTGAATCTCCATCAATGTTTTCAAAGCCTGCACATGTTTTATGACCAACAAAAAGCTTTTCTTTACCTTTCTTGGATGTATTTGATGAATTTGCAGGACTGAAATTTCCACGTAATCTTCCACTCTATGGAATTGAGTTGGAACTATTGCTTGGTGATGCATACGGTCCACTCAAAACTTGAGATTCTGCACTTGATTTTTTAACATTTTCTTTGTCATTTGGTTCAAGATTCAGTTCTTCTTTGGCATCTGCATAGAAGCTTGACATTTCATCGAATACCACATCTCTACTCACCTTTACCTGTCGTGTGAGTGGGTTCTAACATTTATATCCATTTTGCTCAAGGGAGTATCCAATGAAGACACACTTTTCTGCTTTTGGATCAAGCTTCGTCCTCAATTCATTTGGGACATGTACATATGCAATACAGCGAAAGACTTTCAGATGTGATAAGTTTGGCTTTTTACTTGTAAACTGTTGGTGTAATTTGCAAGCCCTCACACTTGGCTTGGACTTGTTCTTGAAGACTGAACATGTGAGAAGAACCATAAGAACTTATACTTATAAGTTCTTACCATTTTACTTCTTGTAAAAGTCTAAATCACTTGGAATCTTATGGATACACCTACTTGATTAGAATCGTGGAAACAGTTGTTGGATGATTGAGGGAATATCTCCTTACATTTAGATACTAGATTGAAGGGAGCCAAGAATTCAAATTTGAATTCAAACTCTCACTCACTTCATATATAAGTTGTACTTGAAAAGTCGCGGGGTGTGTGTCACCATTCCCGAGGCTAATTTCATCTATCTTTGAGTGTGTGAGCTCTACTCCATAGCCTACACCTCTGAGTACCATTGGCAATGTCTATCATGCCAATGACATTGTACATCAATGTGAATTAATACATATATTTACATCTATCACTTCTGTGTTTTTTGAGTGTACTACTTCAAGTCTGTCAACTTCAAAGAGGCATATCTCAGTGCCTACTCCACCAAATCAAGTGATTCAAAGCTTGGTAGATCCAGCTCAAATCCTACTACAAGCATACAAAGTTTGAAGCAATTTGATTCAGCCAATCTCGAGAAATCGCGGTCGAAGTGCTCACTGGTATTTGTCTGCATACTTCCTAAAAAGTCGGGAGTGTTCCTAACTTTGCTAAAGTGATTTCTCTGAGTATACTTTATCATTTTATCTCATTCCACTTGCAAATGGTAGCTTACTAAGCTAATAGAATACCTCTATAAGGAATTTTGACAATTGTAAGTGTACTGGTCATACTGAGCATAACTCTGAGCAGGTGTCAATACCAAAATAGCAAGTTTTCTTGGATTTGTGAAGTATCAAGTAGTCTGTTTTGATTTGATCACTACAAACATCATTTGCAAAGTACATGTATGATCTTTTGGTATCATTTGGAAGCTAAGGGTGTCTACTAATCATATCTGGAGTCACTGAGGGCTGGTGCAAAGCAAGATTAGCAGCACCTACTCAATCTTCTAGAGGATCCATCCATCTTTCCCTACAGTGGTATGAGAGCAAATAAGGTAACATGGGAGATGGTTTTCCTTCATTCATTGACAAATTGGACAGGAACAATTATCAAGCTTGGTCTCTGAGGATGAAGACCTATCTACAAGGAAGAAGTCTATTTGGATTCATCTCAGGAGATGAGGAATTGCCCTCATTCAAAGCAAGGGGTCTACCCACCAAGGAAGAACAAGAAAGGCTTAATACATGGTGTGCAAAAGATGCATTGGCAAGATCTTATCTTCTTAACTCTATATCTGATTTCCTTTTACCTCACATCAGGAATTGTAAGACTTCCCAAGAAACTTGGGAAACCTTGTCATCATACTTTTCATCTAATACAAGGGCCAGGAAGAATCAGTTGTGGATTGAATTCACAACCCTTAGGAAGCAACCAAATCAATCAGTCTCAGAATTTGTGACCAAGATCAAGGATGTGGCAGACCAATTGGCAAGCATAGGAGAGGAGATTGAAGAGGAACAAATAGTAAGGCAAATAACCAATGGACTGAAGGCAGATGATAAGTGGGAAAGCTTCACCACTGCAATGGATCTCTACATGGACATGCATACCCCAGATCTCACAACTCTGATGGGCCAACTATTCACACATGAAGCAAAGCTCACAAAGGTTGGAGATACATCTAAAGGTAACACTCCTTCTGCCCTATATACTGATAAAAAGGTTAAAGACAAAGGTAAAGGTAAAAAGCAAGAGGATGAAGGGTCTACCTCCCAAGCCAACTATGCAGGGAGAGGTAGATCTTCAAGAGGCAGGGGCAGAGGAGGTAAGCAAGGTAGGGGGAGACCCTACAATTCATCACCATGCAATATTTGTGGATTGTCTAACCACACCACAGATGAGTGCTACAGAAACTACAGAAATCAGAGAGGAAGAGGCTATCAAAGAGGTGGATACTCTCAAGGTAGAGGAAGGTTCAACCAACACCAAGGCTACAATGGCTACAACTATAACTACAACAACAATTACAACCACAATGGTAACTACCAAGGAGGATACAGAAATAGGAAAGACTACAACAACTACACAGAGGAGCAAGATGACTCCCTATTGATCATGAATATGACTTCCAAGTCAGGTATCAATGATGATCATCTGTTTTATATTGATTCAGGGTGTTCTAATCATGGAGCTGGCAATGTGGCATTACTCTCTGATCTTGAGGAACCCAAGGGCAAACATCAAGTACAGACAGGTGATGACACTAAGCATTCCGTAGTAAAGATTGGAAATGTAAAAACTTGTGATGGTAACCAGAACCTATTGAGCAGGGTACTTTATGTACCAACTATTACCAAAAACTTAATGAGTGTTGGTCAGATTGTGGAGAAAGGTTTGCAGGTCAGATTCACTCAACATGGATCATATGTGGAGGACCCAAGACATGGATTCAAAAGGATAGCCAAGGGAGAAAAATCAGGTAGATTATTTACTTTTTGTTAAAAGTCAAGCTTTAAGCTAAAAAATTCGTGGGGAATCTTTTATGGACATGTGGAGCAATCAAAGGAAGCCAAAAGCCACGGGATTCCATCAAGAAAAGTCACTCAACCACTCCCCAAGTCATCTCAACTAATTCCTCCAAGTTAGGAGGCTGATTTGGAAAGGTAGTTCCTAGATTTTAGGGGCACACCTCTCACTATAAAAGGAGCATGTATCCCGACTTCTTTTGGGCCATCTTCTTGGAGTTTTAGCTCATGTAAAGTGAGCACTAAGTGCTGGAGTTGTGATAAGCAAGCCCCTTGCTTAAGCAACCCCCTTGCTTGCTTGTTTGTTTTCTTTTAGTAGGCATATCTATGTGTGTGCGCAGGCAGTGTTGCAACTCTCTACCCCTGAGTTGTTAGCATTGGTTCTCCCTCATATGGTATCCATTTGATGTAATTCTTGTCTCATTGGATAGCTATAAGAGTCTATTTTATGCTTACCAATTCTCAGGAGCATTCTCTGAGTAAGCTGGGAGCAACATTCATTTTAGTGAAGTTGTGTGATTGATATCTCTCTCTTTGTGTAGGCTCTGTTGGAAATATTTTGCTCTCTGTTGTAAGGGCTGGTTCTCCTTCTCTATGTATCCATTTGCTATGATTTTGGTGTCATTGGGTAGCTATTAGAGTCCTCTAAAGTTGACATAAGTTTGAGATTCATTCTCTGTATAATCTCGGAGAAAAGTTTGCTGGAGTGAAGTGAGGTCTCTGCTTGACTAGCAGTTGTGAGCATTCAACTAGCTCATGTTGTAGACATTGTTTCTCTTTGTGTAAGCATCCATTTCAAGTGAAATTTGTTTTGTTGGAAAGCCCTTGGTGTCTACTACAGGTCTACAAAAGCTCACTGGAGTTCTCTGCATAAGCTCTGAGTAAGAGCAATTTTGGTGTGCAGAGGTCAAAGAAGGATACCTGTGGAGGTCATTCGCGCTTCATCGTTGCTTAGGGGTTGAGATACTTCCCCCATCAGTGGTATCAGAGCATTTGGGCATCTTGGAGGTATCACATACAAGCAAGAAGACATCTTGGAGTTGGTGGTTGAAGAGTTGCATCAACAAAAGCTTCTTGGAGGTAGCTCACATCAGGGGGGAGCTATTCTACTCAAATTTGCAAGAGCAGAAGGTGTCCATCTAAGGAAAGCTTTGGATTGAGGTAACCTCAGAGCCTCATTTTCATTTTACACACATTGGAGCATTAGCCAAGGGCTAGGTCAAGTATCAAAGACTAGATATGGGAGACTTCAACACTCAAATTGAAAAGCTAGACAAAGGTAACTATCAACCATGGAGATTTAGGGTCTCCAACTATCTTATGGGCAAGGGCCTTTGGGGGTTGATTAGTGGAAGTGAACCAAGACCTAGGTTGGATGAGAATCCAACCAATGACCAGAGAAGGGCCTTTAGGGAATGGAATGAAAGAGACAAGAGGGTTATCTTTATTCTTTCCCAACACATTAGCAATAGCATGATCGGCCATATCCAAGACCTGGATTCAAGCATGAAGGTATGGGAGACACTTGAAAGGCTTTATTCAACAAGCACCAAAGCAAGGAAGATCCAACTCAAGAATGAGCTCAACAACCTTAGGAAGAGCTCAGGGAGTAGCATAAATGACTACATACTTAAGGTCAAGGAGTTATCAGATGCATTGGGATCCATTGGAAGCCACGTAGACGATGAGGATCTTGTGGCTTATACTCTCAATGGTTTGAGAGATGATGAGAAGTGGAAACCATTTACCACTTCAGTTTATGTAAGGGATAATCTTCCCGATTTTGAGCAATTGGTTGCTCTCATGGTCACCGAAGAAATGAACATAGGTGGAAGTTCAACTAAAAGCAAAGATGCACAAGTTTTCTATGCAGGTAATCAAAGGGGCAAAGGAAGACAAGGACAAGGAAGGGGCAAAGGAAGGTTTGGAGGAAGGCAAGGCCACTCAAGAAATCAAGGACATGACCAAGGCACCTCATCACAAAGAGGGAGAGGAAGATCAAGAGGAAGAGGAGGACGACATCAACAAAACAGGAATCAAGATGGCGAAGGATGTTACATATGTGGCAAGTTTGGCCACTATGCTAGAGATTGCTACCAAGGAGGAAACCAAAGGAACTATAATCAAGGTTCTTCATACAAAGGCCAAGGTAATTATGCTTCTACAAGTTCAGAAAATGACAATCTCTTGATGATGCACATGAATGGGAATTCAAGCAAAGTAGATAACACTTGGTATATTGATAGTGGATGTAGCAACCATATGAGTTGCAATGCTTCTTGGTTTACTAATCTACATGTTCCCAAAGGTAAAGGACATGTAGAAACAGGTGATGATACAGCCCATGAGATCTCCCATGTTGGAGATGTAGCTTTGGATGACAAGGAGGAAGGAAGATGTCTCAAGGATGTCTTGCATGTACCTACCATCACAAAGAACTTGGTGTCCGTTGGGCAAATGGTTGAAAGAGGCTATCAAGTAAGGTTCAACAAAGGTGGATGCTTTGTGGAGAACCCTAAGCAAGGTTACAAGGTCATAGCAAGAGGAAAGAAGCAAGGGAGACTCTTCACTTTGGAGGTAAATTCTCATTCTACTCAACATGTCTACTTCACATATGGAAACAAGAGGATTTCGGAGTTGGACTTGTGGCACAAGAGGATAGGTCACATCAACATACAAAGAATGAAGGAAATGCAATTCAAGAGGCTGGTTGAAGGTCTTCCCAACTTCCAAGGACAAGGTATGAAGCATTTATGTGAATCTTGTCAACTAGGGAAGCAAGCGAGACTTCCATTCAAGAAGAGTGGCTACATAAGCCAACATCCATTGGAGTTGATACATACAGATGTGTGGGGGCCAACGAAAGAGCAATCCATTGGAGGTAACAAGTACTTTGTCACTTTTATAGATGATTGCACAAGGATGGTTTGGGTTTATTTCATCAAAAACAAATCAGATGTGTTTACATGTTTCAAAGCATTCAAGGCAATGGTAGAGAAGGAAACAGGTACATATATCAAGAAGCTAAGGTCCGATGGAGGGGGAGAATATTTCTCAAATGAGTTTTCTGATTTTTTAATGGATCAAGGCATCAAGAGGCAAGTAACATGCAGGTATACACCCCAACAAAATGGAGTAGCAGAGAGAAAGAATAGACACATTGCCGAGATCGCTAGAGCAATGCTTAATGAGATGAATGTACCTAACATGTTTTGGAGTGATGCAGCAAATACCGCCGTGTATCTAATGAATAGGGCTCCTACCTCAGGGATCCATGGCTTGACACCATATCAAGCCTATTATGGTAAGAAACCTGATCTTTCCCACTTGAAGATATTTGGATGTACTTGTTATGTACATGTGCCAAGTGAATTGAGGCACAAGCTACAACCAAAGGCAGAAAAGTGTGTGTTTCTAGGATATTCAAATGATCATAAAGGTTACAGGTGCTTCAACCCAAATACAAAGGACTTGAGGATATCAAGGGATGTAGCATTTGATGAGCTACTCCCTTGGTATAAGAAGTATGATTGTATGCAGGACTATGAAGAAGAAAAGCATGGACATGATGAAGAACAAATCGACCTAGAGCTAAGCGGCCCAAGGTGTTCCATCAATGAAGATAGTTCAAGCATGAACTCACCATGGAGGGGGAGACCTTCATCAAGCTATGAAGCACAATCAATCAACAAAGGCAAAGCAACATTGGTGGAGTTGGATGAAGAAGGTAATGAAGTTGAAGATGATGAAGGACACATGATGGAGAAAGAAGCCACGTCAAAGAAAGAGATCAAGTTCCCAAGGCAAAGGAGGTTTATTCCTCCAAAAGGTGAAGAAAGGAAGTCTTCTAGAGTTAAGTATCCAACTCAAAGGTTTACTTATGATTCATACATGGCAACACATTATGCATATATGAACAAAGTAGTAGAAGATCATGAGCCCGATTGCTATGAAGATGCAAGCAGGTACACCGAATGGAAAGAGGCAATGCAAGAAGAGATCGACGCACTTGAGGAAAATCAAACATGGACTCTAGTGCCCAAGAAGGAGAACATGAAGGTAATAGGTAATAAGTGGGTGTATAAAGTAAAGAGGAATTCAGATGGATCTATTTCTAGGTTCAAAGCAAGATTGGTGGCTAAGGGTTTTGCACAAACCTATGGAGTGGACTTTGAAGAGACATTCAGCCCCGTGGCAAAGATGAGCACCATTAGGACACTCATTGCAATGGCTGCTAGCAAAGGATGGAAGCTCTTCCAATTGGATATCAAGAATGCCTTTCTCAATGGAGACTTGGAAGAAGAGGTATACATGGAGCAACCACTAGGTTTTGTTCATAAAGAGTTTCCACATCATGTTTGTAGGTTGAAGAAGGCACTTTATGGCCTAAAGCAAGCTCCAAGGGCTTGGAACCAAAGATTGGTGGACTATTTGATCAAATGTGGTTACAATCAATGCAAGGCGGATCCATCTCTCTTCATCAAACAAAGAGGAGAACTTGTGGTCTACATGTGTGTGTATGTAGATGATCTTATCATTACAGGTAATGATACAAAGGGCATTGAGGAGATCAAGGCAAAGCTTGGAAAGGAGTTTAGGATCTCTGATCTTGAAGATCTTAGGTATTTTCTTGGCATTGAAGTTGTATACAAAGAAGAAGGTATTATGCTCATACAAAGGAAGTATATTCTAGACCTACTTGAGAGGTTTGGGATGCTACATTGCAAGCCTATTTCAAATCCCATGGAAGTTAATGTAAAGCTAAGCTCCATTGATGGAGAGCCATTAGAGGATGTAACTTTGTATCGATCTATTGTAGGCTCTTTCAATTATGCCACAATAACCAGGCCTGACATAGCATATGGAGTTGGAGTGTTATCACAATTTATGCATAGTCCAAGGACTACACACTTGCAAGCTGCAAGAAGAATGTTGCGATATCTCAAAGCCACTATAAATGAAGGATTGTTCTACTCATTTGATGATGATATGCAGGTCAAAGCTTATTCCGATGCCGATTGGGCCGGTTCGAAGGAAGATAGAAGGAGTACAAGTGGTTACCTAGTCATGCTAGGTAGCAAGATCATCTCATGGATTTCAAAGAAGCAACCCACGGTGGCATTATCTTCCACCGAGGCTGAGTATAGACCTTTGGCTCAAGTCACATGTGAGCTAATGTGGATTAAGAAGTTATTTATGGAGCTTAATTTGCAGGTTGACACATATCCAATTTTTTGTGACAACATGAGTAGCATTCATCTAGCATCGAACCCTGTCTATCATGCTAGAACCAAGCATATTGAAGTGCACTATCACTTCATAAGGGAAAAGGTGATATCCAAGGAAGTTTCAGTACATCATATTGGTACTAAGGACCAAGTTGCGGACATGTTTACAAAGGCTTTGGATGGGATGAAGATCTCAAAATTCAAGCAATGCATCAACATGAAGGAGCTTGGATGAGGATGAAGAATTGAAGCTTGAGGGGGAGTGTTAAAAGTCAAGCTTCAAGCTAAAAAATTCGTGGGGAATCTTTTATGGACATGTGGAGCAATCAAAGGAAGCCAAAAGCCACGAGATTCCATCAAGAAAAGTCACTCAACCACTCCCTAAGTCATCTCAACTAATTCCTCCAAGTTAGGAGGCTGATTTGGAAAGGTAGTTCCTAGATTTTAGGGGCACACCTCTCACTATAAAAGGAGCATGTATCCCGACTTCTTTTGGGCCATCTTCTTGGAGTTTTAGCTCATGTAAAGTGAGCACTAAGTGCTGGAGTTGTGATAAGCAAGCCCCTTGCTTAAGCAACCCCCTTGCTTGCTTGTTTGTTTTCTTTTAGTAGGCATATCTATGTGTGTGCGCAGGCAGTGTTGCAACTCTCTACCCCTGAGTTGTTAGCATTGGTTCTCCCTCATATGGTATCCATTTGATGTAATTGTTGTCTCATTGGATAGCTATAAGAGCCTATTTTATGCTTACCAATTCTCGGGAGCATTCTCTGAGTAAGCTGGGAGCAACATTCATTTTAGTGAAGTTGTGTGATTGATATCTCTCTCTTTGTGTAGGCTCTGTTGGAAATATTTTGCTCTCTGTTGTAAGGGCTGGCTCTCCTTCTCTATGTATCCATTTGCTATGATTTTGGTGTCATTGGGTAGCTATTAGAGTCCTCTAAAGTTGACATAAGTTTGAGATTCATTCTCTGTATAATCTCTGAGAAAAGTTTGCTGGAGTGAAGTGAGGTCTCTGCTTGACTAGCAGTTGTGAGCATTCAACTAGCTCATGTTGTAGACATTGTTTCTCTTTGTGTAAGCATCCATTTCAAGTGAAATTTGTTTTGTTGGAAAGCCCTTGGTGTCTACTACAGGTCTACAAAAGCTCACTGGAGTTCTCTGCATAAGCTCTGAGTAAGAGCATTTTTGGTGTGCAGAGGTCAAAGAAGGATACCTGTGGAGGTCATTCGCGCTTCATCGTTGCTTAGGGGTTGAGATACTTCCCCCATCACTTTTGAGCTAGAAGACACAAAAAACATTGCTTTATACAATTACAAGGATAAAAAACTTTCAGAATTAGAAATATGGCACAAAAGGTTGGGTCACATAGGTGAAAGGACCTTGAAGCAAATGAGCAGAGATCAATGTGTGCTTGGGATACCCAATGTATCCAAGCAACACATGATTTACAAGTGTGGTGCTTGTCAATTTGGTAAGTCTCACAGGTTACCTTATACAACGAAAGGTTTTATGCATAAAGACTACCTAGACTTGGTGCACACAGATGTTTGGGGACCCAGGAAGGATCCCTCCATTTCAGGATCAAGGTACTATGTGTCTTTCATTGATGATTATAGAAAATGGACTGTGTTATATTTTATGAAGCACAAGGATGAAGTGTTTAATTGTTTCAAAAGATATCTTGCACTAGTTGAAAATCAAACACGTAGGAACTTGAAGAAGCTAAGGTCAAATGGAGGAGGAGAATACTTGTCCAATGAGTTTGAGGACTTCTTGCAGGAAAGAGGCATCAAAAGGGAGATAACCACAAGGTACTCACCTGAACAAAATGGGGTAGCTGAAAGAAGGAATAGACTTATAGTTGAAACAGCCAGGTCCATGCTTAATGAAAAGAAGTTGCCAAATTATCTTTGGGCAGAGAGTGTATCTACTGCCACCTATCTCATAAACAGGTTGCCATCAAAGTCACTTGATGGAATGACACCTTATGAAGCTTGGCATGGTAAGAGACCATCATTGGATCATTGCAAAATTTTTGGTTGTGTAGCATATGTGCATATTCCCTCACAGGTAAGGGGAAAGCTAGACCCTAAAGCAGAAAAATGTATTTTCATTGGTTATGACTTGAATCAAAAAGGGTACAGATTCTACAACCCAACCAATAAAGGGTTCAAGGTAAGCAGAGATGTCATCTTTGATGAGAATGACTCATGGTATGAAAATGAATGCAGGAAGGTTAGTCTACCCTATGCTTTGGAAGAGGAGTTTCCAAAACTCTCAAAGGAGGAACGAATCCAGAAGGAAGACTCAAGTTTAGAAGATGATGACACAATCAATCTTGAGGAATTCAAGGCATGGAAGTCCAAAGGCAAGTTAAAGATGAAGAAGCTTGAGGATATACCAGAATCTTCAACAAGCAATGAGGAGATCTCAGAGAGAAAGTAAGAAGCCTATCAGATATGGGTATGATACATCTCTTGTTACTAAGCATTCAATTTATCTTGCAAAGGACTTGTTAAGTGAAGAACCAGGTTCATATGAAGAGGCAGTCACCAAACCAGAATGGAAAGGAGCTATGGATGAAGAAATAGAAGCTCTCAAGGAGAGTGACACATGGGACTTGGTACCCAAGAAGGACTCTATGAAGGTGATAGGATCCAGATGGATCTACAAACTAAAAAGGAACTCTGATGGTACAATCAACAGGTACAAAGCTAGGTTGGTAGCCAAGGGTTTTGCACAAACCCTAGGCATTGATTATGAGGAGACATTTTCTCCTGTGGCTAAGATGCCAACAATCAAAGTATTGGTGAGTGTAGCTGCATCCAAGAATTGGAACATGTACCAATTAGATGTCAAGAATGCTTTCTTGAATGGATGGATATCTGAAGAAGTCTACATGTCACAACCACTTGGCTATGAAGATCCCAAGAAGGTAAATTATGTTTGTAAATTGAAGAAGGCTCTATATGGATTGAAGCAGGCACCTAGGGCATGGAACTACAGGTTGACAACATACCTCCAAGACCAAGGGTTTACTATGAGCAAGGCAGACACTTCATTGTTTATCAAAAGGAGCAATTCAGAGGTAATCTATCTCTGTGTTTATGTTGATGACATCATCATTACACGTAATGATGTCCAAGGAATCAGAAGCATCAAGAATCAGATGATGAAGGAGTTCAAGATCAATGATCTTGGATTATTGAAATACTTTCTAGGACTTGAATTGGTTTATACTAATTCAGGTATATATATCACTCAGAAGAAGTATGCGCAGGACATGTTAAAGAAATTTGGCTTGCAGGATGCTAAAATCTCTAGTACTCCAATGGAATTCAATCTAAAGCTAACTGCTCATGGAGGGGATGAAGTCCAAGACATTACAGGATATCAAAGTATGGTAGGTAGTTTGAATTATGCTACTTTGACCAGAATTGACATAGCATATGGAGTTAGTGTGCTAAGTCAATTCATGCACAAACCAAGGGTACCTCATCTTGAGGTTGCAAAGAAGATCTTGAAGTATCTAAAGGGAACTCAGAACCATGGTTTGTACTTTCCTTATACATCAGACATTGATATTAAAGTGTATTCAGATGCAGATTGGGCAGGATGCAAGGATGATAGGAGAAGCACATCAGGATACTTATCTTTTGCAGGTGATAAACCTATTTCTTGGTCAGCCAAGAAACAACCAACAGTGGCATTGTCATCCACTGAAGCAGAGTATAGAGGGCTAGCCAATGCCACTCAAGAAGCTATTTGGTTAAAGCTTTTGTATACAGAGTTAGGCTTATACACTAGGCCTCCAATTATCTTTGGAGACAACACAAGCTCTATTCACCTTGCAGCTAATCCAATATATCATGCTAGGACAAAACACATAGAGGTTCATTACCACTATGTGAGAGAGAAGTTGCTTAACAAGGACATTCGGTTGACTTATGTGTCTACTAATATGCAATGTGCAGATTTACTCAGTAAAGCTTTGGATGGAAACAAGTTATGCAGATTCAAATCCATGATTGGATTGCAGGATGTGATTGAAGATTGAAGATGAAGACTTAAGCCAAAGTGTTTGGCTTGAGGGGGAGCTGTTGGTGTAATTTGCAAGCCCTCACACTTGGCTTGGATTTGTTCTTGAAGACTCAACATGTGAGAAGAACCATAGGAACTTATACTTATAAGTTCTTACCATTTTACTTCTTGTAAAAAGTCTAAATCACTTGGAATCTTATGGATACACCTACTTGATTAGAATCGTGGAAAAAGTTGTTGGATGATTGAGGGAATATCTCCTTACATTTAGATACTAGATTGAAGGGAGCCAAGAATTCAAATTTGAATTCAAACTCTCACTCACTTCATATATAAGTTGTACTTGAAAAGTCGCGGGGTGTGTGTCACCATTCCCGAGGCTAATTTCATCTATCTTTGAGTGTGTGAGCTCTACTCCATAGCCTACACCTCTGAGTACCATTTGGCAATGTCTATCATGCCAATGACATTGTACATCAATGTGAATTAATACATATATTTACATCTATCACTTCTGTGTTTTCTGAGTGTACTACTTCAAGTCTGTCAACTTCAAAGAGGCATATCTCAGTGCCTACTCCTTTAAATCAAGTGATTCAAAGCTTGGTAGATCCAGCTCAAAGCATACTCCAAGCAAGTTTGAAGCAATTTGGTTCAGCCAATCTCAAGAAATCGTGGTCGAAGTGCTCACTGGTATTTGTCTGCATACTTCCCAGAAAGTCGGGAGTGTTGCTAACTTTGCTAAAGTGATTTCTCTGAGTATACTTTATCATTTTATCTCATTCCACTTGCAGATGGTAGCTTAGTAAGCTAATAGAATACCTCTAGAAGGAATTTTGCCAATTGTAAGTGTATTGGTCATACTGAGCATAACTCTGAGCAGGTGTCAATACCAAAATAGCAAGTTTTCTTGGATTTGTGAAGTATCAAGTAGTCTGTTTTGATTTGATCAATACACACATCATTTGCAAAGTACATATATGATCTTTTGGTATCATTTGGAAGCTAAGGGTGTCTACTAATCATATCTGGAGTCACTGAGGGCTGGTTCAAAGCAAGATTAGCAGCACCTACTCAATCGTCTGGAGGATCCATCCATCTTTCCCTACATAAACTTCTCTTCAAGTGTGACTTGATGTACATCAGCAGTCAGAGTTCTGTTCATGATGTATACAGTAGTATGCACAACTTTTGTCCAATAACAATGAGGCATATTCACCTCAGCCATCAAGGCTCTTGCTATTTTTGCAATATGTCTATTTTTGTGTTCAGTGTGTACCTGCATGAAAATAGACGCCGAATTCCATGATTTTCTAGAGAAATGTTGAACCCATTTGACATGTATTCACCTCCTCCATCAGATCTTAATGTTTGCATGTACTTCCGTGTCTGCTTTTCCACCATAACTTTAAAATTCTGGAAGTGAGTGAACACCTCGCTCTTCTCTTTCATGAAATACACCCATACTTTGTGTGTATGGTCATCAATGAAAGTGACATAAAACCTGTAACCACTCATAGATGTGGTCTTTGCTGGACCCCAAACATCTGTATGTACTACTTCTAGTACATTCTCAGTAACATGTTTTCATGTGGAAATGATGCTTTTGACTGTTTACCAAATTGACATGCTGCACATACATTTTGCATTTCTGCAACTTTGAAATTTGGTAGTCCATGGACAATCTCCTTTGATTGCATCAGTTTTAGCCTTTGCGGATTTGTGTGTCGAATTTGTTTGCGCCTCATCTCTATATCAACAATAACTCTTGCACCTTTTGCAAACATGGCTGCATTCATTTCAGGAATTTTCACATTTAAGGTGAACATCCTACCCATTTTCTTTACTTTGGCAACCAAACATCCATCCTACTTGTACTCCTCTACATATAATCCATCAGCATTGAACTTGACTTGTAATCCCTGGTCAACCATTTGTCCAACAGAAACCAGATTCTTTGTTATATTTGGAACATGCAGCACATCAGCAAGGTGTTTTACCTTTCCATCCTCCATATATAGTGTTATGTTTCCTGTATGCTCAATGGGATGTGATGTGTCATCACTTGTTTCAACATATCCAAGAACTCGTAATTTCTGCAAGTACTAAACCATTCCGCATGACTAGTCATGTGATTTGAAGCACCTGAATCAACATACCAGACATTATCATTGGATTTTGAAACACCAGCAGACATCGTATTCATCATGTGATGTTGAACCATAAACAGCTTCTCAGAATCATTTGCACTTGTGGATGCATAGTTGTTTTGCTCCCTTCTCTTATTTTGCTTCTTCAACTTGCAATCACATTCAAAGTGTCTAGGTTTACAACAATTCCAACATCCCTTACTATCATTACCTGAATCATTTCTTTAGAAATTTCTGCGACCTCTTCGGCTCCCCGTGCCTCGAAACTGTCCTCTTCCTCCTGCATGATTCTGTTGTTGACCTTGGTCTTTGTTACTATTTCTTCTTCCACTTCCAAAACCTCTGCCTCTACCTCTTCCTTTGCCAGAGTAGAATACCTGCTCAAAAGTGGGCTTTCCTTGGGAGTCTGAATCCTCTCCAAGAATCATTTCTTCAATAATAAGCATAGATACAAGATCAGCAAAATTTGGAATATTTTCCTTGGTCTGTATAGAAGTTTTGAACTACTTATATGTAGCTCCTAAACCACGAAGACACACTTCCACCTTATCATCATTATCTACATTCACGCCAATAGATGCAAGTGACTCACATATGCTTTTGATCTTCAAGGTGTAGTCACTTACTGGCATGCTCTTCTTCTCCAATGTATGCAGCTCATTCTTGAGTTGCAATTTCCGTGCCTTTGTATTGGTTTCATACATATCTTCTATCTATCTATCTATCTATCTATTGTTGATATATTTAGGTAGTGATGTGTGTGAACACTCTAGGACCGTCGAGGCACTTTTTCCCCTCTTTAGGAGGTTTTCTTTCCGCGGCTTGTATATATGCCTATTGCCCGAAGGGGGTACTTATCTTTGTACATTCTGTAGTAATACATTCAGTATTGTGTGTTTCTTCTCCAAGCTTCTTCTTCTTTCTTGTGTTGTTCGTGTGCTTCCGTAGACATCTATCTCCAACAATTGGTATCAGAGTAGGTCGTCCCTTCATCTAGGGTGCCGTCGACACTCCTCTATTTGCAGTGTCAAAATCGCATGAATTTTGGTGAGCATACTCAGCGTGTTTCCGAGATAAAAACAACTTCGTTGTGTGGTGCCGAAATCGCGATCTAAGCTCGTTTTGGCCTCCGAATGCACTATCGCAGCTCTTCTGTAGGCTATTTCATCTTTTTGTGCCAAAGGTATATACCAGTTTTTGTTCGCCAGTATAAGCGTCTCGAAGTCTGCTACAGGTCTAGCAGAATTCGTTGGGGTAGTTCTGTTCAACTTTTTGAGATACAGTCATTTTTCTGCATCAAGGTATTTTAGTCACCGGCCATGGCTAAAAGCAGTGATGTATTCCGTATGTTGGTTGTTGAGGATAAATTGGATGGTACCAAGTAGCCGTCATGGGCTTATATGATGCGACATGTATTGGTTGCAAAAGGACTGTGGAACATTGTGTAGGGTGTTGAAAGACGTCCTGTTACACCTCTGACTACAAGTACTGCAAATACAGGTGCTGGAGCTGATGAAGATGATGTCCAAGATGATATTCTGCAGATTCCTGTTCGTGCTACTGTTTCTGCTACACCTACTGCAAAGCGGGTTTGCTAGAATGGTAGAGATGCCCAGGCACATGCATTGATAGCTTTGTCTGTCAAACGTGCCATTATTCCTCACATTCGCTCTTGTAGAACAACTAAGGATGCTTGGGATACACTTAACACATTGTATCAAGCTAGGAATGAGGCTCATGTTGCTTACCTCTGAAAACAGTTGGAGAGTGAGCACGTGAATGAAGGTGATTCTATGGACAGTTTCCTAACGAAGATCAAAGACTTGAAGGAACAGTTGATTTCTACTGATGAGGTTATACTAGATAGCTCACTTGTGTAGACCGTTTTGAATGGTCTTCCTGATTCATATCAGAGTTTTGCTTCTAATCTCTTTGGTTGATGATGAAAGGCAATCCAAATGCCTTATCATTTGAGGAGTTAGTCTATGTTCTGTTACAGGAAGATCAGTCCAAGCAAAACAGGTCCATTATGCGAGTTGTAGATCAAGCTTTCCTGGCTAGTCAGAAGGGCAAAGGAAAATGGAGCTCTTCAACTAGTAAGCAGAAATCTGCTAATTCTGCATATTCGAAAAAGGAAGATAAAGAAGAGAAGAAATCAAAAAAGCAGAAATTGTTTTGTAAGTATTGTAAATGGAATGATCATATCATTAAGAGGTGTCCAAAACTGGCTGCTAAAGAGGCAAAGAAGAAAGAGGCTGGAATGGTTTTTGTAGAGGCCTCTACACCAAAAACCGAGTCTGCAAATCTTGTGCAGGAAGAAGAATGGGCGTTTACTACTGTCTGCAGTTTTGACCCATCTTCTCATGATCAGTGCATGTCTGCAATAGACTCAGATGTTTGGTATTTTGACAGTGGGGCAACCAAACATATTACCTCGCAGCGCAGTTTCTTCTCTTCACTCGAGCCTGCCCCTACAAGGAATACTGTTACATGCACCAACAACTCCTCTTATCCTATTATGGGAGTTGGTAAGATCATTTTGACTACTACTGATGGTAGTTCTTTCACTTTGTCAGATGCTTTATTTGTGCCAGGGATCAAGAAGAACCTATTATCAGTTTGTGCATTAGCCAAGACTGGCTTGGTTGTGAAATTTCTTGATGATAGGTGTACAATTCATGATCTGTAAAATGGCGATGTGATTATTGCTTCTGGCATTTTATGTCGTGGGCTGTATAAGCTCATAGACTATGAAAGATCTGTAAATGATTTTGCATGTGCAGTAAATGATTCTCAGCCTATGTGAGATGCAAAGCTTTGGCATGCACGCTTTGGTCATGTGAATTTTGCTAGTTTGCTATGCGTGCAGAAATCTGAAATGGTGTCCTCTCTGTCCAAACTTGAGGCACCTGGAAAACATGTTTGTGAAGGCTGTATTTTGGGCAAAATGCAGCGTTCATCCTTTCCAAAAGATGGTTCAGTTCGGGCTACTCAGAAATTGCAGTTTGTACATAGTGATGTCTCTGGTCCTATGCAAACACCTTCTTTTGGGAATTATCTTTACTTCGTGACTTTCATCGATGCTTTTTCTAGGCATGCATGGGTATATCCATTGAAGGAAAAGTCGGAAGTGTTCATGTGCTTCAAAAAGTTTTTGGATTTGGTTGAAAATGTGTCATCATGTAAAATTGGCACCTTCCGTTGTGATCGAGGATGGGAATATATGCCTTCTAATTTTAATGCATTTCTGGCTGAACGTGGGATAAAACACCAGTGTACAGTGTCGTATATACCTCAATAGAATGGAGTTGTTGAAGGAAAGAACATGTCACTCATGGAGATGGCGAGGTGTATGGTCAAGAGTCAAGCTTTATGATATAGTTACTGGCTTGAGGCTGTTATGTGTGCAGCATATGTACTTAACAGGTGTACCACTAAAGCACTACAGTCTATCACTCCATATGAGGCTTGGCATGATCGCAAGCCATATGTTTCTCATCTACGTGTTTTTTGTTGTTTGGCATATGCATTAGTGCGTGAACAACATCACAGAAAATTGGATGATTAAGCAGTAAAATGTATTCTTGTTGGGTACAGTTCCGAAAGTAAAGGCTATCGTCTATATCATCCACAGACAAAATGCATTTTGGTTAGCCGTGATGTTTTTGTGGAAGATGCTATTCGGCCATTGCTTTCATGTACTAAGGAGACATCTGTTAGCTCCAAAGACATGGATGATACTTTGATGCCTCTTTTTACAGGTGGACAGTCTAGTGCTGGTCCTAATGAGGCAACTTCTCATCCTTTGCAGGTTTCATGTGATGATGCAGATCATTCCACTTCTGATGCAAATTTACATGATGCACTAGTTGATGAGAGAGCTGATATTGAGCAGGCAAAAACTATGCCAAAATGGCTGGTGCAGATTCTACGTGACAGCAAATTAGATGCACCTCTTTCATATCGTACTCGTTCAGGCTCTCATAGTGCCTCTTTTGCATCAGATTGCTATGCTATGGCTACATCTAGTCTTTGTGATGAGAATGAGCCTGTTTCCTTTGATGAAGCCCAAAATTCAGAAAATTGGATGGCTGCTGTGCAATCTGAATATGATGCAATAATGAAGAATGGTACTTGGTCTTTATGTGACTTGCCTCCTGGCAAGAAGGCCATTGGCACTAAGTGGGTATACAAAATTTAGTGTAAACCTGATGGTACAATTGACACGTATAAGGCTAGGCTTGTTGCAAAGGGTTATGTGCAGGAAAGAGGCATTGATTTTGATGAGACCTTTGCACCTACATGCGGTATGACTACTGTTTAGAGCATTTGTGCACTTGCAGCCCATCATGATTGGAATGTACATCAGTTGGACATTAAAACTGCATTTCTGAATGGTGACTTGCATGAAGAAGTGTATGTTTTTCAGCAACATGGCTTTGTGCAGAAAGGGCATGAAAACCAGGTGTGCAGGTTAAAGAAGGCCTTATATGGTTTAAAGCAAGCACCACGTGCTTGGTATGAGAAGATACATGCCTATCTGAGTGCACATGGTTTTGAGAATAGTCCAACTGAGAGCACCTTATATGTTAAGCGTGCTAATGATGTGCTTGTGATCATTGTTGTCTATGTTGACGACATGTTGCTCACTGGTCCTATTGAGAAGCATATTGCTGATTTTAAGGCTGATTTGCATGCCTCATTTGAGATGTCTGATTTGGGGCATTTGCATCACTATTTGGGCATTTAGTTTATGCAAGTTGATGGTGGAACGGCTTTGTGTCAAACAAAATATATTGACACATTATTACAGCGTTAGTGCCTTGAAGACTGTAAGCCTATTGCCACTCCTATGGAGACAAGTTTACAATTGAGTCTTCATGATGCTGGAGATGCATTTGATGCTGTTCTCTATCAGCAGGTTGTTGGATGCTTGATTTACTTATGCATTACTCGGCAAGATATTCAGTTTTCTGTCTCACAGATGAGTAGATTTATGCATTGCCCAGGAGTCAAGCATTGGCAGGCAGTTAAGCGCATCTTTCGCTACTTAAGTGGTACTCGACTACTTGGGTTGTTTATCCCAAGGGGGGATCACTACCGCCAGATTTGCATGCTTTTTCTTACTCTACTTGGGTTGGTTGCTATGACACTCGTGTGTCCACCATTGGTTTTTGCGTCATGCTTGGTAGCTCATGTATATCTTGGTTGAGCAAGAAGCAGCCTACTGTGGCCACTTCCAGTTGTGAGGTTGAGTATAGGGCAGCTTTCACAGCGATTGTTGAGTGTGTCTAACTCAGACGCCTTATGGCTGATTTGGGTGTTGGTCAGTCTTCCGCCACCACCATCTTCATTGACAGTCAGAGCGCATTGGCAGTTGCGAGGAACCCTATGTTCCATGCTCTTACTAAGCACATTGAGGTGCATTATCACTATGTCAGGGAGAGGTTCTCTGCTCGGGAGATCAGCTTGGCATATGTGCCCACTTAGGAGAACATTGCAAACATATGTGCCCAGGGAGAAGTTTGAAGCTTTCCACAAAGCTTTGGGCTTACTTCCTTTTGTGGAGTGACTTCCACATAGCTTGGCACTTCCTTATACATGAGTGTCAGTTACTTGTTCACTGCATCACTCCCAAGGTGGATTTGTTGATATATTTAGGTAGTGGTGTGTGAACACTCTAGGACTGTCGGCACACTTTTTTCCCTCTTTAGGAGGTTTTTTTCCCTCCGGCTTGTATATACGCCTATTGCCCTAATGGGAAACATATCTTTGTACATTCTCTAGTAATACATTCAGTATTGTGTGTTTGTGCTCCAAGCTTCTTCTTCTTCCTTGTGTTGTTCATGTGCTTCCGCAGACATCCGTCTCCAACATCTATCTATCTATCTATCTATCTATCTATCTATCTATCTATCTATCTATCTATCTATCTATCTATCTATCTATCTATCTATCTATCTATCTATCTATCTATCTATCTATCTATCTATCTATCTATCTATCTTTCTATCTATCTATCTATCTATCTATCTATCTATCTATCTATCTATCTATCGATCTATCTATTTATCCATCTATCTATCTATCTATCTATCTGTCTGTTTATCTATCTCTCTATCTATCTATCTATCTATCTATCTATCTATCTATCTATCTATCTATCTATCTATCTATCTATCTATCTATATATATATCTATCTATCTATCTATCTATCTATCTATCTATCTATGTATCTATCTATCTATCTATCTATCTATTTATCTATCTATATACCTATGTATCTATCTATGTATTCATCTATCTCTCTCTCTGTGTGTATATATACATACATATATATATATATATATATATATATATATATATATATATATATATATATATATATATATATATATATATATATATATATATATATATATATATATATATATATAAGCTATGTATGTATGTATGTATGTATGTATCTATCTATCTATCTGTCTATCTATCTATCTATCTATCTATCTATCTATCTATCTATCTATCTATCTATCCATCTATCGATCTACCTATCTATATCTATCTATCAATCCATCTATCTATCTATCTACCTATCTATCTATCTTCATAAAGGACCTAATAAATAACTCAATGAGCCTTAGATCCTTCTAGAAGCATAGACACATGCTAGAGTGAGTTAGCTCTAGTAGATGGGAGTTGATCATGTCATTTCACCTAAAACAATTAGACACCAATTATAGTCCAGTCATAGGTACTAAAGTAGCAGTGGACATCTCACATCCATAAGTGGACTCCAATTAGATCTAGAGTTCACCTTTAGTCTAGAAACATCTATTAAGGTTGGTTGGGTGGAGAGTTTGAGATCATTCTCTTACATACATTCTAGGCAATTTCAAATAACTTCCCATTTGATGAGAGTGGTACATAGTGTACAACAGAATGTGCAAAACAAGATCAAATGATGAACATCAAGTTTGGAGATTACTTGTCATGCCGCTTCTATCCAATCATTTACTAGTTTCTCAAGTAAAAATATCCTCATTGACTAAACAATCACAATAAAGAAAGTGATACTGCAGCTTTATGTGTCTGTTCTTTGCATGGTAGAATGGATGATACACTTTTTCATAGAGATCTTCATCTCTACTCATACTAAGCAAAACCAATAGATAGCAAGGATTGCTTGATGTATCAAGCTGATTGGTAATACATCATTTCACGTACTTGAACAGGGTTTTCCATCAGGCACACTTATAGCAACTTCCTCAATAGCGTTCATACTAAGCTTAGAGGTTTTGATAATTTCTTTCTTGCAGGAATACATAAAGAACGTTTTTGACTATTATAGAGTCTCTCATGTTTATTGACCCTAATACGCCACAATATTTGGGATGTCTATAAATGCAAAAGATCCATTCTCTTACAAACATCAGTCAAAATTTAAAAATACTTAAGCATTCCAAGACTTGCATTTTGACAATAAACATTAAGAAGACCCCAAAAAATTTGAGCATGCTAACAATTAATTAACATGGCATAGATCCTCAACCCTGGCTTAAAAGTAGCAGTTCCCATTTTTTTATTTTACATTTCTTAGCTTTGGACCCTATCCTAAGAAGAGCTTCTGAGAGTCATTTCTTTTATGTTTTTTTGATCATATATATTTGGTGCTTGAGAGAAGCCAGTGTCAACCTTGTCACTATTTTGATCATTGTTGATAAGTAAGTTTTTGAAGCCATGTTTGGGCTTTTGGTGCAATGAGAGTCAGTTCCCCATAGAAAGCTCCCAGCTAAAACAATGACTTGCCTAAGCTTTCTTTAATAGGCATCGAGCAAGAATGAAAATAAATAATGAAAGGTGATAAATAATGATTTAGAACAAACACTCTATGAGAGAGATTTTGCTGAGAAAGCATCTTTTTGAAAACTTGATTTCTAAGTTTTTTTATGACCGAATCCCATTTTATATTGAAGGAAACATTAAAGCCCATAGGTATACCAAATAAACAAAAAACATTCCCATCTTGAATAATTTCACAATCAAGAAAATCAATACAAAGGGGGAGGTGATTGTGGGAAGCCTTCAAAGAAGTTTTTCTATGATTTACTTTAGATCCACCAACACGATAAAAAAGTAGTCAAATAATTCAAGAAATTTTTATCATACATATCGTCAGCTCTAGTGATCATATTAGTGTCATCAACAAACATATGGTGCCCTATCTAAGCATGTGCACTTTGAATGTCAATACATTGAGTGGAACTAGTAAAACAATCTTTGATAAGACAATTAAGAGCATCACTAGCTATAGAAAAGATAAGATGAGCCAAAGCATAGCCTTTTAAAATGGATCTTTGAATTCTAAAAGGATCAAAATCATGACCATTCATAAATTTTAGAACAATGATTAGGACATATAACAATGACATGTTGGAGTCTATGGGAGCATGCGAACAACACAAGGAAGAAGAAGAAGCTTGGAGCACAACGCAGAATATTGAATGTATTACCATTAGAATGTACAAAGATATTTAACCGATTAGGCCAATAGGCATATAAATAAGTAAGGGGGGACCTCCTATAGAGGAAAAAAAGTGCCCCGGTGGTCCTAGAGTGTTCACACACATCACTACCTAAATATATCAACAAATCCACTTTGGGCATGATGTAGTGAACAAGGAGCTGGCACTCATGTATACGGAAGTGCCAAGCTATATTGAATCAATCCATAAAAGGAATTAATCCCAAAGCTTTGTGGAAATCTTCAAACTTCTTCCAAGGCAGAACCTTCGTAAAAAGGTCTGCAATGTTCTCTAGTACGTGGGCACATATGCCAAGCTGATCTCCCTAGCAGAGAACCTCTCCCTGACATAATGATAATGCATCTCAATGTGCTTAGTGTGATCATGGAAAACAGGGTTCCTCACAACTGCCAATGCGCTCTGACTCTCAATGAAGATGGTGGTGGTAGAAGACTGACCAACAGCCAAATCAGCCATAAGGCATCTGAGTCACACACACACTTAACAATCGCTGTGAAAGCTGCCCTATACTCAGCCTCACAACTGCAAGGTGGCCAGAGTAGGATGCTTCTTGCTCAACCAAGATATACATGAGCTACCAAGCATAAAGCAAAAAACATTGATGGACATACGAGTGTCATAGCAACCAGCCCTATCATTGTTAGAAAAAAGCATGCAAATCTGGCAATAGTGATCCTCCCTTGGGATAAAACAACCCAAGTAGTTGGGTACCACTCAAGTAGCGAAAGATGCACTTGACAGCCTGCCAATGCTTGACACCTGGGCAATGCATAAACATGCTCATTTGTGAGTTAGAAAACTGAATATCTGGCCGAGTAATACATAAGTAAATCAAGCACACAATAGCCTATTGATAGTGAATAACATCAAATGCGTCTCCAACATCATGAAGACTCAATTGTAAACTTGTTTCCATAGGAGTGGCAATAGCCTTACAATCTTCAAGGCCAAAATGCTACAATAATGTGTCAATATGTTTTGTTTGATACAAAGCCATTCCACCATCAACTTGCATAAATTGAATGCCCAAATAGTGATGCAAATGCCCAAAATCAGACATCTCAAATGAGGCATGCAAATCAGCCTTTAAATCAACAATATGCATATCATGAGGACCAGTGACTAGCATGTCAACAACATACACCACAATGATCAGAAGCACATCATTAGCATGCTTAACATATAAGGGGCTTTCAGTTGGTCTCTCAAAACCATGTGCAATGAGATAGGCATGTATCTTTTCATACCAAGCACGTGGTGCTTGCTTTAAACCATATAATGCCTTTTTAACCTGCACACCAAGTTTTCATGCCCTTTCTACACAAAGGCATGGGGCTGAAAAACATACACTTCTTCATGCAAAGCCACCATTCCAAAATGCTTTTCTAATGTTGAATTGATGTACATTCCAACCATGATGAGGTGCAAGGGCACAGATGCTAGAAATGGTAGTCATTCGGTAGGTAGGACCAAAGGTTTCACCAAAATCAATGCCTCTTTCCTGCACATAATCCTTTGCAACAAGCCTAGCCTCATACATGTCAATTGTTCCACCAGTTTTACATGTTGGCTTGTATACCCACTTAGTGACAATGGCCTTCTTGCCAAGAGGCAAGTCACATAAAGGGCAAGTACCATTTTTCATGATAGCATCATATTGAGACTATATTGCAACCATCCAATGTTCAAAATTTTTCGCTTCATTGAAACTGGACCAGGTTCAGTCTCATCACAAAGACTACGGGCAGCCTTAGCATAGCAATCAGATGCAAAAGAGGCACTATGAGAGCTTGAACGAGTACGATATGATAGAGGTGCATCTAATTTGCTATCACACAAAGTCTACACCAGCCATTTTGGCATAGTTTTTGCCTGCTCAATATCAGCTTTCTCATCAACAAGTGCATTATTCAAATTTGCATCATCACATAAAACCTGCAAAGGTTGAGAATTTGCCTCATTAAGACTAGCTCTAGATTATCCATCTATAAAAAGAGGCAACAAAAAGTATCATACATGTCTTTGGAGCTAACAGATGTCTCCTTAGTACATGAAAGAAATGACTGAATAGCATCTTCCACAAAAACAACATCAGAGCTAACCAAAATGCATTTAGTCTATGGATGATACAGATGATAGCCTTTACTTTTAGAAGTATACCAAACAAAAATACATTTTACTACTTTATCATCCAATTGTCTGCGATGTTGTTCAGGTACTAATGCATATGCCAAAAAACCCAAAACACGCAGATGAGCAATAGATGGCTTGCAACCATGACAAGACTCATATGGAGTGATAAATTGCAGTGCTTTAGTGGGACACCTATTAAGTACATATGCTACACACATGACATCCTAAAGCCAAAACTATGTGTTAAAGCCTAACTCTTGACCATACACCTCACCATCTCCATGAGTGACCTGCTGTTCCATTTAGCAACTCCATTCTGTTGAGGAGTATATGGCATTGTACACTGATGTTTTATCCCATGTTCAGCTAGAAATTCATTAAAGTCAAAAGACATATATTCCCCCCCTTGATGAGAAAGGAGGATGCCCATTTTACATGCTGACACATTTTCAGCAAAAACCAAAAACTATTTGAAGCACATAAACACTTTGGATTTTTCCTTCAATGGATTTTGCCTTAAATATCGATGAAAGTCATGAAGTAAAGATAGCTCCCAAAAGGTGTGTGCATAGGACCACAGACATCACTATGTACAAGTTGCAATTTTTGAGTAGCTCGAATTGAACCATCTTTTGGAAAGGAAGAACACTGCATTTTACCCAAAATACAGCCTTCACAAGCATGTTTTCTAGGTGCCTCAAGGTTAAGCAAAGAGAAAACCATTTCAGATTTCTGGAGATGTAGCAAACTAGCAAAATTTAGATGACCAAAGCATGCATGCCAAAGCTTTGCATCTCACATAGCCTAAGAATCATGTACTACACATGCCAAATCATTTAAAAAATCTTTCATAGTCTATGAGCTTATATAGCCCACGACACAAAATGCTAGAAGCAATAATGTCATTGCCATTTGATAGATCATGAACTATACATCTACCGTCAATAAATTTCACAACCAAGCCAATCTTGGCTAATGCAAAAATTGATAACAAATTTTTCTTGATCCCTAGCACAAACAAAGCATCTAACAAATTGAAAGAACTACCATCAATAATAGTCAAAATGATCTTACCAACTCCCATAATAGGATAAGAGGAGTTGTTGGTGCATGTAACAATATTCCCTGTAGGGGCAGGCTCGAGTGAACATAAGAATTTTTACCACGAGGTGATATGTTTGGTTGCCCCCGCTATCAAAGTACCAAACATCTAATTCTACTCCAAACATGCACTACTCATGAGAAGACTAGTCAAAAACTACAAACAATAGTAAACACCCATTCTTCTTCATGCACAAGATTAGCAGACTCTGTTTTTGGTGTAGGGGCCTCTGCAACAACCATTCTGGCCTCTTTCCTTTTTGCCTCTTTAGCAACCAATTTTGGACAGCTCTTAATGACATGATCATTTGCTTTATAGTATTTGCAAAATAATTTCTGCTTTTCTGATTTCTTCTCATCTTTGTCTTCCTTATTTGAATGTGCAGCGTTTGCAGATTTTTGCTTACTAGTGGAAGAGCTCCATTTTCCTTTTCCCCTCTGACTAGCTAGGAAAGCTTGATCTTCAATACGCATAATAGACCTATTGTGCCTAGACTGGTCGTCCTGCAACAAAACAAAAATTAGCTCTTCCAATCTTAACGCATTTAGATTGCCTTTCATCATCAAACAAAGAGTACAAGCAAAACTCTTATATGAGTTGGGAAGACTATACAAAATAGTCTACACAAGTGAACTGTGAAGAAGGACTTTATCTGTAGAAATCAATTGTTCCTTCAAATCCTTGATCTGTGTCAAAAGACTATCCATAAAATCACCTTCATTCATGTGCTCACTCTCCAACTATTTTCGGAGGTAAGCAACAAGAGCCTCATTCCTAGCCTTCTACAATGTGATAAGTGTATCCCAAGCATCCTTAGCTGTTCTGCAAGAGCGAATGTGAGGAATAATGGCATGTTTGAAAGACAAAACTATGAATGCATGTGCTTGAGCATCTCTACCATCCCAACGAATTTCCTCTACAGTAGGTGCAATAGAAACAACAACACGAATAGGAATCTGTAGAATATAAGCATCTTTGAAACCCTCTGCATCAGCTTCAGTACCTACAGTTGTTATAGTTGCAGGTGTCATAGGATGTTTTTCAACACCCTACATAATGTTCCATAGTCCTTTTGGAACCAATACATGTCGCATCATATAAGCCCATAATGGGTAGTTGCTAGCATCCAACTAATCCTCAATAGCCAACATACAGAATACATCACTGCTTTTAGCCATGGGTGATGACTAAAATGCCTTGATGTAAAAAATTGATAGTATCTCCAAACGTTAAGCAAAACTACCCAGACGAATTCTATTAAATCTGTAGCAGACTTCGAGACGCTTATATTTGCGAGCTGAAACTGGTATATACCTTTGGCACAAGAAAATGAAATATCCTACACAACCACTGCGATAGTGTGTTAGGAGGCCAAAATGAGCTCAAATCGCAATTTCGGCACCATAGATTGAAGATGCTTTGATCTCTAAAACAGCTTGAGTATGCTCACCAAATTTTGTGCGATTCTGAGACTACAATCCAAGAGGTGTCGACGACACCCTAGATGAAGTGGCAACCTTCATTGATACCAATTGTTGGAGTTAGACATCTGTGGGAGCATGCAAGAAGAACAAGGAAGAAGAAGAAGCTTAGAGCACAACACACAATACTGAATGTATTACCATTGGAATGTACAAAGATAAGTAGCCCATTAGGGCAATCGGCATATATACAAGCGGAGCAAAAAACCTCCTAAACAGAGGAAAAAGTGCCCTGAAAATCCTAGAGTGTTCAGACACATCACTACCTAAATATATCAACCTTACATACTTGATAAACATTCTACCAGCACCTATGTAATGCAAGGATTGAGGAATAAATTGGCATTCTATCCTATCATAGGCTTTATCAAAGTCCAACTTAAAGAAATAAATAATCTTGATTAGAATCTTTAGCATACTCCATCCCTTCTGACAAGGAAATAATAGCATCAAGTATGAATCTACCTCGAATGAAGCCTTTTATACTCATGAAGGATAATCTTATCAATGATGGGGCTAAGTCTCTTCATGAAGGTAGAAGAAAAGAATTGTGGATAGAGGTCAGATAAGAGATTGGCTTCTAGTTATTTAATTCATCCTTGGGTCCTTTTTAAATCTTATCATGCCAAACCACTAGAACAAAAGGGGTAAGATATCTTAAAGCATGAAAGCACTCCATCCTTATGTTTCATGAAGTAGAGTATTGTCCATCTCCTACAATCATCAATGAAATACACATAATAATTGAATTGAGAGATAGATCACTCGTTGCCTGGCCCCTATACATTTGTGTGGACTAATAACAATAGGTGTCCATGAATGTATCCCTTTGTTGTGAATGGTTGTTTGTGAGACTTGCAAAAATGACAAGCATTTTATTTGTAAATCATGTGTTGCTTGGAGATATTTGGTAGACCAAGAAACTTCTCATCTGAAGGTTTGAAATTGAATGGTTCATTGTGTAAGTCATTTATTCAAGACATAAGTGCTTTATCAACAACACAAGAAGGATTCACGTAGATGAATACTTGTGTAAACAGTAAAGAAATCACTATTTTTATAGACACACACATAGGAGAGTGCATTAGAATTATTGTTCAAGTTGTTGGAGCAAGTCTATGACAAGCCTAAGTATTGGCTTGAGTCCCACAAAGTCATAGAAGAAGCCTTTAAATGAAGACAATGTAAAGATCACTTATGAACTACCTCTTGTAACTTTTGAAGACTTTACTTAATGTAAAAGTGAAAGAATCTTAAGTGGTTGAGTCCACTTGATCAAAAAGGGAAAGAGGAGCCACGAATTCGTGATTTGTGGTAGATAGATAATCAAATCAATCACTAATTGATTGGAGAGTGATTGAGGGAAGTTAGCCTCCCAAGCTCAACTATAAATAGATGGCAGCGTTAGTCATGGTGAAAGAGACCTCAAAGAAGACCTTGAAGAGCTGAGCTTTATTCCATATCAAGGTGTGATTCTAAGGCACACATATGTATCAGTAAGTCCATTGTATTTTGCAATCAATATACTTTCATTTTCATGATCATTTGAGTTCATATTTCCATGTTCTTGTGAAGTGTACTACTCACTGCCATATCTCTCAGTTTTCTCAGTCAGATTGCAAAGATGGTTTCTCTGAGCTTGGTGCATCGTTTTCAGTGATTTAACCTGGTAAAGTTAGCTCTATAAGTCTACTATATGCTCAGCAAGTTTGAGTTCATTTGAGTATTGTAATCTTCAGCTATGTTCAGTTGAATTCAAACCTGTCCGTTCATTTTCACTTCTCTGTCAGGTACCCAACTTTTTTACTCATCTTGTCATAACTGTTTCTCAGTGTCTACGTACCCAAATTCAATGATTTAAAGTTTATTAGATTCATCATACTGTTTAATATATAAGCATACAAATTTACGTAATCATTGGATTCGTAAATCTTGACGTATGTTCATTTTTCTGCTCACTAGTCTCATTACTATAGCAGCCCGTGAAAATCGGGATGATATCATCACTTGTTAAACAACATTCTCAGTGTGTGGTTAAATATTTTTTATGTCACTACTCTTGAAAGTAAGCTCTTTACATTAACTAGAGTTCCCCAAGAGGAATTAAGCTAATTGCTGTTGTGCTAAGAGAATTATGCAAAACACTAGATAGGTGTATGAACCAAAATAGCAAGTTCAAGTCTGAGCTAAATCCAACTTATCTGTTTTGATCTATCTTTTTGAGAGTGATCTTCCAAGGTAAATAGGGTGTCTAATACATCCATTGGCAAGCTAAAAGGGCCCACCACATACTCTTGGAGCTCTTTTGGCTGGTGCAGATCATCTTCAAGCACATACCTATCCATCTCTTCACACAAGTTGAGTTCCTAGAGAAGTTAAAAGAGGTTATCAAAATGCAAGATGTGCAAGAAATATGTGATAAAGCAAACATCCATAGAAATTCAATGTACTTCAATGGACAAAATTCTCAACCATTCCTTACAAAAGACAAGGTATTTCTCAAAATAGTTTTCAATGCCCATATACAGTGTCTATCAAGAACGGGTCTTCTAATGAGGATGTCTCATAATGTTGGACAATATTTAGTCATAAAAGACGTTATGTCTATCTCTCTTCATCATCCAAGAATTCCCAAGAAGCAATTCAAAATCTAATCTACAAAAGGCTTGACTTAAACTAAATTAAGCAATGTACTTGTGGATCTTCAGAAGTCTCAACAACAAACAAATCACTTATATAAGTCAACAGTTAAACGTAACCCTACTAAATTTTATTTAATGTTGAAGTTTTATTAAACTCAAGTGTTAAACTAAGGAAATGTTTACTTGTTTGTGCATAATATAATGTTATATTAAAGTTCATACTAAAGCTTGATGAGTGTCAAATTATAAAGGGTCAGTGACTTGAAAGGATGAGTGTCACACTAATGAATGACGTCTATGGACCATGCAATTGGTGACAAAGTTTTAGATTCCACTTCTGTGTAATGTTAAATTAAAGTTCATACGAAAGCTTGATGAGTGTCGAATTGTAAAGAATCAGTGACTCGAAAGGTCCAATGTGACACTAATGAATAAGTTTATGGACCATGGAGTCGTTGATAAAATTTAAGAAATCACTTCTCATTTGATTTACAATTTCCAAGCAAAGAGGGAAATCTAGTGGCTAGGTTATGTCGAAATTCCCAAAGAATCAAATAGTGTTATTTCATGGATTTTAAGTAGGACTCCATGGATTATGTAATTAATCTATTGTTAAATATAGGGCCAAAAGCTCTCAATTATATAGATGGTATAAGAAAAATTTATTTACTACATTGACCTTGAAAAACATAAGAATAATGCTCATGACATGGATCTATTTCAGAAAACCAACTATCTTACAATTTGCTCGATTTCAATTTTAATATAGACCTCAAGTTGATCTGCATTGACCTTGGATGGAATGAAGATAGATAGATAGATAGATAGATAGATAGATAGATAGATACACTACAACAGATCGATGGTATACTGAGGTTTTTACCGAGGAAAATGAAGGCGGCTTTATTTGTCGTGACGCCGATGTAGAGGTCGATCTCCGCGTCGGTATCAAAGAGTCGGTATATGTGTCAGTCTAGACGTCGGTAAAAGCATCGGTATATGCGTCGGTATATGCATCAGAATAAGCGTCAGTATATGCATCGGTAATTGGTTTCTGCTGCATAGCCTCCTGGGTGTACCGACGGTTATTCTGATGACACTACTGGGAGTACCGTCGCTTATACCGATGACCATACCTGCAAAATTTTTTTTGGGCATAATGTTTTGTCTTTTGCTACAGCAACATTACCATGATGTTGCTGAACAAAAGACAATACACTCTGCGCAAAATAAAAACCGAGTACATGTGATGTGTACTCTAATGACAACCGAAATATGATTTCATGAAACAGAGTATTATTGTACACAAAAGAGATCGATAATCAGAATGAACAATGAACCATGTACAAAAGAAGTTACATATTTCAATAATGAAGCATGTACAAGAGTGTGGCAAACCACTGTCATAACGCTTTTACAAAATGTGGCAAAACAATGTATTGCCATATGGAAATCAAATACAAAATATTGGTCTTCCACTACCATACACATGCAAAGAACGTTCCATATCAACAGTCCTGCAACAAAGAACAATAATGGAATGAGATAAATTCACATGAAAATTGATGGAGAGTGTTAATCTCCAAAAGAACAACTTACTCTTGAATTTAGAACACCTCCATATCAAGAGTAAGTCAAAACCTTCACCAATTTAAGAGATCAATGACCAAATATCAATTTCTTGGCTAAACTGTGAAGGAGGAAATTACTCAGAAAGTCTGCTGCATAAATCTTGCTCATTGACTGAGTAAATGTGTAAAGTTTTTTATGAAGCTTTGCACAAGATGCCGCCTAAAGAAAGCACCTTCTCCAAGTAAAATGACTCCAAAAGATTCAGTAGATCTTGAGAAATCTACTTACCAAGTTAGCTATGTCTAAATCTGCACTTCTGAGAAGTCGATTTGGACACCCTTAACTTCTTAACTTTAATTCTCTCAGTATAGAACCCGTTTAAGCAAATGCTTTTAGCCACGAGAAGCTTACCTTCCAACTTAAAGATTAAGTGCTTACTTGCACAAAACTTTAAACTATGGAGTGAGAAATGATCAAATCATTAAGATCAAAATTTGCGCCTGTTTCATGAACCAGTGAGTACTTTCTCACATGTAAATGTTCCTACACACAATTCTCTTAGGCTGATCACAATTAGACTCTCAAACTCTAGCCATAGATTGATTAACTATGGACTTAGACATCTGCAAAAGGAATTCACAAAAGATCTATCACATGAGGAGAAAACATAGAAACATCGGGCGCAATTTTTCCTTCTATTTCTCAGAAATTTACAACTGAGTGAGGATGGACAATTCAACTCACTTCTAAGAGACTTAATGACTCTTACAACTCCTCAATGCACTATTCTCATACTCTCCTACTGTCTCCTCCTTTGCCCCGACATTTTTCAAGTATTTATAGGCAAATATGTACAGACTTATGACTAAGCAAAAAGTCTAAGTGATTTATGTCTTCACTAATGTACATATGTTTACATATCCTTCATCCTGTGAATGTAGCCATCTTCTTTGCTTCAAGACTTGATTTCATCTCCATCCTTTGTCCTTCAAATCTTCAATTGGTGATTGATCTGCACCAAGAGCTCCCCCTCAATCATCAATTGAGGTTTCTCTTATCTTCTTTATGCCTGCCATGTCTTTAAGCTTCTAAAGCTTTGGTCCATCCAAGCTCTTTGTAAGCATATCAGCTATCTGATCTTTTGTTGAAGTATGTATGACTTCAATTTCCTTATCCATCACCTTCTCTCTTAGAAAGTGATACTGTATCTCAATGTGTCTGGTCCTGGCATGAAAAACAGGATTAGCAGCTAGATATAATGAACTCATGTTATCACCATAAATGATAGGTATGCTCTATATAGTGTCAAAACTCTTCATGAGAGTCTTAAGCCAAATCACTTCTTTTGCAGCTTCAACCATGCCTTTATACTCTGCTTCTATAAATGACAAAGCAACTGTATGTTGCTTCTTTGAGCACCAGGAGATTAGCTTATCTCCCACATAACACATGTATCCATAGGTTGACCTTTTATCATCTGGATTACCTGCCCAATCTGCATCACTATAGATCTTGATATTTGTATCTGATGTAAAACCATAATACAAACCTTCTTTGAGTGTACCCTTAATGTACCTCAACACTCTTTGACCTGCAATCCAATGCTCTTTCCTAGGACAATGCATGAATTGAGACAAAACCCCAACTGCATATGATAAATCAGGTCTAGTTAATGTAGCATAGATAAGACTACCAACCAAACTCTGATATAGCTTCATGTCCTTGAACTCTTCACCTCCAAATCTGCTTAATTTATGATTCACCTCCATTGGAGTAGGTGCTACCCTGCAATCATCCATTTTAAACTTGATTAACAAGTTCCTCAAATACCTTTCTTGGGTCACATACACTCCATGTTTAGTGTATGAAATCTCCATGCCCAAGAAGTATGACAAGTCTCCCAAATCACTGATTTTGAACTCTTTCTCCATTTGCTTCTTTAGGCTTTGAATGCCTTTCTCATCTGTACCTGTAAGAATGATATCATCAACATATATGCACATGTAAATAAACCCATCATCACTTGCTTTGACAAGAAAGCTACTATCTGCTTTTGATACTTGAAATCCAAGTTCTTTTAGGAACTTTACAAGTCTATAGTTCCATGCCCTTGGGGCCTGCTTCAAGCCATATAAAGCTCTCTTGAGCTTACACACATGATCTGGATATCTTCCATCTCTGAATCCTTGAGGTTGCTCCATGAAAACTTCATCTGAAATGTAACCATTCAAAAAAGCATTCTTCACATCTAATTGACACAATTTCCAACCTTTACATGCAGCAATTGCTATAAGTGTCCTGATGGTTGTCATCTTTGCCACTGGACTATAAGTCTCATCATAGTCAACACCATATGTATGAGCAAACCCTTTAACAACAAGTCTAGCTTTGTACCTAGACACACTTCCATCTGCAAATCTTTTTGTCTTATAAACCCACTTACATCCAATGATCTTCTGACTATTTGGTTTTGGAACCAAATCCCATGTTTGATTCTCCATCAATGCATCATATTCTTCCTGCATAGCTTTCTCCCAATTTTCTTTACCTTTTGCCTCTTCATATGTAGAAGGGTCTTCATCTGCTTTGATCATGTAAGCATAATCTTTGGTAGCCAAAAATGAAGTATCATAGCTATACCTTGTAGGTTGCCATTTGTTCCTTGTAGACCTCCTAAGTTCTCCACTTCTTGAGGTTTCTGGTTCTTCATATTCAGGATCAAATCTTGGTGTTTCTTCCACTTCAACCTGCACTTCATTATTCTCTTGCTCATCAAATATTTGAACCTTTGATTTACCTTTCCTTTGGCTCACAATTTCTTCATCATCTGTATTAATATTGATAGTACCTGCATACCAAGTACCTTGCTCATCAAATGTAACATCTTTTGATACAAGAAAATGTTTTGTGGATGGATTCCACAACCTATATCCCATCTGCTTATCATCATAACCAATAAACACATATTTTTCAGCTTTAGGTTCCAATTTGTGCCTTAATTGTGATGGCACATATGCATAGGCCAAACATCCAAATACTTTGCAATGGTCTAGTGTAGGTCTCTTACCCCACCATGCCTCATATGGTGTCATACCCTGCAAGGCTTACAAGGTAGCCTATTGACCAAATAAGTAGCTGTATTTACAGCCTTAGCCCACAAATAATTTGGGCAATTTTTCTCCTTCATCATGGACCTTGCAAACTCAACAAGAGTCCTATTTCTCCTTTCAGCTACACCATTTTGTTGAGGAGAGTACCTGCAAGTAACCTCTCTTTTTATACCTGCATTCCACAAGTAATCACTGAACTCATTAGAGAAATACTCTCCCCCTCCATCTGACCTTAGTCTCTTCAACTTATGTCCTGTAATTCTCTCTGCATACATATGATAATGTTTGAAAGTATTGAATACTTCTGACTTATCTTTGATCACATAGATAGTGATCCATCTGGTAGCATCATCAACATAAATCACATAATACCTTGAACCATTGATACTGAAATCCTTTGATGGTCCCCACACATCTGTGTGTACCAATTCAAGTTTCTCTAAATACATAAACCCATGCTTAGAATAGGGTTGCTTATGAGCCTTACCTAATTGACATGCCTCACATCTGTATGTCATATGTTGACCTGCAACATTAGGCAATCCAAGCACTGAACCATTATTAATCATGTCTTTAATACCTCTTTCATTGAAATGTCCAAGCCTCTTGTGCCAAAGATCTAACTCAGAGATCTTATGTCCTCCATAGGTGAACAAGGCATGACTAACATTACCTTGAGTCTTCAATGTGAACAATCTTCCTTTCTTTCTTCCCTGAAACAATTTATTTATTCCCATTGCTAGGGTCTTCCACAAACACTCCTTCATTAGTGAACCTTACTTCATAAACTTTTTCCACAATTTGTCCTACACTTATCAAATTCTTAGGAATTGTAGGAACATACAAGACCTTACTCAATAAGGTGCTACCATCCTTGGCCTTTACTGATCCAATTGACTTCACATTGTGCTTTGTGTTGTCACCTGTTTCAACAACATGATTAGATACCTTATTTTCCAAATCAGTCATCAAGGCTATATTACCACTCAGGTGATTGCTACACCCTGAGTCAATGTAGAAGACTCTTTGATCTTCACTCTGCCTTTCACAAGTTGCATTCATTATCAATGTTGAATCTTCCTTTTGATTTGAAGCATAATTGTAGTAGGTATTGTTATATTGTTGACTCTGGAAACCTCTACCTGCATTTCTTCCAAAATAACCCCTACTACCTCTGCCTCTGAAATTACCTCTTTGATTTCTGCCTCCTCTTCCTCTTGAATTATAGTTCTGATTGTATCCTCCATTACTTTGATTATTATGCCAACAATCATTAGCTAAATGATTTGTCTTACCACAAATCCAGCATGCTTTGGCTCCATCTTTGTTGTTCCTGCCTCTTCCTCTACCTTTGCCACCTCCTCTACCTCTTAGAAAGTTGGCTTGACTAGTTGTGCCTTCATCTTCACCTGATTGTTGCTTTCCTTCATTAGCTTTCTTCTTGTCCTTTGAGTACATTGCATGACCTGTACTTTTGTCACCATCTCCTTTAACATCCTGCTCAAATGTTAGCATATGACCTAGCAACTGATTTAAATCAGGAGTGAAATGATCAAGTGATAATTCTGTAGACAAAATGAATGGCTTCCATTTGTCATCACCTCTCAAACCTGTAAGGATTTGCCTTACCAATTTATCCTCATCAATATCTTCATCAACAGCTCCTAATGCATCTGCAATGTCTTTCATCCTTGTTTCATAGTCTGAAATGGATTGAGAGGCCTTCTTCTTGAAAGTTGTAAATTCTGCCCATAAAGATGCCTTCCTTGACTTTGTAGTGTTTTGGAAATGCTCTTCCAAAGCATTCCATATATCACTTGCACTTTCAAGACCTCTAATGTGAGGTAGCAAGTAATCATTGACTGCCATATAGATAATGCTCTTAGCTTGAGCATCTTTCTTCATCCAATTCTTCAAATCTGACAATTCCTCCCTAGTTGGAACACTAGGATCTCTGAATTGAGGCTTTTCTTCTTCACCTGTAATGTAGGCTATCAAATCTTTGCTCATTAGATGAGCTTCCATCCTCATTGACCATGCAGGATAGTTTTCTCTATCCAACTTCTCTATTTGAAGAGAATCTCCCATCCTTTCTTCACCTGTATATTGAATTCTTCAACCTTTATGAAGGATAAAGTTACCTTTACTTCGAATGATACTCCTTTTGACTTCCTTGATGTCGTATGATCTCCTTCTCAAGCTTTCCTTGCAAGTTTTCACCCTTTGAATCTTCAGATGTCAAATTCTTTGTAGCTGCAGCAGTCGGGATCCTCCTTTTCTTTAACTCTGATGCTTCCTGCTCTGATACCACTGATGGAGAGTGTTAATCTCCAAAAGAAAAACCTACTCTTGAATTTAGAACACCTCCATATGAAGAGTAAGTCAAAACCTTCACCAATTTAAGAGATCAATGACCAAATATCAATTTCTTGGCTAAACTGTGAAGGAGGAAATTACTCAGAAAGTGTGCTGCATAAATCTTGCTCATTGACTGAGTAAATGTGTAAAGTTTTTTATGAAACTTTGCACAAGATGTCGCCTAAAGATTGCGCACCTTCTCCAAGTCAAATCACTCCAAAAGACTCAGTAGATCTGGAGAAATCTACTTACCAAGTTAGCTATGTCTAAATCTGCACTTCTGAGAAGTCGATTTGGACACCCTTAACTTCTTAACTTTAATTCTCTCAGTATAGAACCCGTTTAAGCAAATGCTTTTAGCCACGAGAAGCTTACCTTCCAACTTAAAGATTAAGTGCTTACTTGCACAAAACTTTAAACTGCGGAGTGAGAAATGATCAAATCATTAAGATCAAAATTTGCGCCTGTTTCAGGAACCAGTGAGTACTTTCTCACATGTAAATGTTCCTACACACAATTCTCTTAGCCTGATCACAATTAGACTCTCAAACTCTAGCCATAGATTGATTAATTATGGACTTAGACATCTGCAAAAGGAATTCACAAAAGATCTATCACATGAGGAGAAAACACAGAAACATCGGGCGCAATTTTTGCTTCTATTTCTCAGAAATTTACAACTGAGTGAGGATGGACAATTCAACTCACTTCTAAGAGACTTAATGACTCTTACAACTCCTCAATGCACTATTCTCATACTCTCCTACTGTCTCCTCCTTTGCCCCGACATTTTTCAAGTATTTATAAGCAAATATGTACAGACTTATGACTAAGCAAAAAGTCTAAGTGATTTATGTCTTCACTAATGTACATATGTTTACATATCCTTCATCCTGTGAATGTAGCCATCTTCTTTGCTTCAAGACTTGATTTCATCTCCATCCTTTGTCCTTCAAATCTTCAATTGGTGATTGACCTGCACCAACAAAAATTACAAACAAGTAAAAACCAAGTTTATAAATTAATTACCTCATCGCAAACGCTCCCATGAAACTACCGCATCGCGTCCCTCCAAGTCCTGCAATAGTGCACTCAACCCATGACTATATCCATAAGACTCCTCCGATCGTGTTGGAGGATGACCCATTGCTAGTTCCTGAAACAAATATAAAAAGATTAGAGAAATATATATGAGAAATTTAACACAAATAAATTCTATAAATGAAATGGTACTTACAAACTCATGACGCATCGTGTCATATCCACCGCTGCCCAAATGTGACGGTCCAATCGTGTCTAGACGTGTGATTGCGGCATTTCGCTGCTGGCGATATCGATCAGGAGTCTGCTGCTGCTCATCACGAATCATGTCCCACTCCTCAGCATCTAACCACACAGGCTTTGGTAAGCCTTCTCTAAATGCATCACGAGCCTCGGATCGTCGATGCGACATGACCTCACCTGCGGTATGCAGAATCCACTCTGAACTGACAATCGATTGTTCATCGGTGTTGATGTATAAAACACCACAAGAAATGAATTAATGTGACACTAGAACACCTCTATGGTCACCATTAACTCATTGCCACTCCAAACTTTGAGAAATGATAGCCTAAAGTGAGAACTTTGCTTCTATAGAAATTCCTAGTCACTGAAATGACATACCTTCAGTATTTTGCTAATTTCTCCTAGCTCAAGTATGCTTTCTCCATGAAACTTTATAGGCTGAAACTAGAAGAGTAGAGCTTTCCAACAAGCTATCATATGCATCAAACGGAGCTCTAGAACTCAAGTTATGGCTCTCACAACATGACCCTGTATGAACTTCCAAAACTGGAAATATTACCTGTTTTAGTAAGAGCGCCTGTTTAAAATTAGAATTCGATGCCTAGCATCGACTTGCAACGAGAATTCGATGCCGGGCATCGACTTGGGATGTTTTTGGCCACTTTTCAGCAGGGATTCGATGCCGGGCATCGAATTCCCGCATAAAGTCTTGATCTTTTGGACACCAAAATTATAGGTGATTTCATGCACATTTACAATATGACTTATCAACTGAAATTCGATGCCAGGCATCGAGTTGCTCCACAACATCATGTTTTTCAAACACTTCAGTACTGAATGAAAAATATAAAAGAAAATATGACTTATCAACAGAGATTCGATGCCAGGCATCGAGTTGCTTGGAAAACTTGATCTTTGTAACTCATCACACAGTAGGTAATCATGGAGATGATGGAGAGAGGCTCATACACAGAACTTTACTCAGTTCTTTCTCACAGCTATGAAAACTCAGAATTTTTACAGATGCTTTCTCACTCAGAGAAGCCCGACTATTCTCAGTCGTATAAAAATGAGTTCTTCTCACTTTCTCATTGTCTTCCACCTTCTTCTTCTCATCGCGTCAGTTAATACTAACTAACTTATATAGATTTTCTCATTCCCGTGATTTTTAAAAAACTTCTAGAACTAAAGTGAACTAACTTTACAAGTATGATACACTTGTGAATTTGTCCCTTCACATAGGCATGGGGTTTTCTTTCTAAGATTTGACCTTCAAATATATGTCTAATTAGTGATTGTTTCTCCAACAGCTCCCCCTCAATCACTAATTGACATTTCCTGTTTCTTCATATCTTCTTCTTTTCTTTTACTCCTGCCATGCTTTTGAATCTGCTGGTCTTCACACCATCCAAGCTCTTTGTCATTATGTCTGCTAATTGATCTTTAGTAGAAATGTATTCCACTTCAATCTCCTTCTCCATTACCTTTTCTCTGAGAAAATGATATTGTATCTCTATGTGCTTTGTTCTTGCATGAAATACTGGATTTGCTGCAAGATAAAGTGAACTCATATTATCTCCATGTATTGTAGGTGTACCTTGATCAATGCCTAAGATCTTGAACAATGTCTGCATCCATATGACTTCCTTAGCTGCTTCCACAAGTCCTTTGTACTCTGCTTCAGTTGATGATAATGCTACTGTATGTTGTTTCTTGGAACACCAACTTACAAGCTTATCACCAATGTATATCATGTAACCATGAGTTGATCTCCTGTCATCTTGATTACCTGCCCAGTCTGAGTCACTGTAGGCTCTCAACTTCAAATCTGATGTAAAAGGATAATATAATCCTTCCTTTATAGTTCCTTTGATATATCTGAGAACTCTTTGACCTGCAATCCAATGTGGGTCCTTTGGACAATGCATGAATTGTGACAAAACTCCCACTGCATAACTAAGATCAGGTCTTGTTAGTGTAGCATAAATCAAACTACCCACAAGAGATTGATACTTCCTCATATCTTTGTAGTCTGCACCATCATATTTACTGAGCTTGTGATTAACTTCAAGTGGAGTTGAAGCTTCTCTGCAATTTTCCATATCAAACTTCTTCAACAAGTTCAGAAGATACCTTTCTTGTGACACATATATGCCATAATCTGTATAAGTAACTTCCATTCCAAGAAAGTATGATAACTTTCCTAGGTCACTGATCTTAAACTCTTTCTCAAGTAATCTCTTTACCTCCTTGATTCCTTCATCTGAAGTACCTGTGATTATAATGTCATCTACATAAATACAAATGTAGATTGTACCTTCCTCTGTTCTTTTGATAAGTAGACTTGAATCTGCTTTTGAACTTTGATATCCAAGATCATTGAGATACTTCACCAGTCTATAGTTCCAAGCTCTTGGAGCTTGCTTCAATCCATACAATGCTCTTCTCAACCTGCAAACAAAATTTGGATACCTGGAATCTATAAACCCTTGAGGTTGTTCCATGTATACCTCATCTGATATGTATCCATTCAAGAATGCATTTTTTATATCCAATTGACTTAGGGTCCATCCTTTTGAAGCTGCAATAGCAATGATTGTCCTTATAGTTGACATCTTAGCTACGGGACTGAATGTCTCATCATAATCTATGCCATAGGTCTGGGCATAGCCTTTCACCACCAATCTAGCTTTGTATCTGGCTATACTTCCATCTGCAAGCTTCTTCACTTTATAAACCCATTTATTTCCAATTACTTTCTTACCATTTGGTTTAGGAACAAGCTCCCATGTCTTGTTCTCCTCCAGTGCATTGAATTCTTCCTTCATTGCTTCTTCCCATTGCTTTTTACCTTTAGCTTCATCATAGTTCTGGGGTTCTTCATCATCTTTGACCATATATGCATAGTTCTTCTGAGTTATGTAAGAAGTATCATAAGAATACCTTTCTGGTTGTCTCCTTGTCCTGCTTGACCTTCTTGGTTCACATTCTTCATAAGTTTCTGGATACACCTCCTCATCAAATATAGGAGCTTCTTCATTCATTCTTGTTAATCCACTTCTGGATGTACTTGCTTGCATATAGTCTTCATCTCTATTCACCTGCACAATTGATTTTCCTTTCTCACATCTTCTTACCTCTTCTTCAAATTTTTCAGCTGTATGACTTTGATCTGCATACCAACTTTTCTGTTCATCAAATGTAACATCTCTAGAAACAATAAATTGTTTGGTTAGAGGATTCCACAATCTGTAACCCATCTGCTTTTCATCATAACCAATGAACACATATTTTTCTGCCTTTGGTTCAAGTTTATGCCTAAGTTGTGATGGCACATAAGCATATGCAATTGATCCAAACACTCTACAATGATCTAGTGTTGGTTTCTTACCCCACCAAGCTTCATATGGAGTCATTCCATTCAAAGCTGCACATGGTAATCTATTCACAAGATATGTAGCTGTATTTACAGCCTCAGCCCAAAGATAATTTGGACAATTCTTCTCCTTTAGCATAGCTCTAGCAAACTCAACCAGAGTCCTGTTCCTTCTTTCTGCTACACCATTTTGTTGTGGTGTATACCTACAAGTTATTTCTCTCTTAATACCTGCATTCCAAAGATAATCATTGAACTCTTGGGAGAAGTATTCTCCCCCTCCATCAAACCTCAGTCTCTTAAGCTTTTGACCTGTGACTCTCTCTGCATATGCATGAAAATGCTTGAAAGCTCCAAACACTTCTGATCTTTCCTTCAAAACATATAATGTTATCCATCTTGTAGCATCATCAATAAAAAGAACATAATACCTTGAGCCACTGATAGATCCTTCTTTTGTTGGTCCCCATACATCTGTATGAATGAGCTCAAGTACTCCATCATGTTTGAATCCTTTCTTTTGAAATGGTAACCTGTGTGCTTTACCCATTTGACATGCTTCACATTTATAAACCATATGTTGACTTTGCACATTTGGTAATCCTAGTACAGACTGATTAGCAACCATAGCTTTAATTCCTCTTTCATTGAAATGACCTAATCTCTTATGCCAAAGATCAAGTTCTGTAATCACTGCTTCACCATGTGTGAGCAAAGCTTGACCAATGTTCCCTTGCACTCTTAAAGTAAAGAGTCTACCTTCTTTCTTACCAGAGACAATCTGATTATATCCATTCTCTGGATCTTCCACAAATACTCCTTCATTTGTAAACCTGACTTGAAAACCTTTTTCAACTATCTGTCCCACACTAATCAAGTTTTTAGGTATTGTTGGAACATACAAAACATTGGTTAGCAAATCTGCTCCACTCTTGCATTTCACTTTTCCGATTGAATGTACACTATGTCTTGTATTATCACCAGTTTGAACTGTGTGACTCGAAATGCCTTTTTCCAATTCTGACATCATTTCTATGTTTCCTGACAAATGATTAGAACATCCAGAGTCAATGGAAAATACCTTTAGATCTTCTTTATCTGATGTGTTGATTGAATTCATCATCAATGATGTATGACTTTCATTCTGTGTGTCATTTGCATAGTTGTAGTAGGTGGTGTTGTAGGATTGATTCTGTCCCCAACTTCTTCCTCCACCTCTACCATAGCCTCCTCTTTGACTTTGTCTACCTCTTTGAAAATTACTTTGATATCTTCCACCTCGGCCTCTGCTATTGTTGTTTTGATTCTGGTTTGATCCTTGTTGGTTGTGCCAACAGTCATGAGCCAAATGATTACTCAATCCACAGATCCAGCAAGCCTTTTTGTTGTTATTTTGATTACCTCTTCCTCTTCCAAAACCTCTTGCTCTTCCTCTGCCAGTGCCTTTACCTCTTGCATAATAAGCTTGAGAACTAGACTCCTCTTCATCCTTTGCTTTACCTTTATCTCCTTTCTTCTTATTCTTCATGTACATTGCAGAACTTTGACCTTTATCTCCATCTCCCTTCAAGTCTTGCTCATATGTGAGCATCAAACCAAGCAACTGGTTCAAATTTGGAACATAATGATTTAATGAAAGTTCTGTTGATAAGACAAAAGGTTTCCACCTTCCATCCCCTCTCAAACCTGCAAGTAATTGAGCAATCAATCTGTGATCTTCAACATCTTCATCTATGGATCCAAGACTATCTGCAAGATCCTTCATCTTAGTGACATAATCACTAATGGTTTGACTTGGCTTCTTCTTGAATGTTGTAAACTCTGACCATAGACTTGCTTTCCGTGCTTTAGTAGTGCTTTGGAAATGATACTCCAATGCATTCCATATATCTTCAGATGATTCCAATCCTCTGATGTGTGGTAGTAAATGATCAGAGATTGTATTGTAGATGTAGGCTTTTGCACTTGCATCCTTCTTCTGCCAATGCTTTAAAGCATCAAGTTCTTCTTTCTTTGGTCGGCTTTCATCTTCAAATACTGGCTTCTCTTCTTCACCTGTTACATATACCATGAGATCCTTACTCATAAGTAAGGCTTCCATTCTCATTACCCATGCGGGGTAATTATCTCTGTCAAGTTTGTCAATGGAGATATGATCTGCCATAGTTCTTTCCTTCTGCTGCAACCTGTGAGCTTAAAGGATAAAGAATAATACCTTTCGAAGTTCTTTGTGTATGAAGATACTTTTGAAGTAACCTTTTGATGCCTTGAGTCTTCAAATGCTTCACCTTTGAAACTTTAATGGAAAACTTTCCAAAACTTCTCGTACCTTTGCCGCCTTCTGCTCTTCAGGACCTTTCTGCTCTGATACCACTTGTTGATGTATAAAACACCACAAGAAATGAATTAATGTGACACTAGAACACCTCTATGGTCACCATTAACTCATTGCCACTCCAAACTTTGAGAAATGATAGCCTAAAGTGAGAACTTTGCTTCTATAGAAATTCCTAGTCACTGAAATGACATACCTTCAGTATTTTGCTAATTTCTCCTAGCTCAAGTATGCTTTCTCCATGAAACTTTATAGGCTTAAACTAGAAGAGTAGAGCTTTCCAACAAGCTATCATATGCATCAAACGGAGCTCTAGAACTCAAGTTATGGCTCTCACAAGATGACCCTGTATGAACTTCCAAAACTGGAAATATTACCTGTTTTAGTAAGAGCGCCTGTTTAAAATTAGAATTCGATGCCTAGCATCGACTTGCAACGAGAATTCGATGCCGGGCATCGACTTGGGATGTTTTTGGCCACTTTTCAGCAGGGATTCGATGCCGGGCATCGAATTCCCGCATAAAGTCTTGATCTTTTGGACACCAAAATTATAGGTGATTTCATGCACATTTACAATATGACTTATCAACTGAAATTCGATGCCAGGCATCGAGTTGCTCCAACAACATCATGTTTTTCAAACACTTCAGTACTGAATGAAAAATATAAAAGAAAATATGACTTATCAACAGAGATTCGATGCCAGGCATCGAGTTGCTTGGAAAACTTGATCTTTGTAACTCATCACACAGTAGGTAATCATGGAGATGATGGAGAGAGGCTCATACACAGAACTTTACTCAGTTCTTTCTCACAGCTATGAAAACTCAGAAGTTTTACAGATGCTTTCTCACTCAGAGAAGCCCGACTATTCTCAGTCGTATAAAAATGAGTTCTTCTCACTTTCTCATTGTCTTCCACCTTCTTCTTCTCATCGCGTCAGTTAATACTAACTAACTTATATAGATTTTCTCATTCCCGTGATTTTTAAAAAACTTCTAGAACTAAAGTGAACTAACTTTACAAGTATGATACACTTGTGAATTTGTCCCTTCACATAGGCATGGGGTTTTCTTTCTAAGATTTGACCTTCAAATATATGTCTAATTAGTGATTGTTTCTCCAACAATCGGCTCGTCGGAACTCCTGGTAAATTGTCTGTGTGATATAATTCTTCCGATCTTTATCCTGTTCACTCCATTTCTGCATGATGGAGTGTCCAAACTGGATGGACCAAAGGTGTCGTATGCATGCACGCATTGCTTTGCCAGCTGCATCCATCACCGGAGCTCCATCTCGGTAACTATACACCTTGGAGTCATCATGGTCATGAGCACCCCAAGGTGTACGTGGTGTATTGCGTGGTGTACTGCATGGCATACCTACATCTGAGGTACTCGTCCTAGGAGTAGAAGCAGGCGACACAACGTCCGTCGCACTGCCTCCACAATAACCGCCGCCTCCGCCTCCAGACCTACCTGTAGATCCACTCCTAGAACCTCCTGCTCTAGAGCGTGACCTCGATCTATGAGACGGGCCAGACCCTGTATCGCGCTGAGGTGACGAACGCACATGTCTACTAGTAGATCCAGTAGGAGATGGCTGCAAAGATGGTCGTGGTGGAGTCTCAAAGCTAGGAGACATACCTCCTACGGGAGTAGCACCACCCTGAGGAGTGACACTGGCAGGAGTGACACCGGCGGGAGTGACACCGGCGGGAGTGAGGCCAGCGGGAGTGAGACCGGCAGGAGTAAGGCCGCAAGGAGTGAGGCCGGGAGGAGTGCTACCCTAATCTTAAAATTCTCTGTATATTTTTGTATGCATATGTATCTACATGTATGTATGTATTATATGTATATGTGTGTTTGTGTATATATGTAATCTACGTATTAAAATCCTAAAACCCTAATAAAAAAGACTTAGACTTAAATATGAAATACTAAACCCTAAAACCCTAATCTTAAATATATAGACCTAAAATATGTATATTTCTGTATACATGTGTATATACATGTATATATGTATTACATGTGCATGTGTATGTGTGCATATATCTTATGTAGGTGTTATAACCCTAAAATCCTAGTCTTAAAGATTTAAATCTAAAATATGTATTTTTTTTTATGCATGTGTATCTACATGTATGTATGTATTATATGTATATGTGTGCTTGTGTATATATGTTATCTACGTATTAAAATCCTAAAACCCTAATCAAAAAGACTTAGACTTAAATCTGAAATACTAAACCCTAAAACCTTAATCTTAAATATCTAGACCTAAAACCCTAAAACCCTAATCTTAAATATTTAACCCTAAAACCCTAATCCTATTTAAAACCCTAAAACTCTAATCTTAAATATTTAACCCTAAAACCCTAATCCTATTTTTATATATTTGATGTAAAACAAAAACTTCAAAATAAAAATAGGATTATATGTGTGTATGTATGCATGTGTGTATATATGTGTGTGTATGTATGCATGTGTACATGTGTCTGTGTATGTATACATGTGTATACATGTGTGTGTATGTGTATGTGTGTGTATGTAGGCATGCATGTGTGTGCATGTGTGTGTACGTATGTGTATGTATGCATGCATGTATGTGTATGTGTGTGTATGTGTATGCATGCGTATACATGTGTGTGTATGTATACATGCATGTGTGTATATGTGTGTATGTATGCATATGTGTATATATGTGTGTATGCATGCATGCTGGTATATGTGTGTGTATGTATGCATGCATGTGTGTATATGTGTGTATATATGCATGTGTGTATGTATGTGTGTATATGTGTGTGTGTATGTGTATGTCTGCATATGTGTATATATGTGTGTGTAAGTATGTGTGTATGCATGTGTGTAAATTTATGTGTGTGTGTATGCATCCATATGTGTATATGTGTGTGTGTATGTAAGCATCCATGTGTGTATAGGTGTGTGTATGTAAGCATGCATGTGTGTATAGGTGTGTGTATGTAAGCATGCATGTGTGTATATGTATGTGTGTATGTATGCATGTGTAAATTAATGTGTATCTTCCTTTCTCTTCTCTCTCTCTTTCTTTCTCTCTCTCTCTCTCTATCTCTCTCTCTCTCTCTCTATCAATAGCGAATAAAAGAATCACTTACAAGTATATCTCTTTTTGAATCGTTGTCGTCAAAGCGTAATGTAGGTCGTCTCTCATCCAATTCCAAACAATCGATGCCAACGAACTTCTGCAAAATCAACGAAAAGAGAAATTAGAAACCCTAAAGCATAGAGAAACACAAATGCTAATAGTACGCACAGCACTTACCAATATGTGAGAGCTAAGCCGAGATAGAGTATGTGTGTGTGTAGAGAGAGAAATCCGTGTGTGTATGTGTGTGTGCACAAGACAATGTAGGTTCCGCGCGCAAGTTTGATAGTAGACCGACAGTACTCAAACACGCGCAGAAATATGAAGTTTTGCTCTCGGGTTCGCGGTATGTTTAAAAATTCACCGCCAGTATAGGCGCCAGTATGGACGTTGGTATACGCGTCGGTAGTTGCCAGTAAATTACAGACGCTTATACCGACGCTCATACCGGCGCTTATACCGACGCTCATACCGACACTTATGCAGGCCACACCAACGATCCGTTTAAAACGGTCATATCGACAGTCACTTGACCGTCGGTATCTCTTAGTGAGATTTTTCGAGGTTTATACCGACGCCGACTATGACCGTCGGTATATGCAGCGTCGGTATGCCCCTCATATGTTGTAGTGATAGGTAGATAGATAGATAGATAGATGGATACAATAGATATATAAATTATATATATATATATATGTATATATATATATATATATATATATATATATATATATATATATATATATATATATATATATATATATATATATATATATATATATATATATATATATATATATATATATATATATATAGAGAGAGAGAGAGAGAGAGACAATTAGATAGATAGATAGATAGATAGATAAATAGATAGATAGATAGATAGATAGATAGATAGATAGATAGATAGATAGATAGATAGATAGATAGATAGATAGATAGATAGAAAGAAAGAAAGAAAGGAAGAAAGAAAGAAAGAAAGAAAGAAAGAAAGAAAGAAAGATAGATAGATAGATAGATAGATAGATAGATAGATAGATAGATAGATAGATAGATAGATAGATAGATAGATAGATAGATAGATACATAGATAGATAAATAGATAGATAGATAAAGATAGATAGGTAGATAGATATGTTGGTGTAAATCACAAGCCTACACATTTGCCTTGAAAGATATCTTGAAGACCCTACACATGTGATGAAGCATAGGAACAAAGGATAGTGGTTAATTAGCACTTTACTCTTTTGTAAAAGTCATTTGTTGAATTGGAATCTTTGTAAACACCTACCAAAAGGAATTCGTGGAAAAAGGTAGATTTGATTGATGCAATATCTCCAAGGATATAGGAGCTTGATCATAGGGAGCCAAAAGCTTGAATTTGAATTCAAATTTTTTACTCACTTATTATATAAGTGAACATGAAAAAGTGGCGGTTAAGACACATCATTCCCGAGCTCATTACTGTCAATTCTGAGTGTGTGTGAGGCCTACACTCTAGCTTACACCTATCCACACCATTAGGCAATGATCTTCATGCCAATGGGATTGTATACAAGTGTTCATTAATACATACTTTTAGATTGTTCATTTCTGAGTTCTCTGTCATACTACTTGTAAGTCTGTCAACTTGTGGAGACCATATCTCAATCATTTCTTCACCAAATTCAAAGATCTAAAGCTTGTTAAATGAAGTTTTGTACATGCGGTTCAAATTTGAAGAGATTCTATTCAGCCATTTCAGAGAAGAGCGCATCGAGGTGATCACTGGTCATTGTCTGCAACACTCCTAAAAAATCAAGGGTAAAGGTTTACTTGCTAAATTGATTTCTCTGAGCATAGTTAATCTTTTTACATCATTTGACTTTGAATAGTTAGCTTATTATGCTAATTAGATACACCTAAAAGGAATTTTTGCGATTCCTACTGTGCTCGTCATACTGAACAAAAGATCTAGTAGGTATCAAGACATAAATAGACGGTTTTCTTGAGATTTTGAGTTTCACAGTTATCTGTTTTGGCTCAGCCATTACACACATCATTTTCAAAGTACACAGGCCATTTTATGGTGTCATTGGACAGCTAAGGAGGTCGATTTATCAACTCTAGAGTATCAAAGGGCTGGTACAAAGAAAGATTTGGCAGTACCTACTCAATGTCTTGGAGTGTCCATCCATCTTTCCCAACAGTGGTATCAGAGCAAACGATGGTAAAATGGGAGATGGTTTTCCTTCATTTATTGATAAATTGGACAGGAACAACTATGAGGCATGGTCTCTAGGGATGAAGACATATCTGCAAGGAAGGAGTCTCTATGGATACATTTCAAGAGATGAGGAATTACCCTCATTCAAAACAAGAGGATTGCCAACAAAGGAAGAACATGAAAAGCTCAACACATGGTGTGCTAAGGATGCAGTAGCAAGGTCTTATTTACTCAACTCCATCTCTGATTTACTTTTGCCACATATTAGGAACTGTAAGACATCCCAAGAGACTTGGGAGACCTTGTAATCTTATTTCTCTTCTAACACAAGGGCTAGAAAAAAACAATTGTGGATTGAATTTACCAAATTAAGGAAGCAACCTAAGCAAGTTGTTTCAGAATTTGTGACCAAGATTAAAGATGTAGCAGATCAGTTAGCAAGCATAGGAGAAGAGATTGAAGAAGAGGAGATTGTAAGGCAAGTGATCAATGGGATCAAAGCTGATGACAAATGGGAAAGCTTCACCACTCCCATGGACCTTTACATGGATATGCGAATTCCAGACCTTACCTCTCTCATAGGACAATTATGCACTTATGAAGCCAAGCTCAACAAGAATGGAGATACATCCAAAGGTAATAGCTCTTCTGCCCTATACACTGATAAAAGTAAAGCTAAATAAAAAGGCAAGAACAAGAAAGGAGAAGATGAAGGCTCTACCTCCCAAGCTAACTATGCAGGTAGAGGTAGATCATCAAGAGGAAGGGGCAGAGGAGGTAAGAAACGAAGGGGGAGATCCTATTATCCCTCACCATGTAACATTTGTGGTTTATCAAATCATACTACAGATAAGTGTTTCAGGAACTACAAAAATCAAAGAGGAAGAGGATACCAAAGAGGTGGATACTCACAGTCAAGAGGTAGGTTTAACCATCACCAAGGCTACAACCACAACTACAACAACAATTACAACAACAACTACAATGGCAACTACCAAGGAGGATTGAAATCCAGAAAGGACTATAACAACTATACAAAAGAGCAAGATGATTCTCTTCTAATCATGAACATGACTTCAAAACCAAGTACAAATGATGACCACCTATTCTACATTGACTCAAGATGCTCAAATCATGTGGTTGGCAATGTAGCACTACTCTCTGATCTTGAGGAACCAAAAGGTAAGCATCAAGTACAAAAAGGTGATGACCTCAAGCACTCACTAGTTAAAGTTGGAAATGTTAAGACTTGTGATGGAAATCAGAACTTGTTGAGTAGGGTACTCTATGTACCAACCATTACCAAAAATCTGATGAGTGTTGGACAGATTGTGGAGAAAGGTTTGCAAGTTATATTCAATCAATTTGGAGCATTTTTGGAGGATCCTAAGTAGGGGTTCAAGAGGATTGCTAAAGGAGAAAAATCAGGTAGACTTTTCACTTTTGAGCTAGAAGACACAAAAAATATTGCACTATATAGTTATAAAGATCAAACACTTTCAGAGCTTGAGATTTGGCAGAAGAGATTAGGACATGTAGGAGAAAGAACCGTGAAACAGATATGGAGGGATCAATGTGTTATTGGAATACCCAATGTTTCTAAACAACACATGATATATAAATGCAGTGCTTGTCAATTTGGGAAGTCTCATAGGTTACCCTTCTCAAGGAAAGGCTACATGCATGAGGACTACCTAGAACTTGTACACATAGATGTATGGGGACCAAGCAAAGACCCCTCAATCTCAGGATCAAGGTACTATGTATCTTTTATTGATGATTATAGCAGGTGGACTATATTGTACTTCATGAAGCACAAGGATGAAGTATTTAATTGCTTAAAAAAATATCTTGCACTAGTTGAAAATCAGACAGGAAAGAATTTGAAGAGATTAAGGTCAGATGGAGGAAGAATTCTTGCAGGACAGAGGCATAAAAATAGAAACCACCACAAGATATACTCCTGAACAGAATGGGGTAGCTGAGAGAAGAAATAGGTTGATTGTTGAAACAACTAGGACTATGTTGAATGAAAAAAAGTTACCTAACTATCTATGGGCAGAAAGTGTTTCTACTACCACTTACCTCATTAACAGGTTACCATCTAAGTCCCTTGATGGGATGACACCCTATGAAGCATGGCATGGTAAGAGACCCTCACTTGACCATTGCAAGATATTTGGATGTGTAGCATATGTAAACATTACTTCTTAGATAAGAGGTAAGCTAGACCCTAAGGATGAGAACTACATCTTTATTGGATATAAGGTTATAGGTTCTACAACCCTTCCAATAAGGGATTCATGGTTAGTAGAGATGTTGTCTTTGATGAAAATGATTCTTTGTATGAGAATGAATTCAGGAAGTTTAAACTACCCTATGACTTGGAGGAGGAGTTTCCAAGTCTTGCTAAGGAGGAACCCACTCAAAATGAAGACTCAACTTCAGATGATGAAGATGATATCAACCTTGAAGAGTTCAAGGCATGGAATTCCAAGGGGAAAAGTCAAAATGAAGAAGCTTGAAGACATACCTGAATCTTCAAATCAGTCAATCAGAAGATCACAAAGAGAGAGCAAAAAACCTATCAGATATGGGTATGATACATCTCTTGTTACTAAACACTCTGTTTATCTTGCCAAAGATTTGTCAATTGAAGAACCAGGATCATATGAAGAAGCCATAACCAAGACAGAATGGAAAGAAGATATGGATGAGGAGATTGAAGCACTCAAGGAAAGTGACACATGGGAGCTAGTACCAAAGAAGGAATCCATGAAGGTAATAGGAACCAGATGGATCTATACACTTAAAAGAAATTCTGATCGGTCAATAAATAGGTACAAAGCTCGATTGCTAGCCAAGGGTTTTGCACAAACCCAAGCATTGACTATGAAGAGACATTCTTTCCTGTGGCCAAGATGCCAACCATCAGAGTGTTGGTGAGTGTAGCTGCATCAAAAAATTGGAACATGTACCAATTGGATGTCCAAAATGCTTTCTTGAATGGATGGATTTCAAAGGAGGTATATATGTCACAACCTCTTGGCTATGAGGACCCTAACAAGGTATCATATGTCTGCAAATTGAATAAAGCTTTATATGGATTAAAGCAGGCACCTATGGCATGGAATCACATGTTAACCATCTATCTTCAAGACCAAGGTTTTGTCATGAGCAAGGCAGACACTTCTCTATTCATCAAGAGAAGTAATTCAGAGGTAATATACCTATGTGTTTATGTTAATGAAATCATACTTACAGGTAATGATGTGAATGGAATCAGGTAAATCAAGAGCCAGATGATGAAGGAGCTCAAGATCAATGATCTTGGGCTTGAGTTAGTTTATACTAACTCTGGAATATACATTACTCAAAAAAGGTACATACAGGATATGTTGAAGAAGTTTCATTCGCAGGATGCCAAAGTTGCAAGTACTCCAATGGAGGTAAACCTAAAACTAAGTGTCCATGAAGGTGATGAAATTAATGGCATGATATGTTATTAAAGCATGGTGGGTAGCTTGAGCTATGCTACCTTAACAAGGATAGACATTGCATATGGAGTTAGTGTGCTAAGTCAGTTTATGCACAAGCCAACGATACCTCACTTAGAAGTTGCAAAGAGAATCTTGAAGTATCTCAAGGGTACACAAAATCATGGTTTGAATTTTCCTTACACTTCAGACATTGATATCAAGATCTATTCAGATGCAAATTGGGCAGGATGCAAGGATGATAGGAGGAGCACTTCAGGATACATTTCATTTGCAGGTGGTAAGCCAATTTCATGGTCTTCAAAGAAGCAATCTACTGTTGCTTTGTCTTCTACAGAGGCAGAGTATAGAGGACTGGCTAATGCCATCCAAGAAGCCATATGGATCAAGCTATTGTATACTAAATTGGGTTTATATACTAGGTCACTAATAATCTTTGGAGATAATACAAGTTCACTTCATCCTCCAGCTAATCCTATCTATCATGCTAGGACCAAACATATAGAGGTCCATTACCATTATGTGAGAGAGAAGTTGTTAAACAAGGATATTCAACTAACCTATGTATCAACTAACATGCAGTGTGTAGATTTGTTGACTAAAGCTTTGGATGGAACCAAACTTTGCACATTCAAAGCAATGATTGGATTGTAGGATATACATGAAAATTGAAGATGAAGACCAAGCCAAAATGTTTGGCTTGATGGGGAGTTGTTGGTGTAAATCACAAGCCTACACATTTGGCTTGAAAGATATCTTGAAGACCCTACACATGTGAAGAAGCATAGAAACAAAGGCTAGTTGTTAATTACCACTTTACTCTTTTGTAAAAGTCATTTGCTGACTTGGAATCGTTGTAAACACCTACCAAAAGGAATTTGTGCAAAAATGTAGATTTGATTGATGGAATATCTCATAGGATATAGAAGCTTGATCATAGGGAGCCAAAAGCTTGAATTTGAATTCAAATATTTTATTCACTTATTATGTAAGTGAACATGAAAAAGTCGCAGTTAAGACTCATCATTCCCGAGCTCATTACTGTCAATTTTGAGTGTGTGTGAGGCCTATACTCTAGCCCACACCTATCCACACCATTAGAAAATGATCTTCATGCCAATGGGATTGTATACAAGTGTTCATTAATACATACTTTTACATTGTTCATTTCTGAGTTCTGTGTCATACTACTTGTAAGTGTGTCCACTTGTGGAGAGCATATCTCAGTCATTTCTTCACCAAATTCAAAGATCTAAAGCTTTCTGGATTCAGCTCAAAGTTTCTCTACATGCTCTTCAAATTTGAAGAGATTCTATTCAGCCATTTCAGAGAAAATCTCGTCGACGTAATCACTGGTCATTTTCTACAAAAGTCCTCAAAAATCGGGGGTGAAGGTTTACTTGCTAAATTGATTTCTCTGAGCATAGTTAATCTTTTTACATCATTCCACTTGGAATAGTTAGTTTATTAAGCTAATTAGATACCCCTAAAAGGAAGTTTTCCAATTCCTATTGTGCTGGTCATATTGAGCAAAAGATCCAACAGGTGTCAAGACATAAATAGAAGGTTTTCTTGAGATTTTGAGTTTCAGAGTTATCTATTTTTGTCCAACCATTACACACATCATTTTCAAAGTACATAGGCCATTTTATGGTGTCATTCGAAAGCTAAGGAGGTGGATTTATCAACTATGAAGTATCAAAGGGATGGTACAAAGCATCATTTGGTAGTACCTACTCAATCTCTTGGAGTGTCCATCCATCTTTCCCAACAAGATAGGAAGATAGATAGATAGATAGATAGATAGATAGATAGATAGATAGATAGATAGATAGATAGATAGATAGATAGATAGATAGATAGATAGATAGATAGATAGATAGATAGATAGATAGATAGATAGATAGATAGATAGATGTATAGGTAGATAGATAGATAGATAGATAGATAGATAGATAGATAGATAGATATATATATATATATATATATATATATATATATATATATATATATATATATATATATATATATATATATATATATATATATATATATATAGATAGATAGATAGATAGATAGTAAGATAGATAGATAGTAAGATAGATAGATATATAGAAAGATAGATAGATGGATAGATGGTTAGATGGATAGATGGATAGATGGATAGATAGATATGAAGATAGATAGATCGATAGATAGATAGCTAGATAGATAGATAGATAGATAGATAGATAGATAGATAGATAGATAGATAGATAGATAGATAGATCGATAGATAGATAGATAGATAGATAGATAGATACATAGATACATAGATACATAGATAGATAGATAGAGAGATAGATAGATAGGTAGATAGATGCATAGATAGATAGATAGATTGATAGATAGATAGATAGATAG
>CM035413.1:67970239-67972739 GCA_020310875.1 Ceratopteris richardii | reverse complement strand
GAAAGTCATACATCATTGATGATGAATTCAATCAGCACATCAGACAAAGAAGATCTAAAGGTATTTTACATTGACTCTGGATGTTCTAATCATTTGTCAGGAAACATAGAATTGATGTCAGATTTGGAAAAAGGCATTTCTAGTCACACAGTTCAAATTGGTGATAATACAAGACATAGTGTACATTCAATTGGAAAAGTGAAATGCAAGAGTGGAGCAGATTTGCTAACCAATGTTTTGTATGTTCCTACAATACCTAAAAACTTGATTAGTGTGGGACAGATAGTTGAAAAAGGTTTTCAAGTCAGGTTTACAAATGAAGGAGTATTTGTGGAAGATCCAGAGAATGGATATAATCAGATTGTCTCTGGTAAGAAAGAAGGTAGACTCTTTACTTTAAGAGTGCAAGGGAACATTGATCAAGCTTTGCTCACACATGGTGAAGCAGTGATTACAGAACTTGATCTCTGGCATAAGAGATTAGGTCATTTCAATGAAAGAGGAATTAAAGCTATGGTTGCTAATCAGTCTGTACTAGGATTACCAAATGTGCAAAGTCAACATATGGTTTATAAATGTGAAGCATGTCAAATGGGTAAAGCACACAGGTTACCATTTCAAAAGAAAGGATTCAAACATGATGGAGTACTTGAGCTCATTCATACAGATGTATGGGGACCAACAAAAGAAGGATCTATCAGTGGTTCAAGGTATTATGTTCTTTTCATTGATGATGCTACAAGATGGATAACAGTATATGTTTTGAAGGAAAGATCAGAAGTGTTTGGAGCTTTCAAGCATTTTCATGCATATGCAGAGAGAGTCACAGGTCAAAAGCTTAAGAGACTGAGGTCTGATGGAGGGGGAGAATACTTCTCCCAAGAGTTCAATGATTATCTTTGGAATGCAGGTATTAAGAGAGAAATAACTTGCAGGTATACACCACAACAAAATGGTGTAGCAGAAAGAAGGAACAGGACTTTGGTTGAGTTTGCTAGAGCTATGCTAAAGGAGAAGAATTGTCCAAATTATCTTTGGGTTGAGGCTGTAAATACAGCTACATATCTTGTGAATAGATTACCATGTGCAGCTCTGAATGGAATGACTCCATATGAAGCTTGGTGGGGTAAGAAACCAACACTAGATCATTGTAGAGTGTTTGGATCAATTGCATATGCTTATGTGCCATCACAGCTTAGGCATAAACTTGAACCAAAGGCAGAAAAATATGTGTCCATTGGTTATGATGAAAAGCAGATGGGTTACAGGTTGTGGAATCCTTTAACCAAACAATTTATTGTTTCTAGAGATGTTACATTTGATGAACAGAAAAGTTGGTATGCAGATCAAAGTCATACAGCTGAAGAATTTGAAGAAGAGGTAAGAAGATGTGAGAAAGGAAAATCAATTGTGCAGGTGAATAGAGATGAAGACTATATGCAAGCAAGTACATCCACAAGTGGATTAACAAGAAGAAATGAAGAAGCTCCTATATTTGATGAAGAAGTGTATCCAGACACATATGAAGAATGTGAACCAAGAAGGTCAAGCAGGACTAGAAGACAACCAGAAAGGTATTCTTATGATACTTCTTACATAACTCAGAAGAACTATGCATATATGGTCAAAGATGATGAAGAACCTCAGAACTATGATGAAGCTAAAGGTAAAAAGCAATGGGAAGAAGCAATGAAGGAAGAGTTCAATGCACTGGAGGAGAACAAGACATGGGAACTTGTTCCTAAACCAAATGGTAAGAAAGTTATTGGAAATAAATGGGTTTATAAAGTCAAGAAGCTTGCAGATGGAAGTATAGCCAGATACAAAGCTAGATTGGTGGTGAAAGGCTATGCCCAGACCTATGGCATAGATTATGATGAGACATTCAGTCCCGTAGCTAAGATGTCAACTATAAGGACAATCATTGCTATTGCAGCTTCAAAAGGATGGACCCTAAGTCAATTGGATATAAAAAATGCATTCTTGAATGGATACATATCAGATGAGGTATACATGGAACAACCTCAAGGGTTTATAGATTCCAGGTATCCAAATTTTGTTTGCAGGTTGAGAAGAGCATTGTATGGATTGAAACAAGCTCCAAGAGCTTGGAACTATAGACTGGTGAAGTATCTCAATGATCTTGGATATCAAAGTTCAAAAGCAGATTCAAGTCTACTTATCAAAAGAACAGAGGAAGGTACAATCTACATTTGTATTTATGTAGATGACATTATAATCACAGGTACTTCAGATGAAGGAATCAAGGAGGTAAAGAGATTACTTGAGAAAGAGTTCAAGATCAGTGACCTAGGAAAGTTGTCATACTTTCTTGGAATGGAAGTTACTTATACAGATCATGGCATATATGTGTCACAAGAAAGGTATCTTCTGAACTTGTTGAAGAAGTTTGATATGGAAAATTGCAGAGAAGCTTCAACTCCACTTGAAGTTAATCACAAGCTCAGTAAATATGATGGTGCAGACTACAAAGATATGA
>CM035413.1:67960239-67962739 GCA_020310875.1 Ceratopteris richardii | reverse complement strand
ACTCCATCCAAGCTTTTTGTCATAATATCTGCAATCTGATCTTTTGTGGAAGTATACACCACTTCAATTTCTTTCTCCATTACCTTTTCTCTAAGAAAATGATACTGTATCTCTATGTGCTTTGTTCTTGCATGAAACACAGGATTTGCTGCAAGATATAATGAACTCATGTTATCTCCATGAATAATGGGTATACCTTGATCAATTCCCAAGCTTTTGAATAATGTCTGCATCCATATGACTTCCTTTGCTGCTTCCACAAGTCCTTTGTATTCAGCTTCTGTTGATGATAAGGCCACTGTGTGTTGTTTCTTTGAACACCAACTCACAAGCTTATCTCCAATGTATATCATGTAGCCATGAGTAGACCTTCTATCATCTTGACTTCCTGCCCAATCTGAATCACTATAGGCTCTCAATCTTATATCTGATGTAAAAGGATAATACAATCCTTCTTTCAAAGTCCCTTTGATATATCTAAGGACTCTTTGACCTGCAATCCAATGTGGATCCTTTGGACAATGCATGAATTGGGAAAGAACACCAACTGCATAACTAAGATCAGGCCTTGTTAGAGTTGCATAAATCAAACTTCCAACTAAAGATTGATACTTCCTCATGTCTTTGAACTCTGCACCAACATATCTACTGAGTTTGTGATTGACTTCTAATGGTGTAGATGCCTCTCTGCAATTCTCCATGTTGAACTTCTTTAGAAGATTCAAGAGATACCTTTCTTGTGATACATAAATGCCATGCTCTGCATAAGTGATTTCCATTCCAAGAAAATATGACAATTTTCCTAGATCACTTATCTTGAATTCTCTTTCAAGTAGCTTCTTCACCTCCTTGATTCCTTCATTTGAGGTACCTGTAATTATAATGTCATCTACATATATACAAATGTAGATCATACCTTCATCTGTTCTTTTGATAAGTAAACTTGCATCTGCCTTTGAACTTTGATACCCAAGGTCATTAAGATACTTTACAAGTCTATAATTCCAAGCTCTTGGAGCTTGCTTCAAACCATAAAGGGCTCTTCTCAACCTGCAAACATAATTTGGAAACTTATGATCTGCAAACCCTTGAGGTTGCTCCATGTAAACCTCATCTGATATATATCCATTCAAAAATGCATTCTTAATGTCCAATTGACTCAATGTCCATCCTTTTGATGCTGCAATGGCAATGATTGTTCTTATGGTTGACATCTTTGCCACAGGACTGAATGTCTCATCATAATCTATGCCAAATGTTTGAGCATAGCCTTTAACCACCAATCTAGCTTTGTATCTGGCTATAGTTCCATCTGCATGCTTCTTAACTTTGTAAACCCATTTGTTTCCAATCACTTTCTTACCATTAGGTTTTGGGACAAGTTCCCAAGTTTTGTTCTCTTCAAGAGCATCAAATTCTTCCTTCATTGCTACTTCCCAATGTCTCTTACCCTTTGCTTCATCATAGCTTTGAGGTTCTTCATCTTCCTTAACCATGTAAGCATAATTTTTCTGAGTCAAGTAAGAAGTGTCATATGAATACCTTGTAGGTTGATTCCTTATTCTGGTTGACCTTCTTGGTTCACACTCTTCATGTCTATCTGGATGTACTTCTTCATCAAATATTGGTCCATCTTCATTCCTTCTATATGATCCAACTCTTGATGTGCTTGCTTGCATATGTTCTTCATCTCCATCTATCTGCATATGTGATTTACCTCTTGCACTCCTTCTTATCTCTTCTTCAAATGTTTCAAGATCACATTCTTTATCTGCATACCAACTCTTCTGTTCATCAAAAGTCACATCTCTGGAAACAATAAAATGTTTAGTTAAAGGACTCCATAGTCTATAACCCATTTGTTTTTCATCATACCCAATAAACACATATTTTTCTGCCTTTGGTTCAAGCTTATGTCTGAGTTGTGATGGTACATAAGCATAGGCAATTGACCCAAACACTTTACAATGATCAAGTGTTGGTTTCTTACCCCACCAAGCTTCATAAGGGGTCATACCATTCAAAGCTCCACATGGTAACCTATTCACAAGGTATGTGGCTGTGTTTACAGCCTCAGCCCAAAGATAATTAGGGCAATTCTTTTCCTTTAACATTGCTCTTGCAAATTCAACCAATGTTCTATTCCTCCTTTCTGCCACCCCATTATGTTGAGGTGTATACCTGCAAGTTATCTCTCTCTTGATACCTGCATTCCAAAGATAGTCATTAAATTCTTGGGAGAAGTATTCTCCCCCTCCATCAGACCTTAGCCTCTTGAGTTTGTGACCTGTAACTCTTTCTGCATAAGCATGAAAATGTTTGAAGGCTCCAAAGACTTCTGATCTTTCCTTTAGAACATAAAGGGTTATCCACCTTGTAGCATCATCAATAAACAAAACATAATACCTAGATCCATTTATTGAACCTTCTTTTGTTGGTCCCCATACATCTGTATGTATGAGTTCAAGCAAACCATCATGCTTGAAACCTTTCTTCTGAA
>CM035413.1:67935239-67947739 GCA_020310875.1 Ceratopteris richardii | reverse complement strand
TGAAGGATTTTCATTCAGCCAATTACGAGAAAAGTCGATCGAAGCAGTCACTGGTATTTCTGTGTGTAGCTCCTAAAAAGTCGGGATCATCTCTTATTTTGGCTAAAGATAATTCTCTGTGCATAGTTTGCCAATTGAAGTGATTTAACTTGCAATCAATAGCTTGTTAAGTTAATTTAATACCCTCAAAAGGAATTTGGTCAATTGTAAGTGTGCTGGACACACTGAGCATTAGACTGAGCAGGTGTCAAGACAAATTTAGCAAGTTTTCTCAGATTTTTGAAGTCTCAACCATCTGTTTTGATTTGATCATTGCTCAAAGAGTTTGCAAAGTACATATGTGATTTCTTTGCATCATTTGGAACCAAACCAAGTCTACAACACATATCTGAAGTGAAAGGTAGCTGGAGTCAAGCAGGTTTAGCAGCTCCAACTCCATCTTCTGAGTGTCTCCTACCATCACCTCTCACAGTGGTATCAGAGCTAGACAAATAAGGTAATCATGGGTGATGGTTTCCCCTCTTTTATTGACAAATTAGACAGGAACAATTACCAAGCATGGTCTCTGAGAATGAAGACCTATCTACAAGGAAGAAGTCTGTTTGGATTCATATCAGGAGATGAAGAGCTACCTACATTCAAAGCTAGAGGTCTACCCACCAAGGATGAGCAAGAGAGACTAAATCAATGGTGTGCAAAAGATGCCTTGGCAAGGTCATACCTTCTAAACTCTATCTCTGATTTCCTTTTACCACATATAAGGAATTGTAAGACTTCCCAAGAAACTTGGGAAACCTTGTCCAATTATTTCTCTTCCAACACAAGGGCTAGGAAGAATCAACTTTGGATAGAGTTTACAACCATGAGAAAGCAACCCAAGCAATCAGTCTCAGAGTTTGTGACAAAGATCAAAGATGTGGCAGACCAACTAGCAAGCATTGGAGAAGAAATTGAAGAGGAGCAAATAGTCAGGCAAGTGACAAATGGACTCAAGGCAGATGACAAGTGGGAGAGTTTCACCACTGCAATGGACTTATACATGGATATGCATACCCCTGATCTTACAACTCTTATGGGCCAACTCTTCACACATGAAGCTAAGTTTACAAAATCAGGAGAATCAAAAGGTAACAATTCCTCTGCTCTTTATACTGATAAGAAGTCCAAGGATAAGGGTAAAGGTAAAAAGCTTGATGAAGAAGGATCCACCTCTCAAGCAAACTTTGCAGGGAGAGGTAGATCTTCAAGAGGAAGAGGCAGAGGAGGTAAGTCAGGTAGGGGGAGACCCTACAACACATCACCTTGCAATATATGTGGTTTGTCTAACCATACTACAGATGAGTGCTACAAAAACTACAAGAACCAAAGAGGAAGAGGTTATCAAAGAGGAGGCTACTCTCAAGGAAGAGGCAGATTCAATCAACATCACCAAAGCTACAATGGATATAACAACCAATACAACAACAACTACAATCACAACAACAATGGTGGATACAGAAATAGAAGGGATTACAATAATTATACAGAGGAGCAAGATGACTCCTTACTGATTATGAACATGACCTCCAAGGAAGGTACAAAAGATGACAATTTATTTTATATTGATTCAGGTTGCTCTAACCATGTAGCTGGAAATGTTGCATTGCTCTCTGATTTGGAAGAACCTAAAGGAAAGCATCAGGTACAAACAGGTGATGACACTAAACACTCTGTTATAAAAGTTGGTAATGTGAAGACATGTGATGGCAAACAGAATCTTCTGAGTAGAGTACTCTATGTACCTACAATCACAAAAAACCTTATGAGTGTTGGTCAGATTGTAGAGAAGGGATTGCAGGTCAGATTCACACAACATGGAGTTTATGTGGAGGACCCAAAGAATAGTTTCAAGAGGATAGCAAAGGGAGAAAAAACAGGTAGGTTATTTACCTTTGAGCTTGAAGATACAAAAAATATTGCTTTGTTCAACTACAAGGATCAAACCTTATCAGAATTAGAGATTTGGCACAAAAGACTTGGACACATAGGTGAGAGAACCATCAAGCAAATGTGCAAGGATCAATGTGTGCTTGGGATACCTAATGTATCCAAGCAACACATGATATATAAGTGTGAAGCATGTCAATTTGGTAAGTCACACAGGTTGCCTTATTCAAAGAAAGGATTCATGCACCAAGACTACCTAGACTTGGTACACACAGATGTTTGGGGACCTAGCAAGGACCCTTCAATATCAGGATCAAGGTACTATGTATCTTTTATTGATGACTATAGCAGGTGGACAATTTTATACTTTATGAAGGGTAAAGATGAAGTATTTAATTGTTTCAAAAAGTATCTTGCACTTGTTGAAAACCAGACAGGAAGAAGACTAAAGAAGTTAAGGTCAGATGGTGGAGGAGAGTATTTCTCCAATGACTTTGAAGAATTCTTGCAGGAAAAAGGTATCAAAAGGGAGATTACAACCAGATACTCACCTGAACAAAATGGTGTGGCAGAGAGAAGAAATAGACTTATTGTGGAAACAGCTAGGGCTATGCTCAATGAGAAGAAGCTACCAAATTATTTATGGGCAGAAGGAGTCTCTACTGCAACCTATCTCATAAACAGATTGCCATCCAAAACACTCAATGGTATGACACCCTATGAGGCTTGGCATGGTAAGAGACCATCTCTGGATCATTGTAAAATTTTTGGTTGCATAGCATATGTGCATATACCCTCACAGGTAAGAGGGAAATTAGACCCTAAAGCTGAAAAGTGTATCTTTATTGGTTATGATTTGAACCAAAAAGGGTACAGATTCTACAACCCCACAAACAAAGGCTTCAAGGTAAGCAGAGATGTCATCTTTGATGAAAATGATTCATGGTATGAAAATGAGTGCAGGAAGGTAAGTTTACCATATGATATAGATGAAGACTTTCCAAAGCTAATTAAGCAGGAATCAATCAAAGAAGATGATTCAGAATCAGATGATGAAGACTCCATCAATCTTGAGGAGTTCAAAGCTTGGAAATCAAAGGGAAAGCTAAAGATGAAGGATATTCCAGAATCTTCAACTCAGGCTATGAGAAGGTCTCAAAGAGAAAGTAAGAAGCCAATTAGGTATGGTTATGATACTTCTCTTGTTACAAAGCATTCAGTATATCTTGCAAAGGATCTCTTGAGTGAAGAACCAGGTACCTATGAGGAAGCAATCAAAAAACCAGAATGGAAGGAAGCAATGGATGAAGAGATGGAAGCTCTTGAGGAGAATGATACTTGGGACTTAGTACCCAAGAAAGAATCCATGAAGGTGATAGGATCCAGATGGATCTACAAGGTAAAGAGGAACTCAGATGGAACCATAAATAGGTATAAAGCCAGGTTGGTAGCCAAGGGTTTTGCACAAACCCAAGGCATAGATTATGAGGAAACATTTTCCCCTGTGGCCAAGATGCCAACTATCAGAGTTATGGTGAGTGTAGCTGCATCCAAGAATTGGAACATGTACCAATTGGATGTGAAGAATGCATTTCTGAATGGATGGATTTCAGAGGAAGTCTACATGTCACAACCACCTGGATATGAAGACCAAATTAAGGTAAATCATGTTTGCAAATTGAAGAAAGCTCTATATGGTTTGAAGCAGGCACCTAGAGCATGGAATTACAGATTGACCACCTACCTACAAGATCAAGGATTTGCAATGAGTAAAGCAGATACATCTTTGTTCATCAAAAAGACAAATTCAGAGGTAATCTATTTGTGTGTCTATGTTGATGACATCATTGTTACAGGGAATGATGTTCAAGGAATCAGACATATCAAGGCACAAATGATGAAGGAATTCAAGATCAATGATCTTGGATTATTAAAATATTTCTTAGGACTTGAGTTGATTTATACAGATACAGGTATATATATCACTCAAAAGAAGTATATACAGGACATGGTCAAGAAATTTGGTTTGCAGGAAGCTAAAGTATCAAATATTCCAATGGAAGTCAATCACAAGCTTAGTGCACATGAAGGAGAAGAAATCAAGGACATTACAAGTTACCAAAGCATGGTAGGAAGTCTCAACTATGCTACATTGACAAGACTTGATATATCTTATGGTGTTAGTGTACTTAGCCAATACATGCACAAACCTAGGGCACCTCATCTTGAGGCAGCTAAAAAGATCATTAAATATCTCAAGGGAACTCTGAACCATGGTTTGTATTATCCATATACATCAGACATTGACCTTAAAGTTTACTCAGATGCAGATTGGGCAGGTTGTAAGGATGACAGGAGAAGCACCTCAGGGTATATTTGTTTTGCAGGTGATAAAGCCATTTCTTGGTCATCCAAGAAACAGCCTACAGTATCCTTATCATCTACTGAGGCAGAGTACAGAGGTTTGGCAATTGCTACCCAAGAAGCAATTTGGTTGAAGCTACTATATTCAGAGCTAGGACTATTCACAAGGTCACCAACCATATTTGGTGACAACACAAGTTCTTTACACCTTGCAGCTAATCCTGTTTATCATGCTAGGACAAAACACATAGAGGTTCATTACCACTATGTGAGGGAAAAATTGATTAGCAAAGAGATTGAATTAAGTTATGTTTCTACTCATTCTCAATGTGCAGATTTGCTTACAAAAGCATTGGATGGAAGTAAACTATGCAGGTTTAAATCCATGATTGGATTACAAGACATCATTGAAAACCAAAGATGAAGACTCAAGCAAGTGTTTGGCTTGAGGGGGAGCTGTTGGTGCACATCAAGCCTCAACACTTGGCTTGGACCCTTGAAGGATGAGGTTACATGAAGCTTGGAGCATGGAGTTTCAACTTGAATTTATTTTATTTGAAGAAAGAACCATAGGAACTAAAGTCTATGAGTTGTTTAACTCTTCACTCATTGTAAAAGTCAATATGACTTGGCATGATCTATGTAATCAAATCAACTTGTAAAAGTCGTGGAAAATTGATTGATAAAGTTGATTAAGAGGTGGAGAGAATATCTCCCCATATGTAGAGGAGGTGAATGATTGAGGGAATATCTCAATCAATAACCTTTTAGGTACATGATTGTAGGAAAGTGGCAACCAATCATCAATCAACTTTTTATAAAATAAAGGAAAAAACTCGCGGGTCAGTTCACCACCTTTTGACACAACTCCCGAGGCAGAAATCTCTTGTAACTCTATGTGTGTTTGAGCTAAGCCATAGCCAACACCTTATCATCTCAATTAGCCCTGCTTATCAAGCTAATGAGATTGTAAAATCATTCATATCAATAGAACATATACATTTTGTATCTCTGGTTTTTTCTCTGTATCATCCTCTCCAAGTCAGTCAACTTCAGAGAGACATATCTCAAGATCTACTGAACCAAATTCAATGATTCAAAGCTTGTTGGAATCAGCTCAAGGTCATCTACAACACTACAAAGTTTGAAGGATTTTCATTCAGCCAATTACGAGAAAAGTCGATCGAAGCAGTCACTGGTATTTCTGTGTGTAGCTCCTAAAAAGTCGGGATCATCTCTTATTTTGGCTAAAGATAATTCTCTGTGCATAGTTTGCCAATTGAAGTGATTTAACTTGCAATCAATAGCTTGTTAAGTTAATTTAATACCCTCAAAAGGAATTTGGTCAATTGTAAGTGTGCTGGACACACTGAGCATTAGACTGAGCAGGTGTCAAGACAAATTTAGCAAGTTTTCTCAGATTTTTGAAGTCTCAACCATCTGTTTTGATTTGATCATTGCTCAAAGAGTTTGCAAAGTACATATGTGATTTCTTTGCATCATTTGGAACCAAACCAAGTCTACAACACATATCTGAAGTGAAAGGTAGCTGGAGTCAAGCAGGTTTAGCAGCTCCAACTCCATCTTCTGAGTGTCTCCTACCATCACCTCTCACAAGAAGTCATTTGAGAAAGTGAAAAGATCTGAGAATTGAAGCTTGTATACATATGTACATTACAGTTGGAAATTCTTGTAGTATGAATGTAGATGATCCTTCGGATGGTAAGGAGTAATGTAATAGATGTAGGATAAGTGCAGAAACATATGTATATAAGTCAATGATGTAAAGCAATAGAGACAGAGAGAGTCATTAGAAGCCAAGTGTTATTGAGATGTATGTGTAGAGAGTCAGCTTCACGAGTTAGCGTCAAGTGTTTCTCTAATTTCTCTCAGCCTGATCATGTGGATCAAGAAATCTTTTGTACACACGTAATCTAAAATCTAATGAAGCTATGTTCAAAGTTTCATAGTCTAATTCCTTTCATGCTGTGAGTATGATCAATAGGAACATATGTATGTAAAGTCTACAAGTAGACCTCTTAGAGTCACACATTTTTTTGTGTCAATGTTTTGCTTAGATCTCAGTGCTCAGTGTAAAGGTTTTGATGAATGAGCATTCAAAATCTAAGTTAGAAGGTAAGGAAGCTATGGCTACAAGCATTTAGCAAAACGGGATCTGTGCTATGAGAAATCAACCTTAGAAGTTATCTATGTCAAAGTTGTCTGTTCAGGAACACAGTTTCTGACATACTTTTGATCTTAAGGATCAAATTAAAGTTTTAATGATTCTTTTGAAGGACTAATGATTGATATTATTGTGCAAAGGTAGTGTGGAGATATGTGTATCATTGGTTTGAAGAAATCTGAAGATATGTGAAGGTAGTGAAGTTAATCTTTGAAGCAGACTATTGAAGAATGAAGATTTTCACTAGAGAAGTGATAGCTGAAAGTTTTGGTAAATGAAGATAACATATGTGTAAAGTTTGGTCCATAACTAATATAGAGGTGATCTTAAATCAGTACAGTTCAAACTTTTGGAGATTTAGAGGTCTCTAACACTGGTATCAGAGCTGAAGGTGTAATATACGTGAACTGAAGTCATTGGAAGTCCGGACTGTTGCAGATATTGAAGTTCCTTCTAATTGAAGGTGAAAAAAGGCAAATTTCTTGAAGACATCCTGAAGAAGTACAAAGCAGGAGTTCAGGGATTAATAAGGATTAGAGCTTCATATCAAAGGTACACTATATTATCATAAATCCTAGTAATTGTATAGACAGAAGATCAAAGATGGGAGAAAGCTTGTAGATTGATAAGCTAGATAGGGAGAACTATCTAACTTGGTCCATGAGGATGGAGGCACAGCTCATGAGAAAATATTTGATGGCATTCATTACAGGAGAAGAAGAAAATCCTAAGTTTGAAGATCCTAGTGTTCCAACTAGGGAGGAACTTGCAGGTTTGAAGAATTGGATGAGAAAGGATGCTCAAGCAAGGAGCATCATTTACATGGTTGTAAATGATTATCTTCTACCTCACATCAGAGGATTAGAAAGTGTAACAGATGTGTGGAATGCTTTGGAAGAGCATTTTCAAAACACAACCAAGTCAAGGAAGTCCTCATCATGGGCAGAGTTCACAACTTTCAAGAAGAAAAGGTCACAATCAATTTCTGATTATGTGGCAAGGATGAAGGATATTGCAGATAGCTTGGGAGCAGTAGATGAAGACATTGAAGAGGATAAGTTGGTAAGGCAAACACTTACAGGTCTGAGAGGAGATGAGAAGTGGAAGCCTTTCATATTGTCTATAGAATTGTCACTAGATCACTTTACTCATGATCTTAATCAATTGCTAGGACACATGCTAACTTTTGAGTAGGACATTAAGGGAGACAATGATAGGAGTGAAATTTAAGCTATGTACTCCAAGGACAAGAAAAAGAATGGCAAAGGGAAGCACTCAACTGATGATGAAAGAACTTCAAGTCAAGCTAACTTTACAAAAGGAAAGATGAACTTCAGAGGTAAAGGAAGAGGAGGTAAGAACAAAGACAATACTAAAGCTTGTTGGATTTATGGCAGAACCAATCATTTGGCAAATTATTGTTGGTATAACAATCAAAATGGTGGAATTAATAACCAAAGCTTCAATCACAGAGGTAGAGGAGGCAAAAACCAAAGAGGCAACTTCAGACGAAGAGGTGGTAGGACATAATATGCTAGAGGAGGTGGAAGAAGTTTTCAATCGCAGTCCTACAACAACAATTATTATAATTATGCGTCAGATCAGAAGGATAACATGAGTTTTATCCTGAATGCAACACATGAAGCAGTCGGAGAGGACCAAAGGGTGTTCTATATTGATTTAGGATGTAGCAATCATCTGAGTGGTAATATATCATTGATGACTAATATGGAAGCAAAGGTGAATGGACATACAGTTCAAACAGGTGCCAACATCAAGCACAAAGTGGAGAGCATTGGATTAGTGAAGACAAAGAGTGGAAGCACACTCTTGAGCAAGGTACTTTATGTTCCTACTATTCCTAAAAACTTGATAAGTGTAGGGCAAATTGTGGAGAAGGGATATGAAGTCATATTTGTTGGTACATGCCAATCATCAATTGAAGGTTTATGAAGAAATGAAGTCAAGAAATTAAGAAGAGAACAAATTCAGAAGTTTGAAGGAAGGACAAACTCAGAAATTCAAAGCTATGTACACATATGTACATTAGTTTAGATATAGGTGACTCACACTTCTGATTAGTCATAAGTTTGTACATATTTGCCTATAAATGTTTTGAAAAAGTCAGGGCATGTAGAATAGAGAATAGGAAGAGAGAAATCAGATGTAGAAAGTGTCATTGGACACAAGAAAGTTAGTTGAAGTTATCTCTTCAATGTAGTTGTAATTTTTTCTAAGTAATCGAAAATCTTGCGCCCGATGTTTCAGTGTCTACTACTTCTGTAGTTAATCTTTTGAGAAATCCTTCTGAACATATCTAAGTCCATAGTTAATCAATCTATGGCTAGAATTTGAGAGTCTAATTGTAATCAGGCTAAGAGAATTTTGCATAGGAACATTCATAGGTGAAATGTTCTAAGTGTCTTCTGAAACAGGCGCAGATTTAGTGATCAAAGAAATGATCAGTTCTCAGCACATAGTGTAAAGTTTTACACATATGATAGCTCAAAATCTAAGTTGAAAGATAAGCCATCTATGGCTAAAAGATCTTGATCAAACGGGTTCGACATTGAGAGAACTATAGCTAAGAAGTTGCAGGTGTCAAAGTCGCTACTGCAGAGAAGGTGTTTCAGACATAGGTAAAGTGTTTCACACATTTCTCACAGTATACTCAATCATTTTGAGAAATTTAACTTGGAGAAGTTGCGCAATCTTAAGGCAAAGCATTGTGCAAAGTTTTATTAAAAACTTTACAGGATTGATTAGTCAATGAGCGATTAATCTGCAGCAGACTTTTCTGAGAAGTTGAATTTTTTAGAATAATCAATTTTCTAATAAGATTGATGAATGTTCTCTAAATTTGGTGGAGTCTAAAGTTATTCTTGGTCTAGAGGTGGTCTAATACCAAGGATAGCTTGTTCTTTTGGAGATTAACACTCTCCATCATTTGTATCAGAGGAGGTTGTGTCAAAATTGAGGAAAGGAAGACTCCGACTGCTGCAGATATACAAATTCTACATCTCAAAGGTTCAGAAGGATAAAGTGTGAAGAAAGATTGAAGGGAGACACGTAAAGATTATCAAAAGAATCAGAAGAAGCAACACTCGAAGTTAAGGTATATTTATTTCTTCTAAAGGCTAAAACTTTGAGACTAGAGGTGAAGCAAGGATGGGAGATAGTCTCCAAATTGAAAAGTTGGATAGAGAGAACTATCCAGCTTGGTCTATGAGAATGGAAGCTCATCTGATGAGCAAAGATTTGATAGCATACATTATAGGTGAAGAAGAGAAGCCTCACTTCAGAGAAGGATGCTCAAGCAAGGAGCATAATCTACATGGCAGTCAATGACTATTTGCTTCCTCACATTAGAGGACTTGAAAGTGCATGTGACATTTGGAATGCTTTGGAAGAGCTTTTCCAAAACACAACCAAATCAAGGAAGGCTTCACTATGGGCATAATTTACTACTTTCAAGAAGAAGGCTTCACAATCAATTTCTGATTATGTGACAAAGATGAAGGACATTGCAAATTCTTTAGGTGCAGTGGATGAAGATATTGAAGAAGATAAATTGGTAAGACAAATTCTCACAGGGTTAAGAGGAGATGAGAAGTGGAAGCCATTTATTTTATCTACAGAACTTTCATTAGATCACTTCACTCCTGATTTGAATCAATTGTTAGGTCATATGCTAACTTTTGAGAATGATATCAAAGGAGATGTTGATAAGAGTGCAGGTCATGCAATGTACTCTAAAGACAAGAAGAAAGCTAACAAAGGAAAGCAACAATCAGGTGAAGAAGAAGGTACTTCAAACCAAGCAAATTTCATAAGAGGAAAAGGAAATGGCAGAAGTAGAGGAAGAGGTAGAAACAACAAAGATAATGCAAGAGCTTGTTGGATATGTGGTAAGACCAATCATCTATCTCATGATTGTTGGCACAATAATCAGAACAATGGTAATTATCAGAACTTTAATCAAAGAGCAAGAGGTGGTAGATTTCAAAGAGGAAACTTCAGAGGTAGAGGTGGTAGGAATTCTTTTGGAAGAGGTGTAGGAAGAAGCTTCCAAAATCAATCCTATAATAACACCTACTACAACTATGCATCAGATCAGAAGGAGGACTCGACTCTCATTATGAATGCAACATATGAAACCTCACATGAGGACATGAGAGTGCTCTATATTGATTCAGGATGTAGTAATCATTTAAGTGGAAATATTGCTTTGATGACTGATCTAGATCATAATGCAATTAACCATACAGTTCAGACAGGTGATAATACAAAGCATAAGGTAAAGTCAATTGGTTCAGTCAAGGCTAAAGATGGGAGCACTCTTCTGAGTAAGGTTCTTTATGTTCCCACAATTCCAAAGAATTTGATCAGTGTAGGTCAAATTGTGGAAAAAGAATATGAGGTAAGATTCACCAATGATGGAGTATATGTTAAAGACCCTAGTCAAGGGTATAAATAGGTTGTTACAGGAAAGAAAGAAGGAAGGCTCTTCACATTGAAGGTACAAGGAAATGTTGGACATGCTATGTTCACATATGGAGAGCAGAAGGTATCTGAATTGGATCTTTGGCATAAAAGACTTGGACATTTCAATGAGAGAGGTATTAAAGAAATGATTAACAATGATTCAGTGGTTGGGTTGCCTAACATTGCAGGTCAACACATGACATATAGATGTGAGGCATGTCAATTAGGTAAGGCTCATAAGCAATCCTATTCCAAGCATGGGTTTATGTATTCAGAAAGACTTGAATTGGTGCATACAGATGTGTGGGGTCCTTCAAAGGACTTTAGTATAAATGGTTCAAGATATTATGTCATATATGTTGATGATGCTACCAGATGGATCACAATTTATGTGATTAAAGAAAAGTCAAAAGTGTTTAATACATTTAAACACTATCATGCATATGCAGAAAGAATTACAGGTCAAAAATTGAAGAGACTAAGGTCAGATGGAGGGGGAGAGTATTTTTCAAATGAATTCAATGATTACTTGTGGAATGCAGGTATAAAGAGAGAAGTTACTTGCAGGTACTCTCCTCAACAAAATGGTGTAGCAGAAAGGAGAAATAGGACTCTTGTTGAGTTTGCAAGGTCCATGATGAAAGAGAAGAATTGTCCAAATTTTTTGTGGGCTGAAGCTGTTAATACAGCTACATATTTGGTCAATAGATTGCCTTGTAAAGCTTTGCAAGGTATGACACCATATGAAGCTTGGTGGGGTAAGAGACCTACCTTGGATCATTGCAGAATATTTGGATGCTTGGCATATGCATATGTGCCATCTCAATTGAGGCATAAGTTGGAGCCTAAGGCAGAAAAGTATGTATTCATTGGTTATGATGATAAGCAAATGGGATACAGGTTGTGGAGTCCATCCACAAAGCAATTCCTTGTATCCAAGGATGTTACATTTGATGAGCAAGGTACTTGGTATGCAGGTAAATATAATGTACATGCAGATGTTGAAGAAGTAGTGGATCAAAGGAAAGGTAAAGCAAAGATTCAATTACTTGATGAAAATGAGAATAATGAAGTACAAGTTGAAGTTGAAGAGAGGCCAAGGTTTGATCCATAATATGATGAACCAGAGACTTCAAAAAGTGCAGAAGTTAGGAGGTCATCTAGGCACAAATGGCAACCTACAAGGTATAGCTATGACACCTCATTCTTGACTACTAAAGATTATGCTTATTTGGTAAAAGCAGATGAAGATCCATCTACATATGATGAAGCCAAAGGCAAGAGAAATTGGGAAGAAGCCATGCAAGAGGAGTATGATGCATTGATAGAGAATCAGACTTGGGATTTGGTTCCTAAACCTAATAGCCAGAAAATTATTGGATGTAAGTGGGTTTACAAAACCAAAAGATTTGCAGATGGAAGTGTGTCTAGGTACAAAGCCAGACTTGTTGTGAAAGGGTATGCACAGACATATGGAGTGGACAATGATGAGACCTATAGTCCTATGACAACCATGAGAACTCTCATAGCAATTGCTGCT
>CM035413.1:67922739-67927739 GCA_020310875.1 Ceratopteris richardii | reverse complement strand
GACAATACTAAAGCTTGTTGGATTTATGGCAGAACCAATCATTTGGCAAATTATTGTTGGTATAACAATCAAAATGGTGGAAGTAATAACCAAAGCTTCAATCACAGAGGTAGAGGAGGCAAAAACCAAAGAGGCAACTTCAGACGAAGAGGTGGTAGGACATAATATGCTAGAGGAGGTGGAAGAAGTTTTCAATCGCAGTCCTACAACAACAATTATTATAATTATGCGTCAGATCATGAGGATAACATGAGTTTTATCCTGAATGCAACACATGAAGCAGTCGGAGAGGACCAAAGGGTGTTCTATATTGATTTAGGATGTAGCAATCATCTGAGTGGTAATATATCATTGATGACTAATATGGAAGCAAAGGTGAATGGACATACAGTTCAAACAGGTGCCAACATCAAGCACAAAGTGGAGAGCATTGGATTAGTGAAGACAAAGAGTGGAAGCACACTCTTGAGCAAGGTACTTTATGTTCCTACTATTCCTAAAAACTTGATAAGTGTAGGGCAAATTGTGGAGAAGGGATATGAAGTCATATTTGTTGGTACATGCCAATCATCAATTGAAGGTTTATGAAGAAATGAAGTCAAGAAATTAAGAAGAGAACAAATTCAGAAGTTTGAAGGAAGGACAAACTCAGAAATTCAAAGCTATGTACACATATGTACATTAGTTTAGATATAGGTGACTCACACTTCTGATTAGTCATAAGTTTGTACATATTTGCCTATAAATGTTTTGAAAAAGTCGGGGCATGTAGAATAGAGAATAGGAAGAGAGAAATCAGATGTAGAAAGTGTCATTGGACACAAGAAAGTTAGTTGAAGTTATCTCTTCAATGTAGTTGTAATTTTTTCTAAGTAATCGAAAATCTTGCGCCCGATGTTTCAGTGTCTACTACTTCTGTAGTTAATCTTTTGAGAAATCCTTCTGAACATATCTAAGTCCATAGTTAATCAATCTATGGCTAGAATTTGAGAGTCTAATTGTAATCAGGCTAAGAGAATTTTGCATAGGAACATTCATAGGTGAAATGTTCTAAGTGTCTTCTGAAACAGGCGCAGATTTAGTGATCAAAGAAATGATCAGTTCTCAGCACATAGTGTAAAGTTTTACACATATGATAGCTCAAAATCTAAGTTGAAAGATAAGCCATCTATGGCTAAAAGATCTTGATCAAACGGGTTCGACATTGAGAGAACTATAGCTAAGAAGTTGCAGGTGTCAAAGTCGCTACTGCAGAGAAGGTGTTTCAGACATAGGTAAAGTGTTTCACACATTTCTCACAGTATACTCAATCATTTTGAGAAATTTAACTTGGAGAAGTTGCGCAATCTTAAGGCAAAGCATTGTGCAAAGTTTTATTAAAAACTTTACAGGATTGATTAGTCAATGAGCGATTAATCTGCAGCAGACTTTTCTGAGAAGTTGAATTTTTTAGAATAATCAATTTTCTAATAAGATTGATGAATGTTCTCTAAATTTGGTGGAGTCTAAAGTTATTCTTGGTCTAGAGGTGGTCTAATACCAAGGATAGCTTGTTCTTTTGGAGATTAACACTCTCCATCATTGGTATCAGAGGAGGTTGTGTCAAAATTGAGGAAAGGAAGACTCCGACTGCTGCAGATATACAAATTCTACATCTCAAAGGTTCAGAAGGATAAAGTGTGAAGAAAGATTGAAGGGAGACACGTAAAGATTATCAAAAGAATCAGAAGAAGCAACACTCGAAGTTAAGGTATATTTATTTCTTCTAAAGGCTAAAACTTTGAGACTAGAGGTGAAGCAAGGATGGGAGATAGTCTCCAAATTGAAAAGTTGGATAGAGAGAACTATCCAGCTTGGTCTATGAGAATGGAAGCTCATCTGATGAGCAAAGATTTGATAGCATACATTATAGGTGAAGAAGAGAAGCCTCACTTCAGAGAAGGATGCTCAAGCAAGGAGCATAATCTACATGGCAGTCAATGACTATTTGCTTCCTCACATTAGAGGACTTGAAAGTGCATGTGACATTTGGAATGCTTTGGAAGAGCTTTTCCAAAACACAACCAAATCAAGGAAGGCTTCACTATGGGCATAATTTACTACTTTCAAAAAGAAGGCTTCACAATCAATTTCTGATTATGTGACAAAGATGAAGGACATTGCAGATTCTTTAGGTGCAGTGGATGAAGATATTGAAGAAGATAAATTGGTAAGACAAATTCTCACAGGGTTAAGAGGAGATGAGAAGTGGAAGCCATTTATTTTATCTACAGAACTTTCATTAGATCACTTCACTCCTGATTTGAATCAATTGTTAGGTCATATGCTAACTTTTGAGAATGATATCAAAGGAGATGTTGATAAGAGTGCAGGTCATGCAATGTACTCTAAAGACAAGAAGAAAGCTAACAAAGGAAAGCAACAATCAGGTGAAGAAGAAGGTACTTCAAACCAAGCAAATTTCATAAGAGGAAAAGGAAATGGCAGAAGTAGAGGAAGAGGTAGAAACAACAAAGATAATGCAAGAGCTTGTTGGATATGTGGTAAGACCAATCATCTATCTCATGATTGTTGGCACAATAATCAGAACAATGGTAATTATCAGAACTTTAATCAAAGAGCAAGAGGTGGTAGATTTCAAAGAGGAAACTTCAGAGGTAGAGGTGGTAGGAATTCTTTTGGAAGAGGTGTAGGAAGAAGCTTCCAAAATCAATCCTATAATAACACCTACTACAACTATGCATCAGATCAGAAGGAGGACTCGACTCTCATTATGAATGCAACATATGAAACCTCACATGAGGACATGAGAGTGCTCTATATTGATTCAGGATGTAGTAATCATTTAAGTGGAAATATTGCTTTGATGACTGATCTAGATCATAATGCAATTAACCATACAGTTCAGACAGGTGATAATACAAAGCATAAGGTAAAGTCAATTGGTTCAGTCAAGGCTAAAGATGGGAGCACTCTTCTGAGTAAGGTTCTTTATGTTCCCACAATTCCAAAGAATTTGATCAGTGTAGGTCAAATTGTGGAAAAAGAATATGAGGTAAGATTCACCAATGATGGAGTATATGTTAAAGACCCTAGTCAAGGGTATAAATAGGTTGTTACAGGAAAGAAAGAAGGAAGGCTCTTCACATTGAAGGTACAAGGAAATGTTGGACATGCTATGTTCACATATGGAGAGCAGAAGGTATCTGAATTGGATCTTTGGCATAAAAGACTTGGACATTTCAATGAGAGAGGTATTAAAGAAATGATTAACAATGATTCAGTGGTTGGGTTGCCTAACATTGCAGGTCAACACATGACATATAGATGTGAGGCATGTCAATTAGGTAAGGCTCATAAGCAATCCTATTCCAAGCATGGGTTTATGTATTCAGAAAGACTTGAATTGGTGCATACAGATGTGTGGGGTCCTTCAAAGGACTTTAGTATAAATGGTTCAAGATATTATGTCATATATGTTGATGATGCTACCAGATGGATCACAATTTATGTGATTAAAGAAAAGTCAAAAGTGTTTAATACATTTAAACACTATCATGCATATGCAGAAAGAATTACAGGTCAAAAATTGAAGAGACTAAGGTCAGATGGAGGGGGAGAGTATTTTTCAAATGAATTCAATGATTACTTGTGGAATGCAGGTATAAAGAGAGAAGTTACTTGCAGGTACTCTCCTCAACAAAATGGTGTAGCAGAAAGGAGAAATAGGACTCTTGTTGAGTTTGCAAGGTCCATGATGAAAGAGAAGAATTGTCCAAATTTTTTGTGGGCTGAAGCTGTTAATACAGCTACATATTTGGTCAATAGATTGCCTTGTAAAGCTTTGCAAGGTATGACACCATATGAAGCTTGGTGGGGTAAGAGACCTACCTTGGATCATTGCAGAATATTTGGATGCTTGGCATATGCATATGTGCCATCTCAATTGAGGCATAAGTTGGAGCCTAAGGCAGAAAAGTATGTATTCATTGGTTATGATGATAAGCAAATGGGATACAGGTTGTGGAGTCCATCCACAAAGCAATTCCTTGTATCCAAGGATGTTACATTTGATGAGCAAGGTACTTGGTATGCAGGTAAATATAATGTACATGCAGATGTTGAAGAAGTAGTGGATCAAAGGAAAGGTAAAGCAAAGATTCAATTACTTGATGAAAATGAGAATAATGAAGTACAAGTTGAAGTTGAAGAGAGGCCAAGGTTTGATCCATAATATGATGAACCAGAGACTTCAAAAAGTGCAGAAGTTAGGAGGTCATCTAGGCACAAATGGCAACCTACAAGGTATAGCTATGACACCTCATTCTTGACTACTAAAGATTATGCTTATTTGGTAAAAGCAGATGAAGATCCATCTACATATGATGAAGCCAAAGGCAAGAGAAATTGGGAAGAAGCCATGCAAGAGGAGTATGATGCATTGATAGAGAATCAGACTTGGGATTTGGTTCCTAAACCTAATAGCCACAAAATTATTGGATGTAAGTGGGTTTACAAAACCAAAAGATTTGCAGATGGAAGTGTGTCTAGGTACAAAGCCAGACTTGTTGTGAAAGGGTATGTACAGACATATGGAGTGGACTATGATGAGACCTATAGTCCTATGACAACCATCAGAACTCTCATAGCAATTGCTGCTTGCAAAGGTTGGAAGTTATCTCAATTAGATGTTAAAAATGCTTTTTTGAATGGTTACATTTCAGATGAAGTTTACATGGAGCAACCAGATGGGTTCAAAGATCAAGTAAGTCCAAATTATGTGTGTAAGCTCAAGAGAGCTTTGTATGGATTAAAGGAGGCCCCAAGGGCATGGAATTATAGGCTTGTAAAGTTCTTGAAGGATCTTGGATTTCAAGCATCAAAGGCAGATAGTAGCTTGCTAGTCAAAGCAAGTGAAGATGGATTCATTTATGTTTGTATTTATGTTGATGACATAATACTTACAGGAACAGATGATAAAGGAATACAAATGATCAAGA
>CM035413.1:67905239-67915239 GCA_020310875.1 Ceratopteris richardii | reverse complement strand
AAGTCCAGTTTTCAGCCTAACTAAGTGGACAGGTAGTCTGTTTTGAATCAAAAAGTTTCCAACTCAAATCTACTCCAAACGGAGTGTTGTATATCTCATTTGAAGGGTCTAGGTGTCTAATTGAGTGACCAAAGTTTCAAGTTCATTGGATGTTGGTGCATATCAAGCCTTCACACATTGGCTTGGAACATTGGAACTTTGAAGATGGACTTGGAACCCTTGAAGGATATCTCTACATGAAGGATAAGGCATAGGAACTCATACTTATGAGTTATTATCTTTTACTCCTTGTAAAAGTCTATTTTGACTTGGCATTTATTTGTAATCACTTGAAGTCATTCAACTACCTCATTAGTCGTGGAAAAGAGAATAGTTAAGTAGAGAGAATATCTCCCTACTTTTAGAGGAGAGATTCAAGGGAGCCTAAGTTTGAATTTGAAATTCAAATCACCACAAACTCCTATAAAAACTCCATTTGAAAAGTCGCGGTTAGTTCACTCATTCTATCTCACTTCCCGAGGCATATCTTCATTGTAACTGAGTGTGTGTTAGTGCTACTCCATAGCCTACACCACCACACCTCAATTAGCTATGCTTGTCATGCTATTGAGCTTGTACAATCTTATCAATCAATAGATATATACACATTCATCATTTCTGATTCTCTGTGTTATCTTCTCCAAGTGTGTCAACTTCACTCAAGATCTACTGAACCAAATCAAGAGTTCTATAGCTCATTGGAACCAGCTCAAGGTCTACTACAAGCATACAAAATCTCAGAGGATTTCATTCAGCCATTTGGGAGAAATCTGCTTCGAAGTGCACACTAGTCTGTGTCTGCAGAGTTCCTAAAAAGTCGAGGGTGATTATAATTTTGCTAAACTTATTTCTCACTGCATAGTTTATCAATTGAAGTGATTCCACTTGTGATTGGTAGCTTACTAAAGTACTTTAATACTCCCAAAAGAAATTGTTCCAATTTTAAGTGTGCTGGTCACACTGAGTGAAAGTCTGAGCAGGTATCACTACAGGAATAGAAAGTTTTTCTTGATTTTTGAAGTGCCAAGTTCTCTGTTTTGGTTTGATCATTATCCAAACCATTTCCAAAGTACATATATGGTTTCTTTGTGTCATTTGGAAGCTAAGCAAGTCTACTAAGCATATCTGAAGAGAAAAGAGGGCAGGTGTGAAGCAGGTTTTGCAGCACCAACTGATCTTCTGAGTGCATCCAACCATCACTCCCAAGAGTGGTATCAGAGCAAATAAGGTAATCATGGGTGATGGTTTCCCTTCCTTCATTGACAAATTGGACAGAAACAATTATCAAGCTTGGTCATTGAGAATGAAGACCTATCTACAAGGGAGAAGTCTATTTGGATACATATCAGGAGATGAGGAGTTGCCCTCATTCAAGACTAGAGGACTACCTACAAAGGATGAACATGAGAGGCTCAACCAATGGTGTGCAAAGGATGCTTTGGCAAGGTCTTACCTTCTAAACTCTATATCTGATTTTCTTTTACCTCATGTAAGGAATTGTAAGACTTCCCAAGAGACTTGGGAAACCTTGTCAAATTATTTTTCTTCCAACACAAGGGCTAGGAAGAATCAATTATGGATTGAGTTCACAACTCTTAGGAAGCAGCCCAAGCAATCAGTCTCAGAATATGTGACAAAGATCAAAGATGTGGCAGACCAACTAGCAAGCATTGGAGAGGAAATTGAAGAGGAGCAAATAGTCAGGCAAGTGACAAATGGACTCAAGGCAGATGATAAGTGGGAAAGTTTCACCACTGCAATGGATCTCTATATGGACATGCATACCCCTAATCTCACAACACTCATGGGCCAACTATTTACACATGAAGCAAAGTTTACAAAGGCTGGAGATCAATCAAAAGGTAACAACCCCTCTGCTCTCTATACTGATAAGAAAGTTAAGGATAAAGGTAAAGGGAAGAAACAGGATGAAGAAGGCTCTACCTCTCAAGCTAATTATGCAGGGAGAGGTAGGTCATCTAGAGGAAGAGGAAGAGGAGGTAAGTCAGGTAGGGGGAGACCCTACAACTCATCACCATGCAACATTTGTGGATTGTCCAATCAGACCACAGATGAATGCTACAAGAATTACAAAAATCAGAGAGGAAGAGGCTACTCAAGAGGTGGATACTCTCAAGGGAGAGGCGGATTCAACCAACATCAAAGCTACAATGGGTACAACAACCAATACAACAACAACTACAACAACAACCACAATGGTAACTACCAAGGTGGATTCAGAAATAGAAGAGACTACAACAACTACACAGAGGAGGAAGATGACTCCCTATTGATCATGAATATGACCTCCAAGATAGGTACAAATGATGATCATTTATTTTACATTGACTCAGGATGTTCTAACCATGTAGCTGGTAATGTGGCACTACTTTCTGATTTGGAAGAGCCCAAGGGCAAACATCAGGTACAAACAGGTGATGACACTAAACACTCTGTTGTCAAAATTGTAAATGTGAAGACATGTGATGGTAATCAGAACCTATTAAGCTGGGTACTCTATGTACCAACAATAACTAAGAATTTAATGAGTGTTGGTCAAATTGTGGAGAAAGGTTTGCAGGTCAGATTCACACAACATGGAGCATATGTGGAGGATCCAAAACATGGATTCAGAAGGATAGCCAAAGGGGAGAAATCAGGTAGATTATTTACATTTGAGCTAGAAGATACCAAGAACATTGCTTTGTATAATTATAAGGATCAAACACTTTCAGAGTTAGAGATATGGCATAAGAGATTAGGGCACATAGGAGAAAGAACTCTAAAGCAAATGTGCAGGGATCAATGTGTGCTTGGGATACCTAATGTATCCAAGCAACACATGATTCACAAATGTGGATCATGTCAATTTGGTAAGTCTCACAGATTACCCTACTCAAGGAAAGGTTTCATGCATGAAGACTACCTAGATTTGGTACACACAGATGTTTGGGGACCTAGCAAGGACCCTTCCATTTCTGGTTCAAGGTATTATGTGTCCTTCATTGATGACTATAGCAGGTGGACCATTTTATACTTTATGAAGCATAAAGATGAAGTGTTTAATTGTTTCAAGAGGTATTTAGCACTTGTTGAAAATCAAACAGGAAGGAGCTTGAAAAGGCTAAGGTCAGATGGTGGAGGAGAGTACTTCTCCAATGAGTTTGAAGATTTCTTGCAGGAAAGAGGTATCAAAAGGGAGATTACTACAAGGTACTCACCTGAACAAAATGGGGTAGCAGAAAGAAGGAATAGACTTATAGTAGAAACAGCTAGGTCTATGCTTAATGAGAAAAAGTTGCCAAATTACCTATGGGCAGAGAGTGTATCCACTGCCACTTATCTCATCAATAGGTTGCCATCCAAATCACTTGATGGCATGACACCATATGAAGCTTGGCATGGTAAGAGACCCTCTCTGGATCATTGCAAAATATTTGGTTGTGTAGCATATGTGCATATTCCCTCACAGGTAAGGGGAAAGCTAGACCCCAAGGCTGAAAAATGTATCTTCATTGGTTATGATTTGAACCAAAAGGGATACAGATTCTACAACACCACAAACAAAGGGTTCAAGGTAAGCAGAGATGTCATATTTGATGAAAATGACTCTTGGTATGAGAATGAATGCAGGAAAGTGAGTCTACCCTATGACATGGAAGAAGATTTTCCAAAGCTTACTAAGGAAGAACCAACTCAGCAAGAAGATTCAAGCTCAGATGATGATACAATAAACCTTGAAGAGTTCAAAGCTTGGAAGTCTAGAGGGAAGATGAAGATGAAGCAATTAGAAGATAAACCAGAAACTTCAACTCAAGCAATGAGGAGATCTCAGAGAGAAAAGAAGAAGCCTATCAGATTTGGGTATGACACATCACTTGTAACTAAACATTCTGTATATCTTGCAAAAGACTTGTTGAATGAAGAACCAGGTACCTATGAAGAAGCAATTACAAAACCAGAATGGAGAGAAGCCATGGATGAAGAGATAGAAGCTCTCAAGGAAAGTGATACTTGGGACTTGGTACCCAAGAAGGACTCTATGAAAGTGATAGGATCCAGATGGATCTACAAACTAAAGAAGAATTCAGATGGAACAATAAACAGGTACAAAGCTAGGTTGGTAGCCAAGGGTTTTGCACAAACCCAAGGCATTGATTATGAGGAGACATTTTCTCCTGTGGCCAAGATGCCAACTATCAGAGTTATGGTGAGTGTAGCTGCATCCAAAAATTGGAACATGTACCAATTGGATGTGAAGAATGCATTCTTAAATGGATGGATATCTGAAGAAGTCTACATGTCACAACCACCTGGCTATGAAGATCCAAAAAAGGTACATTATGTTTGTAAATTGAAGAAGGCTCTGTATGGTTTAAAGCAGGCACCTAGAGCATGGAATTACAGATTGACCACCTACCTCTTAGAACAAGGATTTGTGATGAGCAAAGCAGACACTTCTCTATTCATAAAGAGAAGTAGTACTGAGGTAATCTACTTATGTGTTTATGTTGATGACATCATCATTACAGGTAATGATGTCAATGGGATTAGACACATCAAAGGACAGATGATGAAAGAATTCAAGATTAGTGATCTTGGATTATTAAAGTATTTCTTAGGTCTTGAATTGGTCTACACAAATTCAGGTATCTACATCACTCAAAAGAAGTATGTACAGGATATGGTCAAGAAGTTTGGTTTGCAGGATGCTAAGGTATCTACTACTCCAATGGAGGTTAACCAAAAGCTAAGTGCTCATGAAGGAGAAGAAATCAAAGACATTACAGGATACCAAAGTATGGTAGGTAGTTTGAACTATGCTACCTTGACAAGAATTGACATAGCATATGGAGTAAGTGTGCTTAGTCAATTCATGCACAAACCAAGGGTGCCTCACCTAGAGGCAGCAAAGAAGATCTTGAAGTATTTGAAGGGAACACAAAGTCATGGTTTGTACTTTCCTTATACATCAGATATTGACATAAAAATTTACTCAGATGCAGATTGGGCAGGATGCAAGGATGATAGGAGAAGCACCTCACGATATATTTGTTTTGCAGGGGATAAGCCTATCTCTTGGTCAGCTAAGAAGCAACCTACAGTGGCATTGTCATCCACTGAAGCAGAGTATAGAGGGCTTGCCAATGCCACTCAAGAAGCTATCTGGTTGAAGCTTCTATATACAGAGTTAGGTCTACACACAAGACCACCTATTATCTTTGGAGACAACACTAGTTCTCTTCACCTTGCAGCAAATCCAATTTATCATGCCAGAACCAAACACATAGAGGTTCACTACCACTATGTGAGAGAAAAGCTACTTAGCAAAGAGATTCAATTGACATATGTGTCTACTAATATGCAATGTGCAGATTTACTTACAAAAGCATTGGATGGAAACAAGTTATGCAGATTCAAATCTATGATTGGATTGCAGGAAGTGATTGAAGAATGAAGAAGAAGACTTAAGCCAAAGTGTTTGGCTTGAGGGGGAGCTATTGGTGCATATCAAGCCTTCACACATTGGCTTGGAACATTGGAACTTTGAAGATGGACTTGGAACCCTTGAAGGATATCTCTACATGAAGGATAAGGCATAGGAACTCATACTTATGAGTTATTATCTTTTACTCCTTGTAAAAGTCTATTTTGACTTGGCATTTATTTGTAATCACTTGAAGTCATTCAACTACCTCATTAGTCGTGGAAAAGAGAATAGTTAAGTAGAGAGAATATCTCCCTACTTTTAGAGGAGAGATTCAAGGGAGCCTAAGTTTGAATTTGAAATTCAAATCACCACAAATTCCTATAAAAACTCCATTTGAAAAGTCGCGGTTAGTTCACTCATTCTAGCTCACTTCCCAAGGCATATCTTCATTGTAACTGAGTGTGTGTTAGTGCTAATCCATAGCCTACACCACCACACCTCAATTAGCTATGCTTGTCATGCTATTGAGCTTGTACAATCTTATCAATCAATAGATATATACACATTCATCATTTCTGATTCTCTGTGTTATCTTCTCCAAGTCTGTCAACTTCACTCAAGATCTACTGAACCAAATCAAGAGTTCTATAGCTCATTGGAAGCAGCTCAAGGTCTACTACAAGCATACAAAATCTCAGAGGATTTCATTCAGCCATTTGGGAGAAATCTGCTTCGAAGTGCACACTGGTCTGTGTCTGCAGAGTTCCTAAAAAGTCGGGGGTGATTATAATTTTGCTAAACTTATTTCTCACTGCATAGTTTATCAATTGAAGTGATTCCACTTGTGATTGGTAGCTTACTAAAGTACTTTAATACTCCCAAAAGAAATTGTTCCAATTTTAAGTGTGCTGGTCACACTGAGTGAAAGTCTGAGCAGGTATCACTACAGGAATAGAAAGTTTTTCTTGATTTTTGAAGTGGCAAGTTCTCTGTTTTGGTTTGATCATTATCCAAACCATTTTCAAAGTACATATATGGTTTCTTTGTGTCATTTGGAAGCTAAGCAAGTCTACTAAGCATATCCTGAAGAGAAAAGAGGGCAGGTGTGAAGCAGGTTTTGCAGCACCAACTGATCTTCTGAGTGCATCCAACCATCACTCCCAACATTGGATATTTCAATTGGTACCAGTTTTCAGTTGAAGGTTCTACTGTTGGCAAGAGTCTTGATCGTGAGAAGGTCTTCTACACTTTCTGCTACAATTAGGAGAGGAATTCTCCAACAATTGGTATCAGAGCATTGGAGTCTGAAGACTCAAAGCATTGAAACTGAACTGAAGCAAAGGAGAAGCTACAAATCAAGGGGGAGCTTCGTGAAGTCAAGAAAGAGCGCCACAACATACTTGAGGTAAACTTCAATCTTGGAAGTTTTCAATGGCTAATTTAGGATAACAAGTTGAGAAGTTAGACAAAGATAATTTTCAGTCTTGGAGGTATAGAATGATAAATTACCTAAAAGCTAAAGGTTTATGGAGTCTAGTTAGTGGAGACGATCCACAACTGGTGGACATTTAAGATCCCAACATTACTCCGGCACAAAGGAGACAATTTGCTAATTGGGAAGAGAGGAATCAAAGGGTGATGTTCCTCATCTCACAAGTTATTTCTAACACTATGATTGGTCATGTGCAAAGCTTAGAAACAGCCAAGGAAGTTTGGGAAGCATTGGAGAAGGTGTATGCTACCTCAACAAGGTCTCGAAGGATGCAACTCAAGAACGAGCTCAACAACATGAGGAAAAGCTCAAACCAAAGCATTAGTGAGTATACACGGAGGATCAAAGAGCTTCGAGATCAGTTAGCATCAGTTGGATGCAAGATAGAAGAGGAAGACATCATCCAAACAGCCCTCAATGGCTTGAGAAGTGAAGAAAAGTGGAAGCCCCTCATCACAAACATCCTTTATAGAGATCCTCTACCAACATCCGACGAGATTATACCAAATCTTGTGGCTGAAGAGGTTGCTCAACAAGGAGAAGGCAACAAAGGTAAGGACGGCCATAGTCAAATGTTATATGCAGGAAGAGGTAGAGGAAGAACCTCAAGAGGAGGCTCGAGAGAAAGAGGAAGAAGCTACAACTACAAAAATTCCAGCCAACACAACTCGGAGGACAACAAGGACAACTCAAATGACAACGCACATGGAAGAGGTCGAGGAAGAAATAGAGGAAGAGGTCGAGGTTCATACAATCCTCACAAAGGTATAACATGTTATCATTGTGGTAAACTAGGACATTATGCAAATGATTGTTGGCAAAAGAATGGAAGGTTGAATGGGAGGCAACCAAAGGAGCCAAAGTAACTATGCGAGTACATCAAGTGAAGGAGACAAGCAAACCATGCTTGCCATGAAGCATGACTACAACAACTCAAGAAGTGATGACCAAAAGTGGTTCATAGATTCAGGTTGCAGCAACCATATGACATGCCAAGGAGATTTATTCACAAAGCTACAAGCTCCAAGTGGAAGAGGATGTGTGGAGACCGGTGATGAAACTCAACATGCAATTGAGCATGTTGGAGATATCAAGCTTGGAGATAAAAAGGTATTAGCTGATGTTCTTCATGTTCCTACTATTGCAAAGAATTTGATTTCAGTAGGACAAATGGTAGAGAAAGGATATCATGTTATCTTCAATGAAAAAGGCTGCTTTATAAAGAATCCAAAAGAAGGATTCAAGGTCATTGCTCAAGGAAGGAAAGAAGGAAGGATGTTCACTTTGGACATTCAACAACCACATGGAAAGGTGATATATATTCACTTTGGAAACAAGAGGATTGATGTATATTCACTTTGGAAACAAGAGGATTGTTGATATGTCCAAACCTTTTGTGGCACAAAAGGTTTGGACATATCAACATTCCCAAGCTCAAGGACATGAGCAACCATGAAGTGGTAAGAGGTCTTCCAAGATTCAATGATGTTGGACTACATGAGTTTTGTGAAGCATGCTAACTAGGAAAGCAAACTCGACAACCATTCAAGAAGAGCAACTATGTGGCAAGGAATGTCCTCGACTTGATACACACGGATGTGTGGGGACCATCACAACAACCATCAGTGGCTGGTAATAGATATTTTGTCACTTTTATTGATGATCATTCAAGGGAAGTATGGATGTTTTGCATAAAACAAAAATCAGATGTGTTCTCCATGTTCAAGAGATTTAAAGCATAGGTAGAAAAGGAAACAGGACGCTACATAAAGACCTTGGGGTCCGATGGAGGAGGAGAATATTTCTCCAAAGAATTTTCAGATTTTCTTTATGAAAATGGCATCAAGAGACAATTTACATGTAGGTACACACCTCAATAAAATGGAATAGTTGAAAAGAAAAATCGACATATCATAGAAGTTGCAAGATCCATGCTCAACGAGATGAAGATGCCACTAAACTATTGGGCTGAAGCAACTAGTACGGCCGTTTATTTGATGAACAAGTGCACAACGGCTAGAGTGTATAATCTAACTCCCGAGGAGGTTTATTCCGGTAAGAAACCTGACCTTACACATCTCAAAGTTTTTGGATGTGTGTGTTATGTTCACATCCCTCAAGAACTAAGGACAAAGATGGAGGCAAAGTCCAAAAAATGTATTTTTATTGGATATTCATTGGAGCAAAAGGGATATAGGTGCTACAATCCAGTGACAAAGGAGCTACGAGTCTCACGAGATGTGGTATTTGATGAGCTAAGACCATGGTTTGGAGACAAAGGGAAAGAGAAGATTCTTGAAGAAGATTGCGAAGATGATGGAGGTGCTGTCCAAGAAGAATTTCAGCAAACAAGCACTCAAATGTCAGGTCCAGAAGCTTCTACATCACTTGGAGAAAGCTCAACATGGAAGGGGAGGCTAAGGATTCATTCCTCATCACCAACATCAGCTTATGAAAGATCTAAAGCTGAAACTGTTGCCCAAAATAGTGATTCAAATGCAAGTGAAGAAGAGTATGAAGAGGTGATCACATAAAAGGTAAAGCTGAACCGGTTGAAGAAGCAATGTTCAAAAGGAAATGAAAGGAGGTCTTCAAGAGCAAGGTATCCAATTGAAATGTTGAGCTATGATAGTTTTATTGCAAAGCATTTTGCATATATGACACAGGTGGTCAAAGAAAAAGAACCGGATCCATATGAAGAAGCATGTACACAAAAAGAATGGCAAGAAGCTATGCAAGAAGAGATAAAAGCTCTCAAGGATAATCACACATGGGAGCTAGTTCCAAAGGCTGAAGGTATGAAGATTGTTCCAAATAAATGGGTGTTTAAAATAAAGAGAAATGCTGATGGTTCTCTAGCTAGGCATAAAGCTAGACTAGTAGCAAAAGGATTCAAGCAAACTCACGGCATCGACTATGAAGAGACTTTCAGCCCGGTTGCAAAGATGGGAACAATTAGAACCTTGATTGGAGTGAGTGCAGCAAGGAGATGGCCATTGTACCAACTTGACATAAAAAATGCTTTTCTCAATGGTGAA
>CM035413.1:67885239-67890239 GCA_020310875.1 Ceratopteris richardii | reverse complement strand
ACTAGAGGACTACCTACAAAGGATGAACATGAAAGGCTCAACCAATGGTGTGCAAAGGATGCTTTGGCAAGGTCTTATCTCTTAAACTCTATATCTGACTTTCTTTTACCTCATGTAAGGAATTGTAAGACTTCCCAAGAGACTTGGGAAACCTTGTCAAACTACTTTTCTTCCAACACAAGGGCTAGGAAGAATCAATTATGGATTGAGTTCACAACACTTAGGAAGCAGCCCAAGCAATCAGTCTCAGAGTATGTGACAAAGATCAAAGATGTGGCAGACCAATTAGCAAGCACTGGAGAGGAGATTGAAGAAGAGCAAATAGTCAGGCAAGTGACAAATGGACTCAAGGCAGATGATAAGTGGGAAAGTTTCACCACTGCAATGGATCTCTATATGGACATGCATACCCCTGATCTCACAACACTCATGGGCCAACTATTTACACATGAAGCAAAGTTTACAAAGGCTGGAGATCAATCAAAAGGTAATAACCCCTCTGCTCTCTATACTGATAAGAAGGTTAAAGATAAAGGCAAGAAGAAACAGGATGAAGAAGGCTCTACCTCTCAAGCTAATTATGCAGGGAGAGGTAGGTCATCAAAAGGAAGAGGCAGAGGAGGTAAGTCAGGTAGGGGGAGACCCTACAACTCATCACCTTGCAACATCTGTGGATTGTCCAATCATACCACAGATGAATGCTACAAGAACTACAAAAATCAGAGAGGAAGAGGCTACTCAAGAGGTGGATACTCTCAAGGGAAAGGCAGATTCAACCAACATCAAAGCTACAATGGATACAACAACCAATACAACAACAACTACAACAACAACCACAATGGAAACTACCAAGGTGGATTCAGAAATAGAAGAGACTACAACAACTACACAGAGGAGCAAGATGACTCCTTATTGATCATGAATATGACCTCCAAGATAGGTACAAATGATGATCATTTATTTTACATTGACTCAGGATGTTCTAACCATGTAGCTGGCAATGTGGCACTACTTTCTGATTTGGAAGAGCCCAAGGGCAAACATCAGGTACAAACAGGTGATGACACTAAACACTCTGTTGTCAAAGTTGGAAATGTGAAGACATGTGATGGTAATCAGAATCTATTAAGCAGGGTACTCTATGTACCTACAATAACTAAGAATTTAATGAGTGTTGGTCAGATTGTGGAGAAAGGTTTGCAGGTCAGATTCACACAACATGGAGCATATGTGGAGGATCCAAAACATGGATTCAGAAGGATAGCCAAAGGGGAGAAATCAGGTAGATTGTTTACATTTGAGCTAGAAGATACAAAAAATATTGCTTTGTATAATTATAAGGATCAGACACTTTCAGAGTTAGAGATATGGCACAAGAGATTAGGGCACATAGGTGAAAGGACTCTTAAGCAAATGTGCAGGAATCAATGTGTGCTTCGGATACCTAATGTATCCAAGCAACACATGATTTACAAATGTGGATCATGTCAATTTGGTAAGTCTCACAGATTACCCTACTCAAGGAAAGGTTTCATGCATGAAGACTATCTAGACTTGGTACACACAGATGTTTGGGGACCTAGCAAGGACCCTTCCATTTCTGGTTCAAGGTATTATGTGTCTTTCATTGATGACTATAGCAGGTGGACCATTCTATACTTTATGAAGCATAAGGATGAAGTGTTCAATTGTTTCAAGAGGTATCTTGCACTTGTTGAGAATCAAACAGGTAGAAGCTTGAAGAGGCTAAGGTCAGATGGTGGAGGAGAGTACTTCTCAAATGAGTTTGAAGATTTCTTGCAGGAAAGAGGCATAAAAAGGGAGATTACTACAAGGTACTCACCTGAACAAAATGGGGTAGCTGAAAGAAGGAATAGACTTATAGTAGAAACAGCTAGGTCTATGCTTAATGAGAAAAAGTTGCCAAATTACCTATGGGCAGAGAGTGTATCCACTGCCACTTATCTCATCAATAGGTTGCCATCCAAATCACTTGATGGCATGACACCATATGAAGCATGGCATGGTAAGAGACCCTCTCTGGATCATTGCAAAATCTTTGGTTGTGTAGCATATGTGCATATTCCCTCACATGTAAGGGGAAAGCTAGATCCTAAGGCTGAAAAATGTATCTTCATTGGTTATGATTTGAACCAAAAGGGATACAGGTTCTACAACCCAACAAACAAAGGCTTCAAGGTAAGCAGAGATGTCATATTTGATGAAAATGATTCTTGGTATGAGAATGAATGCAGGAAAGTGAGTCTACCCTATGACATGGAAGAAGATTTTCCAAAGCTTACCAAGGAAGAGCCAACTCAGCAAGAAGATTCAAGCTCAGATGATGATACAATAAACCTTGAAGAGTTCAAGGCTTGGAAGTCCAAAGGAAAGATGAAGATGAAGCAATTAGAGGATAAACCAGAAACTTCTACTCAAGCAATGAGGAGATCTCAAAGAGAAAAGAAGAAGCCTATCAGATTTGGGTATGACACATCACTTGTAACTAAACATTCTGTATATCTTGCAAAAGACTTGTTGAATGAAGAACCAGGTACCTATGAAGAAGCAATTGTCAAACCAGAATGGAGAGAAGCCATGGATGAAGAAATAGAAGCTCTCAAGGAAAGTGATACTTGGGACTTGGTACCCAAGAAGGACTCTATGAAGGTAATAGGATCCAGATGGATCTACAAACTAAAGAAGAATTCAGATGGAACAATAAACAGGTACAAAGCTAGGTTGGTAGCCAAGGGTTTTGCACAAACCCAAGGCATTGATTATGAGGAGACTTTTTCTCCTGTGGCCAAGATGCCAACTATTAGAGTATTGGTGAGTGTAGCTGCATCCAAGAATTGGAACATGTACCAATTGGATGTGAAGAATGCATTCTTGAATGGATGGATATCTGAAGAAGTCTACATGTCACAACCACCTGGCTATGAAGATCCAAAAAAGGTACATTATGTTTGTAAATTGAAGAAGGCTCTGTATGGTTTGAAGCAGGCACCTAGAGCATGGAATTACAGATTGACCACCTACCTTCTAGACCAAGGATTTCTGATGAGCAAAGCAGACACTTCTCTATTCATAAAGAGAAGTAGTACAGAGGTAATCTACTTATGTGTTTATGTTGATGACATCATCATTACAGGAAATGATGTCAATGGGATTAGGCACATCAAAGGACAGATGATGAAAGAATTCAAGATCAGTGATCTTGGATTATTAAAGTATTTCTTAGGTCTTGAATTGGTCTACAAAAATTCAGGTATCTATATCACTCAAAAGAAGTATGTACAGGATATGGTCAAGAAGTTTGGTTTGCAGGATGCTAAGGTATCTACTACTCCAATGGAGGTTAACCAAAAGCTAAGTGCTCATGAAGGAGAAGAAATCAAAGACATAACAGGATACCAAAGTATGGTAGGTAGTTTGAACTATGCTACCTTGACAAGAATTGACATAGCATATGGAGTAAGTGTGCTTAGTCAATTCATGCACAAACCTAGGGTTCCTCACCTAGAGGCAGCAAAGAAGATCTTGAAGTATCTGAAGGGAACTCAAAGTCATGGTTTGTATTTTCCTTATACATCAGATATTGACATTAAAGTTTACTCAGATGCAGATTGGGCAGGATGCAAGGATGATAGGAGAAGCACCTCAGGTTACATTTGTTTTGCAGGAGATAAGCCTATCTCTTGGTCAGCTAAGAAGCAACCTACAGTGGCATTGTCATCCACTGAAGCAGAGTATAGAGGGCTTGCCAATGCAACTCAAGAAGCTATCTGGTTGAAGCTTCTATATACAGAGTTAGGTCTACACACAAGACCACCTATTATCTTTGGAGACAATACTAGTTCTCTTCACCTTGCAGCAAATCCAATTTATCATGCCAGAACCAAACACATAGAGGTTCATTACCACTATGTGAGAGAGAAATTACTTAGCAAAGAGATTCAATTGACATATGTGTCTACTAATATGCAAAGTGCAGATTTACTTACAAAGGCATTGGATGGAAACAAGTTATGCAGATTCAAATCTATGATTGGATTGCAGGAAGTGATTGAAGCATGAAAGAGAAGACTTAAGCCAAAGTGTTTGGCTTGAGGGGGAGCTGTTGGTACAAGACAAGCCTACACACATTGGCTTGGAACATTGGAACCTTGGAAGATAGACTTGGAACCCTTGAAGGATATCTCTACATGAAGGATAAGGCATAGGAACTCATACTTATGAGTTATTATCTTTTACTCATTGTAAAAAGGTCTATATGACTTGGCATTCATTTACATCACACCTAATTGATTAAGTCGTGGATTTTTGGGTGGAATGATTGGAGAGAATATCTCCTTAAATCTAGAGTAGAGAATATAGGAGATTTGAATTTGAATTTAAATTCAAATCTCAACTCCTTCTCTATAAAAGATACAATAAAAAAGTCGCGGTTGGTCCTGCCATTTTCAGCTCACTCCCCGAGGCATTTTATCATTGTAACTCATTGTGTGTGAAGGCTACCTCATAGCCAACACCACAATACCTCATTTAGCTATGCTTGTCAAGCTAATGAGATTGTACAAACACATTTATCAATAGAAGTATACATTCATCATCTCTGTTTTGTCTGAGTTTCCTACTCCAAGTCTGTCAACTTCAAAGGAGCATATTCCAGGATCTACTAAACCAAATCAAGAGAGCTATAGCTCATTGGAACCAGCTCAAGGTCTACTACAAGCATACAAAATCTCAAAGGATTTCATTCAGCCATTTGGGAGAAATCCAACTCGAGGTGCACACTGGTCTGTGTCTGCAGAGTTCCTAAAAAGTCGGGGGTGATTATAATTTTGCTAAACTTATTTCTCAGTGCATAGTTTATCAATTGAAGTGATTCCACTTGTGATTGGTAGCTTAATAAGTTACTTTAATACTCCCAAAAGGAATTGTTCCAATTTTAAGTGTGCTGGACACACTGAGTAAAAGTCTGAGCAGGTATCACT
>CM035413.1:67709239-67864239 GCA_020310875.1 Ceratopteris richardii | reverse complement strand
ATCTATCTATCTATCTATCTATCTATCTATCTATCTATCTATCTATCTATCTATCTATCTATCTATCTATTTTTCCATTATTATGTCAGTGATTGGTTGTAGGTAATTTAATTTGAACACCAAGGAGTTTACAAAGACTATTCCAAAGTTTGGATATGAACTATGGACCTCGATCACTCACAATATCATTAGGCAATCCATGAAACCTAAATATGTTTTTGAGAAAGACTCTAGTAGTGGTTGCACCTGTGATTGCCTTCGTAGTTGGAATGAAGTGTGTCATCTGAGGGCAATGTTTCTAGTGTCCTGTAATTCAAATGTGAACAATCTACCTGTCTTTTCACCTTTTGCAATTTTTCTGAATCCTTGACTTGGATCTTCAACAAATGCTCCTGCTTTTGTGAACCTGACTTGCAACCCTTTCTCTACTATCTGCCCAACACTTATCAAATTCTTTGTAATGGTAGGGACATAGAGTACCTTACTGAGTAGGTTGATGTTTCCATCAAGTGCTTTGACATTGCCTATTTTCTCCACTGGATGTTTTGTATCATCTCCTCTTTGTACCTCATGCTTATTCCTTGGATCTTCTAAATCTGATAGGAGTGCCACATTTCTTGCCACATGATTTGAACAACCTGAATCTATGTAGAAAACATGCTCATCACATTTACCTTGTGGCATAGCCATGTTCATGATTAATAATGAATCCTCTTTGTTTGAGTCTTCTGTGTAGTTATTGTAGTCTCTCCTTCCTTTGTAGCCTCCTTGATAGTTTGAATGATTGTAGTTCTTGTAGTTGCCATGATAATTGTTGAACCTTCCTCTTGAGTAGCCATAACTTCCTCTATTGTATCCTCTTCCTCTTTGATTCCTGGAATTCCTAAAGCAATTTTCAGTTGTATGATTAGTTAATCCACAAATAGAACATGAGTTGGAGTCTTGGGATCTCCCCCTGCCTTGTCTACCTCCTCTTCCTCTACCTCTGCCATGTCTTCCTCTACCTGCATAGTTAGCTTGATATGTACCTGCTTCATCATCCACTTTCTTTGCCTTTCCTTTGTTATCTTTGGACTTGCTTTTATCAGTGTATAAAGCTGAAGATTGATTACCTTTAGAGCTTTCTCCATTTTTTATAAGCTTTGCCTCTTGAGTAAGTAGTTGTCCAATGAGTGTATTGAAATCAAGTACATGCATGTCCATGTACAAATCCATAGCTGTGGTGAATGCTTCCCACTTGTCATCTGCCTTCAAGCCATTGATGACCTGCCTTACAATTTGCTCTTCATCTATTACCTCTCCAATGCTTCCCAACTGATCCGCTATGTCCTTGAGCTTTGTGACAAAATTAGTCACATTTTGCTTGGGAGCCTTCTTGAGAGTTGTGAAATCCAGCCATAGTTGATGCTTCCTACCTTTAGTACTTGAAGAAAAGAAAGCTAACTGCATGCATGTGTATGTGTGTGTAAAAATCTGCATGTATGTGTGTTTATGTATAAATGTGCATGTTTGTGTATATGTGTGTAAGTGTGAATGTATGTTGTATATGTGTGTGTATGCATGTATTTGTACCTCTAGTCTCACTCTTTTCTCTCTCTCTCTCTCATATACATACATACATACATAAACACACATACTCATATCCACATATATATACATAAAAACAATGCATACTGTGCATTATCGGGACGATGAGGCATAAGTGTTCGCATTTCTTCTAGACACCATGTATGCGACCATCTTGTCCAAAACTCTGTCTCAAGTGAACTAAGTACCTATTTTCTATCCCTCTCATCATGCTCACTACAAAAAAAAAATCATGTAAATAAAACATAAGATATTTATTTCGATTTATATGTAAAATTTATACTTACTTGCACTACAAGTGGACAAGGCACAGGTAAGAGTCGCATAATGCTCGCATTCTTCTCTTGAACTCCAATCCATTCCGTATGTACACTATATTCCCCTCTGGCTCTCTATCGCACTCTAGCCCAAAGGTGCTTATGCATGTCCTCATAGGCACCTCTGCTCTGCTATCATGATCTGGAGGTGGTATAGGTGTTTTGAAAATAGATAGATAAAAATAAATAAAAATATGTGTTTTAATATCATTAAAAAAATTGTGAAAAAAGAACATATCTATGAGCAGATAGCTGTCTTCTTGCATGTGGAGCCGCAGAAGAGCCCTCCTCTGATTGTTGGGTAAGCATCTGGATCGTAAAATCCAGCTCATCATTATGCATCTCTTAGTACTCATGCATGATGATCCCTAGAGTATCAAGCAAAACTATTGCTCTCATAAGACTTTTTATGAGAGTGAGTTTCACCTTTCTCTTTCTACTAGGATCCATGATACCTATACATATAAAACAAAATCGGTTGGAAATCAATATATGTACGTGTACATATGTATGTGTGTATATGTGTATGTAGGTGTATATGTGAGTATGTGTATGCATGTAAGCATGTATGCATGGATATGCATGTGCATTATGTATGCAAATGTATGAATGTGTGTGTATGTGTGTGTGTATGTGTGTGTATGAATGTAAGTATGTATGTATGCATATGCATATGCATTATGTATGCATATGTATGAATGTATGTGTATGTGTGTGTATGTCTCTATGTGTGTATGAATATATGTGTGTGTATGTCTCTATATGTGTGTCTATGCATATATGTGTGTATGTCCATGTGTGTGTATGTGTGTATATGTCTATGTGTGTGTCTATGTGTGTATATACATGTGTATGTATGTGTGTAAATGTGTGTATGTGTCTATGTGTGTATGTGTGTGTGTATATGTGTGTGTCTATGTGTGTATATACGTGTGTATCTATATATACATACATATATATATATATATATATATATATATATATATATATATATATATATATATATATATATATATATATATATATATATATATATATGTGTGTGTGTGTGTGTGTGTGTGTGTGTCTATATGCATGTGTATGTGTGTCTCTAAATGTGTGTGGATGTGTGTATTTGTGTGTGTCTATTTGCGTAAGTCTCTATGTGTGTCTATATGTTTATGTGTGTATGTGTGTGTGTACATGTGTAAGTGTGTGTATGCGTGTGTGTATGTGTGTGTGTGTCTATGTGTGTGGATGTGTGTATGTGTGTATGTGTGTGTGTATCTCTGTGTGTGTGTGTGTTTATGTGTGTATGTATGTGTGTGTCTATGTGTGTGTTTATATATTTGTGTGTATCTATGTGTGTGTGTGTGTGTCTATGTGTGTATGTGTGTGTAAGTGTGTGTGTGTCTATGTGTGTATGTGTGTATGTATGTGTGTATGCATGTGTAAGTGTGTCTGTGTATGTGTGTAGGTGTGTGTGTGTGTCTATGTGTGTATGTGTGTGTGTGTCTATGTGTGTAAGTGTGTGTGTGTGTCTATGTGTGTATGTGTGTATGTTTGTGTGTATGCATCTATATGTGTGTGTGTGTGTAAATCTGTGTGTATATGTGTGCATCTATGTGTGTGTCTCTATGTGTGTAAGTGTGTGTGTGCCTATGTGTGTATGTCTGTGTGTATGCATGTGTATGTGTGTGTGTGTAAATTTGTGTGTATATGTGTGTGTATGTGTGTATATGTGTGTATGTGTGTATATGTGTGTATGTGTCTATGTGTGTGTATGTGTCTATGTGTGTATGTGTATGCATGTAAGCATGTATCTATGCATATTCATGTGCATTATGTATGCATGTGTGTGTATGTGTGTGTATGCATGTAAGTATGTATGTATGCATATGCATATGCATTATGTATGCACATGTATGCATGTATGTGTATGTGTGTGTATGGCTCTTTATGTGTGTGTGTATGCATATATATGTTGGTATGTGTTTATGTTTCTCTCTACGTGCGTGTGTGTCTATGTGTGTATATGTATGTGTGTGTATGCATGTGTGTTATGTATGCATATGTATGCATGTGTGTGTATGTGTGTGTGCATATAAGTATGTATGTATGCATAGTTATATGCATTATGTATCCATGTATGTGTATGTGTGTGTATGTCTCTCTACCTATGTGTGTATGCATATGTATGCATGTATGTGTATGTGTGTGTATGTCTTTCTACATGTGTGTGTATGCATATATGTGTGCGTATGTATCTATGTGTGTGTGTATGTGACTATGTGTGCATGTATGTGTGTGTAGCATTTCCGCAATCACAATCTATCCCCAATCATAATCTTTCAATCACTCAAAAATAACAGAGGAGAGAAGAATGCGGAGATTGCACAAGGTAAGACAAAATCTGATGCGAAAGACTAGAAACAAATATGACTCAGAGAAGGAAGAATTCTAATATTATAGATGTGAATCACTGGTTACAATAGCTTTAGACAATAGCTTCTTGATGAAGCCTCTACCTTTTGACCACCCCTGAGCTATCACAATCGCATTCACACTGGCTCTCTCAATCACACTCTCACTCACTCTCACTCTCACTCTCAATCACAAGTCAATTCTCAGATTTCTGTGTGTCCCCTGTGTTGATGCACAGGTCTCCCTATATCAAAGTTTGATCGCTACCCTACCAAAGAAGTGTGAGATCCACCAAATTTAGAAAAAAGTCTAGTTTTTCCAAAACTCTCACAAAAAGCCATGCGATCGTAGTGTGCTTTGTTTCTTTAGTGTACCTATCAAAAATAGGAGAAAACACCAAAAAGACATATCCGAAAATATCCACAATTAGACATGGTGACACGTGAGCATCAGAATCACGGATTCGAATATAATTAGATAAGCTCTCGTTTTTTTTAAGTGTTGGAAAACACACTTTTTAAAGCCCTATAACTCAAAAATGATGAGCAATTAGCTTAATCTTGCATAGATCGCGATATCTTTCTGATTTGGCTTTTTGAATATACTTTTCAAAAGAATGTCGATTGTATATTCACGATAGAGTTTTTTCCATAGCGATCATGTAGCGTTAAGATTTTGGATATGTGCTTTTTGAAGTATTTCGATGGCGATGCACCGCACTGCACTCTCCTTCTCGAGACCTCCAGGACGATATGCTCGGAGTAGAAATCCGAGCTCTTGACGCCGCACACAATACTCCGCACAGAGGCTGTAGAATACGCAGAAAACACAGTACATAGGGAGCATGAAGACAGACTTCTTAGGTCTTACAAATGCGGTCAGACTTACAGTCTGTGACTGACCAGGCCACTATATGTTTTATTAAAGAACATATACAAAGAAGTGTCCGGTGGCCATTTGGCCTTTCACATGGACACTAATGGTAACAATCTCCCACTAAAGGCCAATATGGCCAGAGTAACTATGGGAGAAAAAAGAACGAATGATAAAGAATACCTGAGTGTAAGTATACAAAATATACCTCCCACCTGATGGGCATGTTACACAGAAATACAAGTGACTGCGTAAGATCAAGAATCAAGTAACCCCCATCAAGTGACAACACTGTCAAAAGCTATCCTATGGTAGAGCTTTAGTCAAAGCATCTGCAGCATTATCTCGAGTGTGAACCTTCTCAAGAATAATGCTCTCAGTGGCTAAGCAATCTCTAATGAAGTGATACCTCACCTCAGTGTGCTTGGTCTTTGCATGATAGACCGGATTCTTAGCCAAAGCAATGGCACTCTGACTATCACTGAGCAAGTGAGGTACATGCTGAGGCAAACCCATATCACAAGCAAGACGAGAAAGCCACAATGCTTCCTTACATGCCTCACTTGCTGCAACATACTCTGCTTCTATGGTGGAAACAGCTGTACATTCTTGAAGACGAGATCTCCAAGAGATAGCACCTCCAGCAAAATGAAAAATGTACCCTGATGTAGACTTACGATTGTCTACACAACCAGCATAGTCAGAATCTGTGTAACCAATAATAGATGCTTTCCCTCTACCTAAGCATAGACACTTGTCCTTAGTGCCACTCAGATATCTCAAAATCATTTTGACCGCTGTCGGGATGAAATCCCGCAGGGAGTGTGCATTGTTTTTTTTCAAAAGATCATTGTTTTTGAGTTTTTGTGTGATGTTTTTGATCGAGAGAGTGGTATATTTTGTACATATTTTGGCCGAATTAATTGATTGTGTGATGCAAAAACCTGTTTGAGATGTATGTTGGACCCGTGTGTGTAAATAACTGACATTAGACCCATGAAAACTTTAGGTTTGACCCTTGAAACCGACTGGAAACACGAGTTTACCCCATGAAAACTGGACTTGAACCCTTGGATACCCTTGGAGTTTAGGCTGAAATTTTAAATAAAACCATTAAATTGACGAGTTTGAGATAATTGTGAGCAAACCCCTAAATTTCCCAACCAAAAACCCGAGATTGGACCCTTGGAATTGGTGTTTGTCCTAGCCTAAACCCTTAGATTAATTAACCCTGTATACAGTGTGAAACCAAAACATTAATTTAAGAAAAATAAAAAGAAGAAAAACCAAAAGTAGTACTAAGAGGTGGAAATTTCCTAAAATAGTAAATCAACATGCAAGGTCATCTGGAATTAGAAACTTGACTAAGGAGGTTAGAACGTTCTAGAAGGAAATCCTAGGGAGGGGGGAGGGCCTATAAATCAGTGCAAACTCATTTGCTTCTTCCCAATCCCGTGGATATTACTTATAGAACGTCTTTCCAGGTATGCTCCTTGTCTATTCATCTTTAGTCATGTTTTTTTATGTTTCTACTCACATGCTCCATTACCATGCTGAGAGAGGGAGAAACTATGGAGCCCTTGGGCACATAACAGAGAGAGAATGTCTCAATAAACCCCTTTCTATTTCTAGCTTTTGTGACTCAATTTCGTTGTAGTACGTTTTGAAGACCATTAGAGTACGGACTAGATGCGCAGATGACTCCGGAGATGGCTGGGCACGATTCTATGCACGAATGAGAGTGAGAGAGAAATTGACTTGTTGGCGGCGCAGAGATCACATGAGTATCGACACAGAGGGGAGAGAGATAAGTCCTAGTGCGTGTGTGCTACAGAGAGAGAGAATCCTTTCGGTATAGCACATAGTTAAGATCCGAGGCGATGGGGGATGAATTTCAGAAGAGAGAGAGCGCGCGACAGTAGTTGGCTGTCAGTATGGTTGAGAGAGAGGGATGCACACGATGGCTGTTCTGACGCAAAAGAGTCCGGAGGAGATGCGGAGAGATTTGAGGCGCAGATTGACGGAGGACTCGAGGAGATAGGGTCACCGACATCTGTAGAGACAAACGCATATAGACATCTTGGTGATAGTTCTGGCCAACAGAGAGAAGTCTCATAGGTGCTGTTGGGCGACCATGAGATGGTGGCCCGCACACGATTCCGGGAGGGCAGCAGAGATAGCAACGTACGAAGCTACGTGGCAGGAACCTATAGAGAAGGTCACAGGATGGTGCTGATGAAGGCATCACGTGCAGAAAATGCGGAGACAGGTTCACGTCAACACAGATGGATGGCTACGTGGCGAGTGGCCTATAGATCCGGATGGGAGAGACGGAGAGCTAGTGCCGGTGGATTGGCGCTCAGCATAGAGAGAGAGAGAGAGAGAGAGAGAGAGAGAGAGAGAGAGGAGAGAGAGAGTAGCTCATGCTACTGCAGGCAGAGAGAATTCCTATCAGTATTGACAAGGTCGTCGGCGGTAGAGTCCTAGGAGAGTTCTAGAGACAGAGAGGCGATTACGGATTTGCCACACATGGCTTTTGAGAGAGACAGAGATAGCCACGTGGAGCTGTGGCTTGCGCGAGCAAAAGGGAGAAGCCCACAGAGCATGGAGATTAACAAGAGATCTCTTCGCAATAGATAAATCGTGCGGTCTTGCAGGTCGATAGTTCTAGGGAGAGAGATAGAAGTCGGTTGAGAGACACAGATGATGCGTAAAATCAAGGAAGAACGATACTGAGGTCATGAAAAATGGAGAATAGAAAGACCAAAGTAATCAAAGGTTTATTCATTCAAATTAAAAAGAAACATATGGCTACAATGTTAGAAAGAGAATGGTATCTTATGGCTACAAAGCAAATAATTTCTCATGCCTATAAAGGCTCAGTAGGGCAACATTATTGGGAGTACTATGTTGATCGATGGGAATGGATGGGTTTAATCAAGTTACATTGAGGTCAAGACTTCCATAAAGCACAAATGGACGGAAATTAAGTCAGACATTTCAGACAACGTAATCTAAACTTTTGATTGGGACAACCCATTTTTCTGGCATGAATCAAGTTAAACACTAAATACATTTGATTTGAAATAGAGTGTTGTCAATACCTATTGTTGGCAAGAAAATTGTTATGCCACTTCTAATTGAAAGTAAATAAAAGAGCCAAGATTCGTATCGTGCCATACACCTTAGTAAGTTTCATCATGAAGCATTAGGCATGGCATAAATGTTACAACTTCTAGAAGTTTCAAGTATGAAAGCACTACAAAGTGAAAACTTATTCTCAAAAGGAAAGGTTCTTATTTCCTTAACTACTTGGAAAAGAATCATTGCATTAGTGTTGTTTCAAATAATGAAGAAGGTGCATCTATTGTCATTTTTATGAAATCATAAAATCACTTTTGTGCCAAAGATAGAGAAATACATCACTATCTATGGTTCATAAATTGCAAACGACTTTTAATTGTTTTCGAAATGAATTAATGATGTTTTGTTTAATTTAGCCCAATCCCGTGGATCTTACTTATAGAACGTCTTTTGAGGTTAGTGTGTGATTAGAGATTATTGTGAATTTTGAAATAAAGAGCTACAAAGTGAGGACTTGAAGAAAAGCTTGGATCGAAGAAAAGTGAAGAAAAGATTAAACCGCAAAGACCAGAAGATAAAGATCGAGGGTGACTTCCTGCACTGTAGCAGGAGGCTTACATCATATCTAGCCGATCCGCACTGTAGCGGCGGCATTTAATTGTATTTATTTGTTCCGCACTGTAGCGGATTTTTGTATCGCGGACTCGCACTGTAGCAGGCATCACTGTATCATTCAGATTTTATTGTATCATCGAGTTTGTATACACACCGACCCAGTGATTTCGAGAATCAGTGTTGTATCTGATTTGTCTCTTTCTCGACGCCCACGGTCCCACGTCTCGACACTTCCGAGGGGCGAGGGACCCCACGAGCATCACGCACGCTCCGGAGAGCACAGGCGAGGCACCCAGCGCGCAGATGCCGCTCGCAGGACAACGGGAACGGCGCACCAGAGCGGGGCTTTATCCAACCCCCACGCGCCGGCTTCCCGCCACGACCTCCTTCTTCCCGACACCTGAACCCGACGTGAAACGAGGTGGTTGCCCGGTGAACCTCATTGCGTCACCTACTCCTTGAGGAAAGAGACAAGAACCTCGGCATCGGACAGAGACATCAGGTACCAGCATTTCAAGTTATTTGAAATTTTGCATTGCTTCACATACACTGCTGAAACAGAAAGATTGTCTTGCTGCTTGAGTTTGAGCATCCACACTTTGCATTAGTTTAGTCCATAGCTTAGACTGTGAGCATTTTTTTTCCTGCTAAGATTAGGGATTTACTGATTTCATAGCTTAGACAGAACATTAGAAAACTTATCACAAAAAGGGGGAAAATACATTGAAATCTTGGGAATCGAAGAGAGGACAGTTCGACTAGACTTTGGCCTAGGCAAATCAGAGAGCTTAGACTGACCTTTACCTCCTGGCTCGTGACTCATCAAGCCTCTTCTCTGATCTCTACTCTGAGCTTAGAGAGATAGTTGAACCAGTTACACTAGACCTTGTGCTACATTCTAGGACAGAGCAGAGAAGAGAGATGGAGGATATATTCAAGGAAATGGTAATAGAGAAACAAGGGGCCCGCGTAGTCCAAGCGGTATTGAGAGAAAAAGGGAAGTTTACAGGCTTGAATGTAACCGAGTACCTAGATGTTTTTGAGGAACAGGCACGGATTTATGGTCTACTCGAGGATGTGTTTACACATTACTTCACACGGGTAGTATCAGGATCCATTTTAGCCCCTATTACTGCACATATAGCAAAGCCTTGGGCCGAATTCAGAAAAGAATTGCATAAGCTGTTTTATTTAGAAGACTTTTCCCAACACAGTAGAGAAGGGTTCTTGCGGTGGATAAGCTCTCCGAAGCCCACTGCATCCCTCACTCAACTTTTGAATGAGTTCTTGAGAAGATATGAACAACTTCCACAGGCCGATTTAGATGCTTTGAAACCTGACTTAGTTATATCTTTCCTTAGGATCTTAAGTCTTGAAGACAGGACTGAGGTCGAAAGGAGAATTGAAGAGCTTGGGAAGAGATTTGGATTGACTGAAGATTGGGGTGCAGTGAGGAGAGAGGTAGAAGCGGTTGCCCAAATGAGGCAATGCCAGGCAGTGTTATACGATAGACCTGCAGTGGTAACACCACAACCGCCTAGGGAAGCTCCACTTCCGGCAATTTCGAATGTGCCTGCAATGTCAGCTTTTGCTAATGTTGCGTCCACTTCACGATCACCAATAGAGCTACAGATTGAGATTCTCAGTCGACAGATAGAGAATCTTATTACGATGCAAGCGTCTATGTCAAAAGAAATGGCGAGTATTCACAATAAAGTTAATTCTATGGGATATCAGGATCCCACTCCTCCTCAAGCGAGTACGAGTTATGTAGATACATTACAGAGAGGCACTATGCCCGTTCCAAATATGCAAGGCTACGTGATGCCACAGCCTGTACCTCTAGTGCAGCCTGTTGCCCAACAGATACCTACACCACCAGTGCAAACCACATTTCAAAGAAACACTGGACCTTTTGAGAGACGAGCGATTGGTGGGTTTGGAGGGGCTAAGAGATGCGTATGGTGTGATGCGCAAGAGCATTTTTCATATGCCTGTGAAGAGCTTAAGCTAGCAAAAGAGCATCAATTGGTGATAGATATCGATAAGAAGTTATGTGACTTGAGGACCCGCCTTCCTCTACTTGTGAATTGGGGAAAGGGTGGAATGAAGAAGTTTTATGAAGATTTATCTGGCAATAATGCAAGTACATCAGCTGCACGATTAGAACCTGTTGAGGAGGAAGATGAAAAAGTGCCTAGACCTCGACCCCAAAGAAATTATTCCATAGAGGCTTTAGTGAGGGCTACGGATGCCATTATGCAGAAGACTGCCTGGAAGTCTCCTGTTGATGAATCCTCGGTCTATTCCCATATAGCCAATGTGGAGGAGAAGAGGAAAAGGGATGAGATTCAGGGAGAGACTGAGCCTGAAAGAAGAGTGACCAGAAAGGAAAGCCAAGAGGCCGAAGAAAAGACTAAAGAGCCAGAAAGGAAAGTTCAATTCAAAGAGCCTGTAGTTTCAAAGGAAGAGGCAAAGAAGAAAGAGATAAGAGAGGGAAAGAGGCCGGCTAGGCCAACTAAGATTCAAGAACTGACTAAAGAGAAAGAGAAAGAACCTGAACCGGTTCAAAAGAAAGATGAAATTCAAGAAAGTATTCAAGAGGCTGACAAAGAAAAGAAGAAGAAAAAGAAGAGAACTCCAAAAGCTGTATTAATTTCTGAGTTGGGAAGGAAAAATGATGCAAGAGAGATATTAAATGACATTTTACTGAAGAGCCAAGTGACCATGTCCTTGGAACAGGTCTTCTCCATAGCGAAGCGTGAGTTCAAGGACAGCTTCATAAAGCTGGTTAAGAGAAAGAGGTTTCCACTATCTGAAGATGTAGAGACGGAAGAAGCACCTGAAGATATTCAAGTGACAAATGAAGCAGTTACATTGAGTGATACATCTGATGATGATAATGATGAGGTTGCCAGGTGTCATAAGAATTCTCTAGGTCCTATCATACCTGATGATGAAATGAGGAAGACAGAAAGTGAGTTTAGCAGGACCTTTTGGGCGAGAGGAACTCCAGAGATGAAGATAAAGTTAGGGAGCAACGAGGAGTCATGTTTTGCTCTGGCCTTGATTGACTCAGGGTCAGAGATAAATGTGATTTCTAAGAAGCTCTATGATAAGTTTAGGTGGCCGATTGATAAAGATCATGGATGGAGGATGAGGACAGCGGATAATGGTTCAGGAGCACTGCTTGGGGCATGCGCTTTTGTGCCTGTGACCATAGGTGGGATGTCTGAGGAATTTCACTTCTTCGTCCAGGACCATTGTTCATATGAGGCTATCCTTGGGCAGCCCTTTATAGCTGAGGTGAGAATGGAGTCTAAGGCCATGGATGATGGATCTGCCTATGCACGAATCCGTTCTAGATCTGGCCTTCATTCTCTGCAAGTGATGATTGTGTGTCCAAATCACTCTAGGAATAGAAAGAATATAAGAAAGAAACCTATTAATTCACATGACCATGATGAGTGTATGCCTGTTGGAGAGTATGGAGCTTCTGCTGATCAAAATTTCTGTTAGGATCCACTGTTGAGCGAGACAATGGTGGGAGTTGGTTTGATGTCTCGCATGACTTTATACATACTTTTGAAAGCTTTTCCGTTTATTCATCTGCATTCAAGTTGCTATGCTTATAGAAAGAAAATGTTTCAAATAAATTCAGAAAAGTTCATGAGAGATACTATAAGGATTTAGGAATGATGTTACCTGATGAGAAGATTGAAGATGGGATCGAGTTGGAGAGAAGTTCGACTACTCTGGAAGAGCTTGAGAAGGCATTTGAGAGAAATGAGAAATCAGAAAATCATTATGCTCATCTCTATCCAAGAGTATGAGATGATTAAGGAGTTTATGAGAGAGCATGAAGTAAATGCAAATACAAAGTATAAGACCGTGGATAAGAAAGTGAAGCCTATAGCTCAGCCATTGCCAGAAGATAGCCATGAGAAGTATCTGCGAGTGTCAGAGGACCCTATGCTGAGACGACGAGAGCTCATAGGGCATCATTTTACTGATGCGACTATTAAAGAGATCAAGTTTGGAGAAAAACCATTCCTGAGAGAAGAAGAGAAAAAGAAATTTATTGAAGCCATCAAGAAACACAAAAAAGTGTTTGCACTTTTCCCACATGAGATAGGGTGCGTAGACCCAAAACAAGTACCTCCTATGATTATATTTATAGTGCCACATATACCATGGAATATCCGGCCTATACTAGTCCCAAAAGCTCACTTACCTGAGCTGATGAGGCTGCTGAAGGAAAAGATTTCCATGCAGATATTGGAACCCTCCTCGGCTCCATATTCGAATAGGTGGTTTACTGTGCCTAAGAAAAATGGGAAGCTTCGTTTCATTCAGGATCTGCAACCTGTGAATATAGTCACAATTAGAAACGTAGGGACAGGACCCATAGTGGATGAGTTTGTTGAAGCATTTGCTGGGCATTCCATCTACTCTATGGGGGACCTATATTCAGGTTATGACCAGTTTCAGTTGGCCATGGAGAGCAGAGATATTACGACCATGAGGACTCCACTAGGCCTTGTACGCATGTGTACTTTGCCGTAGGGAGCGACGAATTCTGTGGCTCACATGATGAATGCCATGAATCTGGTTTTACGAGACTTTATACCATCTGTGACTATGCCATTCATTGATGATGTTCCAATAAAGGGATGTGAGGAAAGAGTGAAAGATGTGAGTTTAGATGCTTGAGGATGTAGAAAGTTTGTGAGAGATCATATTGCTGATTGTGAGAAGATCTTTGAGAGGTTTGAAGATGTGGGGCTAACACTTTCTTTAGAGAAATCGGTTTTTGGCGTTGATGAGGTCCTCATTGTAGGACATCTGTGTGGACATTATGGCCGCAAGCCGTACCCGCAAAAAGTTGAGGCCATTAGCAAGATCTCTGAGGTGTGTCGTAATGTTAGTGAGGTGAGAAGGTTTCTAGGAGCCTGTGTATTCTATGTGATATGGATTCCTCACTTTGCTCACGTTGCGAACCCCTTATATGATCTGTTGAGAAAGAGAAAGAAGTTTCTATGGACAGAGAAACAGTCGAGAGCTATGCGTAAACTGAAGCAGCTGCTAATTGAAGCTCCAATTCTGAAGCGTGTTGACTATTCAGGTCAGAGACCTATCATTTTGACCGTTGATACCATTCCTATTGGCATAGGCTGGGTCATAGGCCAAGATGATGATGAGGGGCAGAGATATGCAGTGCGCTTTGGTGCTAAGATCCTACATGATACCCAAAGAAAATATCCACAGATTAAGAGAGAGTTATGGGGATTAGTGACTGCTTTAAAGAGCGATAAAGAGTATTTCATTGGGACGAATGTGATAGTTGAGATTGACTGTCTTCCACTGATTGACATGATTGCAAATTGTTCATCTCCGGATATTGCTATGCTTAGATGGATCTCTTATATAAAGTTTATAAATCCTGCATTTGTACACATAGCTGGGAAGTCGAATACAGTGGCTCATATGCTTTCAAGGGCAAAATTCGATGATGAGTCTGATGATGATGATGAGGTAGAAAAGGATAGACATATGATAAGATACGATCCATTGGTGTATGCATATGAGCAGTTCCGAGAGAATGAGTATGATGGCGAGTGGAGAGATATAGGGAGATATCTGAGTACTCTGAAACCTTCCCCAGGCTGGTCCACAAATAAGTATAGATCCATCAGGAAAAAGTCTTACAACTTTTTCTTGAAGGATGGGCTTATTTGGCGACACGCTAAAGGCAAGGTGAAGAGTCCACAGAGAGTACTAAGTTCGAGGAGTCTTCAGAGAAAAGTTATGAGAGAGATGCATGAGACCTTATGGGCAGGTCACAAAGGATTTTATGCTACATATGAGAAGATTAGGGAAGCCTACTGGTGGCCAGGGATTTATGTAAGTGTGAGAGGTTTTGTAGACACTTGTGCTGCATGCCAAGTGCATTCATCAGTTAGGCATAGAGAACCGTTACATCCGACTTACCCTCCTTGTATCCATTACAAGTGGGTGGTCGACCTTGTAACCATGCCCAAAGGGATAGATAAGATGAGATACATTGTACTTGCCAGAGAGGACTTGACCAACCATGTGGAAGGTCGAGCTCTTCGTACGAAGACTACTTATAATGTATGCAAATTCCTTTTAGAAGAAGTGATCTCAAGATTCGGATACGTTGAGAAAGTGGTTGCGGACAGGGGAGAGTTGGATGCGAGAGAGGCAAAAGAGTTCTTTGATCGTCATGGAATTCGATTGTCTCTCACCACTGCCTATAACCCAGAAGCAAATGGAAAGATCGAGAGAGGTCACCCTTCCATTGTGAAGGCGATCTCTAAGGCTTGCAGCGATGACATCAAGTAGTGGCCTAGGTTTCTTCCATTCGCATTATGGGATGATAGGATGACTTACACTCGGTCCATAGGTTTCATGCCTGCTGAATTGATGTATTGTCAGAAGCCAGTCTTCCCCATCCAGACTCAGATAGTGACATGGTTGACGCTCCCATGGAATGGTGGTATGACGAGAGAAGAGTTATTATCATTGAGAATAAAGGAGTTAGAACAAGGAAATGAGCAATTGAAAGAAGCAGTCCAAAAGTTAAAGGAGTCAAGGTTAAAGAACAAGATTTATTTTGACAAAACCCATCGACTGAGACCACGTAGAATTGAGGTAGATGATTGGGTGTTGGTGTACGACAGTACATTTGATACTCAGTATGATGCTAGGAAGAAATTGACCAAACGATGGTTTGGGCCGTATGTGGTTACGTCTGTGTTTGAAAATGGTACGTATGCACTTTGTGAGTTAGACAGTACTCCTTTGAGATCTTTGATTGCAGGAAAGAGGATAAAATTATTCAAGAAAAGAAATGAAGCGGATTATGAGATTGAGCAAGAACTTCTGGAGGGAACTGATGACACTGGATGATACTGATGACACTGGAGGGAACTGATGACACTAGAGGATACTGATGACACTGGAGGATACTGGTGACACTAGAGGATACTGATGACACTGGAGGGAACTGATGACACTGAGGCTGATGCTGATGAAGAATGATAGACCATGAAGATAAAGAAAAGCTGGATCAAAATGAAGAAAAATGACTAGGTGAAACATTTTTGATTTGAGATGTGTTTTCTTTCTGATAGAGCATATACATTGCATTGATGTGTGTGATAAAGATATGTATGAGTTTATGAAAATCATGTAGAATGGAGATACCAAATATCTATTATGGGTTTGTACGAAGCATGAGCGGCTAGAAATTATATGAATAGGATCAATTAGTGGACTAGAGACTTTTGGGAGTGAAAGCTTCGGAATGTGATGACATGCTTAGACCGAGTGCATGTATATGCTGATTGATTTGAACACTTAGTGAGTGAGAAACTTTGGATCTTAGTATTTATTTCTTGCGAGATCTTACCTCCATATGGATCATGATTTATAAAGAAACATTCATACTCATGCCAGCTTATATGTGCGTGTATGTTGTTGGTGCGCTACGATGGGCTAGTAGGTGGGTGGAACCACCTTGGTCGGGTGATCAAGGCCACGAGCCGTAGCTAGTTTCGTCGTAGGCCTGACCTATCTGTTGTCATGCGCCTGTATGGGTCGGTAGGCGGGTGGAGTCACTCTGATCGGGTGGTCAGAGCCACGAGCTGACGTCGATTTCATGCAGGGCTGATGTTGTGTATGTCGTGCGCTATGTCGGGTCGGCAGACAGGTGGAATAAACTTGGCCTGGTGGACAAGTCCATGAATCGCACCCGATTTCGACATAGGCCGATTTGTGAAAAAAAAAAGATAAAAAGAAATGCTGAGCTGAGATGAAGAGAAAAAGAAAAATAAAATGAAAAAGAAAGAGAAAAAGAAAGATCTAATGGAGAGTTGGACAGTAGGAGATAAATGGTGGGAATCGAGGTATATTCTACAAACTGAGTTAGTAGAAACATATGTATGTGCTAGTACTTAGAATGAGAAGTTGGATCTGAACCAGTTGAACAAACAAAAGAACTCGAAAGCTAGCGGTTTATTCATGTGATTACTTGTCAGATTGCAGACGCAAAAACATAATATGATGTTTGTGAAGCTTGAATCTACCTAATTTTATGAAATTCATACTAATCTTTATAAAAGATTGCATGATTGCATGAGATCATGATTTGAGTTTTGAAAAGAAAAAGATAAAAAAGTGTAAAGAGATTTTAAAAGAACCTTGATACGCTGTCGGGAAGAAGGAGGTCGTGGCGGGAAGCCGGCACGTGGGGTTGGATCAGGCCCCCCTCTGGTGCGCCGTTCCCGCTGTCCTGCGAGCGGCGTCTGCGCGCTGGGCGCCTCGCCTGTGCTCTCCGGAGCGTGCGTGATCCTCGTAGGGTCCCTTGCCCCTCGGAAGTATCGAGACGTGGGACCGTGGGCGTCGGAAAGAGAGACGTGTATACCGCAGTGAAACACGTGATGTAGATCAAGCTCGAAGATACAATCGAAAACGGAACTGAAGCCTCCAATAAAATGAATGATACAAAAATAGGCCGCTACAGTGCGGGCCGATGGTACAATAAAACCGCTACAGTGCGGTGCGATGATACAATATAAACGCCGCCGCTACAGTGCGGGCCGGCTAGTGTCTACTCTAGATCCCTCGCTACAGTGCGAGAAATCGCCTACGGGATCCAGCTTCGGTCTTCACAGTCCAAGCTTTTCTTCCAACTTTACTTCGGTCCGTTCTTTTCTTCAAGTATCCTCCGCAATGGCCTTCCGTCTCTTTACTTCAGATGATCAAAACCCGCATAAACCTGGAGGAGACGATCCACAAGGAGATCCACAGGGTGAGGGATAAAACATGTTAGTACGTTTTGAGATTCATAAAAACTCACATGCACTCAGAACACTTAGCAATGAGGAACATTTATGTATGCAAGCAATCCTTACGGTTCAATACATGTGATCTTCTTTTTATTCATTTATTGACACCTTTCAAATGCATTTTGATCTTTCAAATATAAACCTCATAATTCAACTGCAACATATGTATATGCACATTGTCTAAATCAATGGACCTTGTCACTTCATATTAAACTTGAAAAGGAAAATAATGCAATCATCTTTACAAAGCTTTACATTCGAACATAGGGTTCACGATATAAACGAAATTATGAGCTTATCATTATAACTTTGCCATTCCATACATAATCAAATTTAGCTTTTAATTTAAAACTCTCAATCTCTTTTTCGTAAGAATTTAAATCATAACACGTGGGAATTTCGAGAAGCCATTCATATTTGAATTGGAATTCTCTCTCTGACTTTCTCTCCTCTCTCTGTCGGTGTACTGCCAGAAAAGCCCCTATCTCTCTTCTCCACGTGGCTCCACAGCGCGCAAGAGGCGATCTTCTTCTCTCTCTGTAGGCTCTCTCTAAGTGACATCCTACACCGCCTCTCTGTGCCTCTCTCTCTCTCTCTCTCTGACTTCATCGTCCTCACCACGTGACTCTCTCTCTCCCACCTCCATCGCATCTCTCTTTGCGCGAATTCGCTGCCGCCTCCATGTCGGTTGCTACCGTCAACCTCCCTCTCTCACACGGTTCATATCAGCAGTAGTGTGCCATCGATTGGGCCGCTTGTCCCTCCTTATCTCTCTCATCGTTGCGCCAGTAGTGGCATCCTTTCCATCTGCCGCATCAAGCTTCTGAGCTGTCGACACCTCATGTATTTCTGTCTCTCTACCGGCTATCTACAGCGCACCTCTGCCTGCGTCATTAGTTGCTCTCTGTCTGTCAGCATGAATCTCTCTGTTCCTGATCCAACATCGCGCCGCCAATGCTCTCACCGCCTTCTACAGCCCCACGGTACCACCAATAATTTATCGCTCTCAAACTCTCTGTGACACAGCCAAGCAAGCGTGAACCTCTCCCTTCTGCGTTGGCAATCTGGCAGTCAGCTCCCTCTCGAGTCTCAGGCTCTCTCTACAGTGCTACAATGGGAATTCTGCAGCGCCACTTCATCTCTCTCTCTCTGCCGGAACGTGCACGTTGCCTACCACAACTCTTTCTCTCTCTCTCTCTCTCTATCGCCGGCTGTCCATGGCACGCAAGCATCTCTCTCTGTCGAGATGGATACTGGCCGCCCCTCTCACGTGCACTTTGATGCGTCTGTGAGTCTCTGTCGACACACCAGCAATGATCGTCCCTCCGACTTCTGCTCCGCTTTCCGTGATTACTCTCTCTCTCTCTGTAGTCTGAACTTCAGCCCTGGTCAGGCGCTGATCTACTCTCTCTCTCGTTTTTCTCTCAGACACCAGCAGCCGTCAACGCTCTACAATCTCTTTCTCCATGGATGCACATGCACAGACCTGCCCCTCTCTCTCTCATCTGCCAGAGACGCATGCCCTCTCTCCTCCACGTCAGAAATCTATAGCGCCCCGACATAGCTACCGACCAAATTCTCTCCGTCTGTTACTACCGCCATCGCTGTTGTCAAAGCTATTCTATGTTTCTCTCTCTTTCGTGTTCGAAAATCGTTTAGAATATGTTCCATCAAAATACTTAAAAGTGCAGTTCAACAATATAATATTAAAGGGTAGAATGAATGACACGAAATCATCTCAGAAGAATCTCCAGCAAAACGAATTCTCTCTTTCTTAAATGCAATACCGTAATATATGGGAAAGAACATGAATGAACAAGTAAAGTCATGGAGCATACCTGGAGGAGACGATCCACAAGGACAATCCACAGAATGAGGAAGAAACAAATGAGTTTGGACTTATTTATAGGCCCCTCCCTAGGACTTCCTTCTAGAACGTTCCCACCTCCTCAATTAACTTTCTAATTTTGGTGGTGTTTTAATTTTTCCATAAACTATGGTTTCGGTTTCACACTGGATATTTACAATTTAATTGGTTTTTAGGGTTTGGCCTATAGAAACCGCCATTTCCAAGGGTCTACCCTAGGGTTTTTGATCGGGAAAAACAAGGGTTTGCTCACAATTATCTTAAACTCGCCAATTCAAGGGTTTATTTACAGTTCGGACCTAAACTCCAAGGGTTTCCAAGGGTTCAAGTCCGATTTTCAGGGGGGTAAACTCACATTTTCAGGGGGTTCTGAGGGTCAAAACTAGGGTTTTCGTGTTTCTAATGTGAGTTATTTTTACACACACGTTTAACATACATCTCAAACTTATTTCTGCATCACACAATCAATCAATTCGGCCGAAATATGTACAGAACATACCACTCTCTCGTGAAAACATCACACAAAACTCAGAAAATAATGGACTTTGAAAAAAAATCAATGCACACTCCCTGCGGGATTTCATCCCGACATTCGCCCCCGCTAAACCTGCACATCGTCCCGATGGGCCAACCTGCAAGATTCAACAGAAGAGTATCAGGGTTCTTTTAAAATCTCTTTACACTTTTTATTCTTTTCTTTTTAAAACTCAAATCATGATCTTATGTAGTCATGCAATTTTTATAAAGATTGGTATGAATTTTAGAAAATTAGGTAGATTCAAGCTTTACAAACATCATATTATGTTTTTGCGTCTGCAATCTGACAAGTAATCACATGAATAAATCGTCGGCTTTCTAGATCTTTTGTTTGTTCAACTGGTTCAGATCCAACTGCTCATTCTAAGTACTAGCATATACATATGTTTCTACTAACTCAGTTTGTAGAATATACCTCGATTCCTACTATTTATCTCCTACTTGTCCAGCTCTCCATTAGATCTTTCTTTCTTTTCGTTTCTCTTTTTCATTTTTCTTTTTCTTTTTCTTTTCCTCTTCATCTCAGCTCAGCATTTCTTTTTATCTTTTATTTTTCACAAATCGGCCTATGTCGAAATCGGGTGCGACTCATGGACTTGTCCACCCGGCCAAGTTTGTTCCACCTGTCTGCCGACCCGGCATAGCGCACGACATACACAACGTCAGCCCTGCATGAAATCGACGTCAGCTCGTGGCTCTGACCACCCGGTCACAGTGACTCCACCCGCCTACCGACCCATACAGGCGCATGACAACAGATAGGTCAGGCCTACGACGAAACTAGCTACGGCTCGTGGCCTTGATCACCCGACCAAGGTGGTTCCACCCGCCTACTAGCCCATCGTAGCGCACCAACAACAAACACGCACATATAAGCTGGCATGAGTATGAATGTTTCTTTATAAATCATGATCCATATGGAGGTAAGATCTCATAGGAAATAAATACTAGGATCCAAAGTTTCCCACTCACTAAGTGTTCAAATCAATCAGTATATACATGCACTTGGTTTAAGCATGCCATCACATCCCCAAGTTTTCACTCCCAAAAGTCTCTAGTCCACTAACTGATCCTATTCATATAATTCCTAGTTGCTCATGCTTCGTGCAAACCCATAATAGATATTTGGTATCTTCATTCTACATGATTTTCATAAACTCATACATATCTTTATCACACACATCAATGCAATGTATATGCTCTATCAGAAAGAAAACAAATCTCAAATCAGAAACGTTTCACCTGGTCATTTTTCTTCATTTTGATCCAGCTTTTCTTTATCTTCATGGTCTATCATTCTTCATCAGCATCAGCCTCAGTGTCATCAGTTCCCTCCAGAAGTTCTTGCTTAATCTCATAATCCGCTTCATTTCTTTTCTTGAATAATTTTATCCTCTTTCCTGCAATCAAAGATCTCAAAGGAGTACTGTCTAATTCACGAAGTGCATACGTACCATTCTCAAACACAGACGTAACCACATATGGCCCAAACCATCGTTTGGTTAATTTCTTCCTAGCATCATATTGAGTATCGAATGTACTGTCGTACACCAACACCCAATCATCTACCTCAATCCTATGTGGTCTGAGTCGATGGGTTTTGTCAAAGTAGATCTTATTCTTTAGCCTTGACTCCTTTAACTTTTGGACTGCTTCTTTCAACTTTTCATTTCCTTGTTCTAACTGCTTTATTCTCAATGATAATAACTCTTCTCTCGTCATACCATCATTCCATGGGAGCGTCAACCATGTCACTATCTGAGTCTGGATGGGGAAGACTGGCTTTTGACAGTACATCAATTCAGCAGGCATGAAACCTGTGGACCGAGTGTAAGTCATCCTATCAGCCCATAGCGCGAATGGAAGAAACCTAGGCCACTGCTTGATGTCATCGCTGCAAGCCTTAGAGATCGCCTTCACAATGGAAGGGTGACCTCTCTCGATTTTCCCATTTGCTTCTGGGTTATAGGCAGTGGTGAGAGACAATCGAATTCCATGACGATCAAAGAACTCTTTTGCCTCTCTCGCATCCAACTCTCCCCTGTCCGCAACCACTTTCTCAACGTATCCGAATCTCGAGATCACTTCTTCTAAAAGGAATTTGCATACATTATAAGTAGTCTTCGTTCGAAGAGCTCGACCTTCCACATGGTTGGTCAAGTCCTCTCTGGCCAGTACAATGTATCTCATCTTATCTATCCCTTTGGGCATGGTTACAAGGTCGACCACCCACTTGTAATGGATACAAGGAGGGTAGGTCGGATGTAACGGGTCTCTATGCCTAACTGATGAATGCACCTGGCATGTAGCACAAGTGCCTACAAAATCTCTCACACTGACATAAATCCCTGGCCACCAGTAAGCTTCCCTGATCTTCTCATATGTAGCATAAAATCCTTTGTGACCCGCCCATAAGGTCTCATGCATCTCTCTCATAACTTTTCTCTGAAGACTCCTCGAACTCAATATTCTCTGTGGACTCTTCACCTTGCCTTTAGCGTGTCGCCAAATAAGCCCATCCTTCAAGAAAAAGTTGTAAGACTTTTTTCTGATGGATCTATACTTATTTGTGGACCAGCCTGGGGAAGGTTTCAGAGTACTCAGATATCTTCCAATATCTCTCCACTCACCATCATACTCACTCTCTTGGAAATGCTCATATACATACAACAATGGATCGTATCTCATCATATGTGTATCCCTTTCTACCTCATCATCATCATCATACTCATCATCAAATTTCGCTCTTGAAAGCATATCAGCAACTGTATTCGACTTCCTAGCTATGTGTACAAATGCAGGATTTATAAACTTTATATAAGAGATCCATCTAAGCATAGCAATGTCCGGAGATGAACAATTTGCAATCATGCCAATCAGTGGAAGACAGTCAGTCTCAACTATCACATTCGCCCCAATGAAATATTCTTTATCGCTCTTTAAAGCAGTCACCAATCCCCATAACTCTCTCTTAATCTGTGGATATTTTCTTTGGGTATCATGTAGGATCTTAGCACCAAAGCGCACTGCATATCTCTGCCCCTCATCATCATCTTGCCCTATGACCCAGCCTATGCCAATAGGACTGGTATCAACGGTCAAAATGATAGGTCTCTGATCTGAATAGTCAACACGCTTCAGAATTGGAGCTTCAATTAGCAGCTGCTTCAGTTTACGCATAGCTCTCGACTGTTTCTCTGTCCATACAAACTTCTTTTTCTTTCTCAGGAGATCATATAAGGGGTTCGCAACGTGAGCAAAGTGAGGAATCCATATCACATAGAATACACAAGCTCCTAGAAACCTTCTCACCTCACTGACATTACGACACACTTCAGAGATCCTGCTAATGGCCTCAACTTTCTGCGGGTACGGCTTGCGGCCATAATGTCCACACAGATGTCCTACAATGAGGACCTCATCAACGCCAAAAATAGATTTCTCTAAAGAAAGTGTTAGTCCCACATCTTCAAATCTCTCAAAGATCCTCTCACAATCAGCAATATGATCTCTCACAAACTTTCTACATCCTGAAGCATCTAAACTCACTTCTTTCACTCTTTCCTCACATCCCTTTATTGGAACATCATCAATGAATGGCATAGTCACAGATGGTATAAAGTCTCGTAAAACCAGATTCATGGCATTCATCATGTGAGCCACAGAATTCGTCGCTCCCTGCGGCAAAGTACACATGCGTACAAGGCCCAGTGGAGTCCTCATGGTCGTAATGTCTCTACTCTCCATAGCCAACTGAAACTGGTCATAACCTGAATACAGATCACCCATAGAGTAGATGGAATGTCCAGCAAACGCTTCAGCAAACTCATCCACTATGGGTCCTGTCCCTACATTTCTAATTGTGACTTTATTCACAGGCTGCAGATCCTGAATGAAACGAAGCTTCCCATTTTTCTTCGGCACAGTAAACCACCTATTCGAATATGGAGCCGAGGAGGGTTCCAATATCTGCATGGAAATCTTTTCCTTTAGCAACCTCATCAGCTCAGGTAAGTGAGCCTTTGGGACTGGTATAGGTCGGATATTCCATGGTATATGTGGCACTGTAAAGATAATCATGGGGGGTACTTGTTTCGGGTCTGCGCAACCTATCTCATGTGGAAAAAGTGAAAATGCTTTTTCGTGTTTCTTGATGACTTCAATAAATTTTTGTTTTTCTTCTTCTCTCAGGAATGGTTTTTCTCCAAACTTGATCTCTTTAATAGTCTCATCAGTGAAATGATGCCCTATGAGCTCTCGTCGTCTCAGCATAGGGTCATCTGACACTCGCAGATACTTTTCATGACTATCTTCAGGCAATGGCTGAGCTATAGGCTTCACTTTCTTATCCACAGTCTTATACTTCGTATTTACATTTACTTCATGCTTTCTCATAAACTCCTTAATCATCTCATACTCTTGGATAGAACTGAGCATAAACATTTCTGATTTCTCATTTCTTTCAAATGCCTTCTCAAGCTCTTCCAGAGTAGTCGAACTTCTCTCCAACTGGATCACATCTTCAATCTTCTCATCAGGTAACATCATTCCTAAATCCTTATAGTATCTCTCATGAACTTTTTTGAATTTATTTGAAACGTTTTCTTTCTTTAAGCATAGCAACTTGAATGCAGATGAGTAAATAGAAAAACTTTCAAAACTATGTACAAAATCATGCGAGACATCAAACCAACTCCCACTGTTGTCTCGCTCAACAGTGGATCCTAACAGAAATTTTGATCAGCAGAAGCTCCATACTCTCCAATAGGCATACACTCATCATGGTCATGTGAATTTATAGGTTTCTTTCTTATATTCTTTCTATTCCTGGAGTGATTTGGACACACAATCATCACTTGCAAAGAATGTAGACCAGATCTAGAACGGATTCGTGCATAGGCAGATCCATCATCCATGGCCTTAGTCTCCATTCTTACCTCAGCTATAAAGGGCTGCCCAAGGATAGCCTCATATGAACAATGGTCCTGGACAAAGAAGTGAAATTCCTCAGAAATCCCACCTATGGTCACAGGCACAAAAGCGCATGCCCCAAGCAGTGCTCCTGAACCATTATCTGCTGTCCTCATCCTCCATCCATGATCTTTGTCAATCGGCCACCTAAACTTATCATAGAGCTTCTTAGAAATCACATTTATCTCTGACCCTGAGTCAATCAAGGCCAGAGCAAAACATGACTCCTCGTTGCTCCCTAACTTTATCTTCATCTCAGGAGTTCCTCTCGCCCAAAAGGTCCTGCTAAACTCACTTTCTGTCTTCCTCATTTCATCATCAGGTATGATAGGACCTAGAGAATTTTTATGACACCTGGCAACCTCATCATCATCATCATCAGATGTATCACTCAATGTAACTGCTTCATTTATCACTTGAATATCTTCAGTTGCTTCTTCCATCTCTACATCTTCAGGTAATGGAAACCTCTTTCTCTTAACCAGCCTTATGAAACTGTCCTTGAACTCAGGCTTCGCTATGGAGAAGACCTGCTCCAAGGACATGGTCACTTGGCTCTTCAGTAAAATGTCATTTAATATCTCTCTTGCATCATTTTTCCTTTCCAACTCAGAAATTAATACAGCCTTTGGAGTTCTCTTCTTTTTCTTCTTCTTTTCTTTGTCAGCCTCTTGAATACTTTCTTGAATTTCATCTTTCTTTTGAACCGGTTCAGGTTCTTTCTCTTTCTCCTTAGTCAGTTCTTGAATCTTAGTTGGCCCAGCCGGCCTCTTTCCCTCTCTTATCTCTTTCTTCTTTGCCTCTTCCTTTGAAACAACAGGCTCTTTGAATTGTACTTTCCTTTCTGGCTCTTTAGCCTTTTCTTCGGCCTCTTGACTTTGCTTTCTAGTCACTCTTCTTTCAGGCTCAGTCTCTTCCTGACTCTCATCCCTCTTCCTCTTTTCCTCCACATTGGCTATGTGCGAATAGACCGAGGATTCTTCAACAGGAGACTTCCAGGCAGTCTTCTGCATGATCGCATCCCTAGCCCTCACTAAAGCCTCAATGGAATAATTTCTTTGGGGTCGAGGTCTAAGCACTTTTTCATCTTCCTCCTCAACAGGTTCTAATCGTGCAGCTGATGTACTTGCATTATTGCCAGATAAATCTTCATAAAACTTCTTCATTCCCCCCTTTCCCCAATTCACAGGTAGAGGAAGGCGGGTCCTGAAGTCACATAACTTCTTATCGATATCTATCACCAGTTGATGCTCTTTTGCTAGCTTAAGCTCTTCACAGGCATATGAAAAATGCTCTTGTGCATCGCACCATACGCATCTCTTAGCCCCTCCAAACCCACCAGTCGCTCGTCTCTCAAAAGGTCCAGTGTTTCTTTGAAATGTGGTTTGCACTGGTGGTGTAGGTATCTGTTGGGCAACAGGCTGCACTGGAGGTGCAGGCTGTGGCATCACATAGCCTTGCAAATTTGGAATGGGCATAGTGCCTCTCTGTAAAGTATCTGCATAACTCGTACTCGCCTGAGGAGGAGTGGGGTTCTGATATCCCATAGAATTAACTTTATTATGAATACTCGCCATTTCTTTTGACATAGACGCTTGCATCGTAATAAGATTCTCTATCTGTCGACTGAGAATCTCAACCTGTAGCTCTATTGGCGATCGCGAAGTGGACGCAACATTAGCAAAAGCTGACGCTGCAGGCACGTTCGGGATCACTGGAAGTGGAGCTTCCCTAGGCGGTTGTGGTGTTACCACTGCAGGTCTATCGTATAACACCGCCTGGCGTTGCCTCATTTGGGCAACCGCTTCTACCTCTCTCCTTACTACACCCCAATCTTCAGTCAATCCAAATCTCTTCCCAGGCTCTTCAATCCTCCTTTCGACCTCAGTCCTGTCTTCAAGACTTAAGATTCTAAGAAAAGATATAACTAAGTCAGGTTTCAAAGCATCTAAATCGGCCTGTGGAAGTTGTTCATATCTTCTCAGGAACTCATTCAAAAGTTGAGTGAGGGATGCAGTGGGCTTTGGAGAGCTTATCCACCGCAAGAACCCTTCTCTACTGTGTTGGGAAAAGTCTTCTAAATAAAACAGCTTATGTAATTCTTTTCTGAATTCGGCCCAAGGCTTTGCTATATGTGCAGTAATAGGGGCTAAAATGGATCCTGATACTACCCGTGTAAAGTAATGTATAAACACATCCTCGGGTAGACCATAAATCCGTGCCTGTTCCTCAAAAACATCTAGGTACTCAGTTACGTTCAAGCCTGTAAACTTCCCTTTTTCTCTCAATACCGCTTGAACTACGCGGGCCCCTTGTTTCTCTATTACCATTTCCTTGAATATATCCTCCATCTCTCTTCTCTGCTCTGTCCTAGAATGTAGCACAAGGTCTAGTGTAAGTGGTTCAACTATCTCTCTAAGCTCAGAGTAGAGATCAGAGAAGAGGCTTGATGAGTCACGAGCCAGGAGGTAAAGGTCAGTCTAAGCTCTCTGATTTGCCTAGGCCAAAGTCTAGTCGAACTATCCTCTCTTCGATTCCCAAGATTTCAATGTATTTTCCCCCTTTTTGTGATAAGTTTTCTAATGTTTTGTCTAAGCTATGAAATCAGTAAATCTCTAGTCTTAGCAAGAAAAAAAAGTGCTCACACGAATGGACTAAACTAATGCAAAGTGTGGATGCTCAAACTCAAGCAGCAAGACAATCTTTCTGTTTCAGCAGTGTATGTGAAGCAATGCAAAATTCAAATAACTTGAAGTGCTGGTACCTGGAATCTCTGTCCGATGCCGAGGTTCTTGTCTCTTTCCTCAAGGAGTAGGTGGCGTGTCGAGGATCACCGGGCAACCGCCTCGTTTCACGTCGGGTTCAGGTGTCGGGAAGAAGGAGGTCGTGGCGGGAAGCCGGCGCGTGGGGTTGGATCAGGCCCCGCTCTGGTGCGCCGTTCCCGCTGTCCTGCGAGTGGCGTCTGCGCGCTGGGCGCCTCGCCTGTGCTCTCCGGAGCGTGTGCGATCCTCGTACGTGTGGGCCCCTTGCCCCTCGGAAGTGTCGAGACGTGGGACCGTGGGCGTCGGAAAGAGACGGATACCGCAGTGAAACACGTGATGCAGATCAAGCTCAACGATACCACGGAAATGAAACTGAAGTACTCCAATAAAAATGAATGATACAAAAATAGGCCGCTACAGTGCGGGCCGCTGGTACAATAAAACCGCTACAGTGCGGTGCGATGATACAGTATAAAAGCCGCCGCTACAGTGCGGGCCGGCCGATATAAAATAGATCCCTCGCTACAGTGCGAGAAATCGCCCACAAGATTCCGCTTCGGTCTTCGCGGTCCAAGCTTTTCTTAAGGTCTTCGGTCCACTCTTTGCTTCAGGTATCCTCAGCAGTAGCCTCCCTTCTCTTTACTTCAGATAATCAGAAACCGCATAAACCTGGAGGAGACGATCCACAAGAGCAATCCACGGGATGGGGTACTCTTTATCTTCAGTCTTCAATGCTTTCACTTCTCTTCATATAATCAGAAACCTGCATGAGCCTGGAGGAGACGATCCACAAGGAGATCCACAGGGTGGGTTATTCATCATTAGTACATTAAAGAAAACGTCAATAATTATACTCCATTAAAACAATGCCCCCTCTCTCTTTATTTCTCGTGTTTACATTCAAATTCTCTCTTTTGTCATATCCGGGGTTCATGCCTCACATTTTCCTTTCATCTTACGCTCACTCCATCATATCGTTCCATGAGCCTACGGATGTAGTTCAAATTTGTTTTGAAGATTGTTGATATCTATTATTATTCATTTTCTTTGCTTATCGTAAGCCAAACTACGTGATTAGATGATATGAGATATTGTTTCTAGCTACAGACTTATTGCTTGTCTGATCTTTACGAGTGCCATCACAAATTCTCTTCACTTCGATGACTATGTCACAATATTCCCTATTCGAGGCTTGGTCAAATACTACAGTATGGATCCTTTTTATGCCACTTTTTATGCCATGATTAGCCACAAATCAAGTGAGTAGAACGTAGCCAGAGAATCTTCCGTCTCCTCTCTCTCTCTTTTTCTCTGATTTTCTCTCTGCATATTCGCGAGCCAGTAGCCGCCCTCTCTCTCCGTCGAGTTCTGCCCAGTCACCAGATGCTCTCTCTATTGGTGCGTTCAGCGACTTCTCTGGCACATCCTTGTCAGCAGCATAATCTCTCTCTCTCAGCGTGATCTACAGCGCCGCCAAATATGACTCTCTGTCTCTCAGCCACGTAGTCAGTGCACACCTCTCTCTCTCTCACAGTCTTTCGCCGACAATATCTCTCTCTCCCTCTCTCTCTCTCTCTCTCTCTCGCGTGCATGCGCGCTGCCGCCGTGGGAGGGGGAGAGAGACACTCTCCTTCTTTCTCTCTCTATCTCTCCAGATTCTGGCGCCTCTCTCTCTCTCTCTCATGGAGTCAGTGGACCACGAATCTCTAACATTTGTCAGCGTACATCACTCCCTGCTGCCTTCCCGAAATTGAGTGCGGGCCACCATCTCGGTCGCCCAACAGCAACTATGAGTCATGACTATGAGTCTTCTCTCTTTTGGCCAGATTCCAGAACCGTCACCAAGAAGTCTGTAGTTTGCCTCTACAGATGTCGGTGGCCCTATCTCCTCGAGTCCTCCGTCAATCTGCGCCTCAAATCTCTCTGTATTTCTCTCACCCCCCCCGTGCGACAGCAGCGCCGCCATCAATTTATCTCTGCCACTTTCTCTCTCTAACTCATCGTGCAGCCGCCATTCTCTCCTCTATGCGCGCAAGCAGCCGCTACAGCTGCCGACTATCGACAACTAACTATCTCTCTGTCTACGTGTGAAGACGACTTTCTCTGTCCACCTCCACGTCCGCGTGTTGACGCACATCTCTCTCTCTGGATTCTCCGCCAGTCAACCGACTCTCTCATCTCTCGATTCCACACAGCGCCAAGATCGTCCGCACATGAACTGCCCGACGCTCATCTCTGACTCTCTCTCTAGCGATGTCTGTGGCGGGCACTCTCTCTCCTAACCCAATAGCACAAATTCGTCTGTGAGACTTCTCAGGCGACTGTCTGTCAGACACGTAGCTACTCGCTATCAAGCCCATCTCTATCACCCACGCGCAGCTACGTAACCGACAACCTGTTTCTAATTCTCTCTCTATCTTGTCCGTCATCTCTGCGCGCACATGATCTGCAAATCTCTCTCTCTCATTCGTGCATAGAATCGTGCCCTTCCATCTCGAGAGTCATCTACGCATCTAGTCCGTACTCTAATGGTCTTCAGAACGTATTTCAACGAAATTGAGTCACAGAAGCTAGGGATAGAAAGGGGTTTATTGAGACACTCTCTTTCGTATGTGCCTAAGGGCTCCATAGTTTCTCCCTCTCTCAGCATGGTAATGGAGCATGTGAGTAAGAACATAAAAAACATGACTAAAGATGAATAGACAAGGAGCATACCTGGAGGAAACGATCCACAAGGAGATCCACAGGGTGAGGAAGAAACAAATGAGTATGGACTTATTTATAGGCCCCTCCCTAGGACTTCCTTCTAGAACGTTCTAACCTCCTCAATGAACTTTCTATTTTTGGGTAGTTTTTAATTTTTCCCCTATACTATGGTTTTGGTTTCACACTGGATATTTACAGTTTAATTGGTTTTTAGGGTTTAACCTACAAAAACCGCAATTTCCAAGGGTCCAACCTAGGGTTTTTGAATGGGAATTTTAGGCGTTTGCTCACAATTATCTTAAACTCGCCAATTCAAGGGTTTATTTACAGTTTGGACCTAAACTCCAAGGGTTTCCAAGGGTTCAAGTCCAGTTTTCAGGGGGGGTAAACTCACATTTTCAGGGGGTTCTGAGGGTCAAAACTAGGGTTTTCGTGTTTCTAATGTCAGTTATTTTTACACACACGTCTAACATACATCTCAAACTTATTTCTGCATCCGGCGCGTGGGGTTGGATCAGGCCCCGCTCTGGTGCACCGTTCCCGCTGTCCTACGAGCGGCGTCTGCGCGCTGGGCGCCTCGCCTGTGCTCTCCGGAGCGTGCGCGATCCTCGTAGGGTCCCTTGAGCGGGTGACGCGTCGAGGATCACCGGGCAACCGCCTCGCTTCACGTCGGGTTCAGGTGTCGGGAAGAAGGAGGTCGTGGCGGGAAGCCGGCACGTGGGGTTGGATCAGGCCCCCCTCTGGTGCGCCGTTCCCGCTGTCCTGCGAGCGGCGTCTGCGCGCTGGGCGCCTCGTGGAGAAGAGAGATAGGGGCTTTTCTGGCAGTACACCGACAGAGAGAGGAGAGAAAGTCAGAGAGAGAATTCCAATTCAAATATGAATGGCTTCTCGAAATTCCCACGTGTTATGATTTAAATTCTTACGAAAAAGAGATTGAGAGTTTTAAATTAAAAGCTAAATTTGATTATGTATGGAATGGCAAAGTTATAATGATAAGCTCATAATTTCGTTTATATCGTGAACCCTATGTTCGAATGTAAAGCTTTGTAAAGATGATTGCATTATTTTCCTTTTCAAGTTTAATATGAAGTGACAAGGTCCATTGATTTAGACAATGTGCATATACATATGTTGCAGTTGAATTATGAGGTTTATAGTTGAAAGATCAAAATGCATTTGAAAGGTGTCAATAAATGAATAAAAAGAAGATCACATGTATTGAACCGTAAGGATTGCTTGCATACATAAATGTTCCTCATTGCTAAGTGTTCTGAGTGCATGTGAGTTTTTATGAATCTCAAAACGTACTAACATGTTTTATCCCTCACCCTGTGGATCTCCTTGTGGATCGTCTCCTCCAGGTTTATGCGGGTTTTGATCATCTGAAGTAAAGAGACGGAAGGCCATTGCGGAGGATACTTGAAGAAAAGAACGGACCGAAGTAAAGTTGGAAGAAAAGCTTGGACTGCGAAGACCGAAGCTGGATCCCGTAGGCGATTTCTCGCACTGTAGCGAGGGATCTAGAGTAGACACTAGCCGGCCCGCACTGTAGCGGCGGCGTTTATATTGTATCATCGCACCGCACTGTAGCGGTTTTATTGTACCATCGGCCCGCACTGTAGCGGCCTATTTTTGTATCATTCATTTTATTGGAGGCTTCAGTTCCGTTTTCGATTGTATCTTCGAGCTTGATCTACATCACGTGTTTCACTGCGGTATACACGTCTCTCTTTCCGACGCCCACGGTCCCACGTCTCGATACTTCCGAGGGGCAAGGGACCCTACGAGGATCACGCACGCTCCGGAGAGCACAGGCGAGGCGCCCAGCGCGCAGACGCCGCTCGCAGGACAGCGGGAACGGCGCACCAGAGGGGGGCCTGATCCAACCCCACGTGCCGGCTTCCCGCCACGACCTCCTTCTTCCCGACAACGCTTTCCTTGAATCTTGCAGGTTGGCCCATCGGGACGATGTGCAGGTTTAGCGGGGGCGAATGTCGGGATGAAATCCCGCAGGGAGTGTGCATTGTTTTTTTTCAAAAGATCATTGTTTTTGAGTTTTTGTGTGATGTTTTTGATCGAGAGAGTGGTATATTTTGTACATATTTTGGCCGAATTAATTGATTGTGTGATGCAGAAACATGTTTGAGATGTATGTTGGACCCGTGTGTGTAAATAACTGACATTAGACCCATGAAAACTTTAGGTTTGACCCTTGAAACCGACTGGAAACACGAGTTTACCCCATGAAAACTGGACTTGAACCCTTGGATACCCTTGGAGTTTAGGCCGAAATTGTAAATAAAACCATTAAATTGACGAGTTTGAGATAATTGTGAGCAAACCCCTAAATTTCCCAACCAAAAACCCGAGATTGGACCCTTGGAATTGGTGTTTGTCCTAGCCTAAACCCTTAGATTAATTAACCCTGTATACAGTGTGAAATCAAAACATTAATTTAAGAAAAATAAAAAGAAGAAAAACCAAAAGTAGTACTAAGAGGTGGAAATTTCCTAAAATAGTAAATCAACATGCAAGGTCATCTGGAATTAGAAACTTAACTAAGGAGGTTAGAACGTTCTAGAAGGAAATCCTAGGGAGGGGGGGCCTATAAATAAGTGCAAACTCATTTGCTTCTTCCCAATCCCGTGGATCTTACTTATAGAACGTCTTTCCAGGTATGCTCCTTGTCTATTCATCTTTAGTCATGTTTTTTTATGTTTCTACTCACATGCTCCATTACCATGCTGAGAGAGGGAGAAACTATGGAGCCTTTAGGCACATAACAGAGAGAGAATGTCTCAATAAACCCCTTTCTATTTCTAGCTTCTGTGACTCAATTTTGTTGTAGTACGTTTTGAAGACCATTAGAGTACGGACTAGATGCACAGATGACTCCGAAGATGGCTGGGCACGATTCTATGCACGAATGAGAGTGAGAGAGAAATTGACTTGTTGGCGGCACAGAGATCACATGAGTATCGACACAGAGGGGAGAGAGATAAGTCCTAGTGCGTGTGCGCTACAGAGAGAGAGAGAGAGAATCCTGTCGGTATAGCACACAGTTAAGATCGAAGGCGATGGAGGATGAATTTTGGAAGAGAGAGAGCGCGCGACAGCAGTTGGCTGTGGGTATGGTTGAGAGAGAGGGATGCACACGATGGCTGTTCTGACGCAAAAGAGTCCGGAGGAGATGCGGAGAGATTTTAGGCGCAGATTGATGGAGGACTCGAGGAGATAGGGTCACCGACATCTGTAGAGACAAACGCATACAGACATCTTGGTGACAGTTCTGGCCAACAGAGAGAAGTCTCATAGGTGCTGCTGGGCGACCATGAGATGGTGGCCCGCACACAATTCTGGGAGGGCAGCAGAGATGGCAACGCACGAAGCTACGTGGCACGAACCTATAGAGAAGGTCCCTGGATGGTGCTAATGAAGGCATCACGTGCAGAAAATGCGGAGACAGGTTCACGTCAACACAGATGGATGGCTACGCGGCGAGCGGCCTATAGATCCGGATGGGAGAGACGGAGAGCTAGTGACGGTGGATTGGTGCTCAGCATAGAGAGAAAGAGAGAGAGAGAGAGAGAGAGAGAGAGAGAGAGAGAGAGAGAGAGAGAGAGAGAGAGAGAGAGAGAGAGAGAGAGAGAGAGAGAGAGAGAGAGAGAGAGAGAGAGTCGGCCCGCGAAAGAGAGAGAGAGAGAGTGAGACGAGAGAGAGAGTAGCTCATGCTACTACAGGTAGAGAGAATTCCGATCAGTATTGACAAGGTCGTCGGCGGCAGAATCCTAGGAGAGTTCTAGAGACAGAGAGGCGATTACGGATTTGCCACACATGGCTTTTGAGAGAGACAGAGATAGCCACGTGGAGCTGTGGCTTGCGCGAGCAAAAGGGAGAAGCCCACAGAGCATGGAGATTAACAAGAGATCTCTTCGCAATAGATAAATCGTGCGGTCTTGCAAGTCGATAGTTCTAGGGAGAGAGAGAGAAGTCGGTTGAGAGACACAGATGATGCGCAAAATCAAGGAAGAACGATACTGAGGTCATGAAAAATGGAGAATAGAAAGACCAAAGTAATCAAAGGTTTATTCACTCAAATTAAAAAGAAACATATGGCTACAATGTTAGAAAGAGAATGGTATCTTATGGCTACAAAGCAAATAATTTCTCATGACTATAAAGGCTCAGTAGGGCAACATTATTGGGAGTACTATGTTAATCGATGGGAATGGATGGGTTTAATCAAGTTACATTGAGGTCAAGACTTCCATAAAGCACAAATGGACGGAAATTAAGTCAGACATTTCAAACAACGTAATCTAAACTTTTGATTGGGACAACCCATTTTTCTGGCATGAATCAAGTTAAACACTAAATACATTTGATTTAAAATATAGTGTTGTCAATACCTATTGTTGGCAAGAAAATTGTTATGCCACTTCTAATTGAAAGTAAATAAAAGAGCCAGGATTCGTATCGTGCCATACACCTTAGTAAGTTTCATCATGAAGCATTAGGCATGGCATAAATGTTACAACTTCTAGAAGTTTCAAGTATGAAAGCACTACAAAGTGAAAACTTATTCTCAAAAGGAAAGGTTCTTATTTCCTTAACTGCTTGGAAAAGAATCATTGCATTAGTGTTGTTTCAAATAATGAAGAAGGTGCATCTATTGCCATTTTTATGAAATCATAAGATCAGTTTTGTGCCAAAGATAGAGAAATACATCACTATCTATGGTTCATAAATTGCAAATTACTTTTAATTGTTTTTGAAATGAATTAATGATGTTTTGTTTAATTTAGCCCAATCCCGTGGATCTTACTTATAGAACGTCTTTCCAGGTTAGTGCGTGATCAGAGATTATTGTGAATTTTGAAATAAAGAGCTACAAAGTGAGGACTTGAAGAAAAGCTTGGATCGAAGAAAAGTGAAGAAAAGATTAAACCGCAAAGACCAGAAGACAAAGATCGAGGGTGACTTCCTGCACTGTAGCGGGAGGCCTACATCATATCCAGCCGATCCGCACTGTAGCGGCGGCATTTATTTGTATTTATCTGTTCCGTACTGTAGCGGATTTTTGTATCGCGGACCCGCACTGTAGCGGGCATCACTGTATCATTCAGATTTATTGTATCATCGAGTTTGTATACACACCGACCCAGTGATTTTGAGAATCAGTGTTGTATCTGATTTGTCTCTTTCTCGACGCCCACGGTCCCACGTCTCGACACTTCCGAGGGGCGAGGGACCCCACGAGGATCGCGCACACTCCGGAGAGCACAGGCGAGGCACCCAGCGCGCAGATGCCGCTCGCAGGACAACGGGAACGGCGCACCAGAGCGGGGCCTGATCCAACCCCCACGCGCTGGCTTCCCGCCACGACCTCCTTCTTCCCGACACCGCTTCCCAATGTTTCTTTCCAGGATTCGACATATATCTGCTCACAACTCCCACTGCAAATGCAATGTCTGGTCTCGTAGCTACCATAGCATACATGAGACTACCAACAGCAGACTGATAGGGAATTTTGGTCATGAATTCCTTTTCCTCATTTGATTTGGGGTAGTCATCCTTGCTCAATTTCACATATGTGGGTAAAGGTGTACTCAATGCCTTTCCACCCTGCATATTGAATCGATGAAGTACTTTGGATATGTACTCACTTTGAGACAAGTATATACATCTTTTACTCCTATCATGAGTAATGTGCATGCCAAGAATATGTTTGGCATCCCCCAAATCCTTCATATCAAATGTCTGACTCAACTTCTTTTTGAGAATTGACAAATCATAAGAGGACTTCCCAGCAATCAACATATCATCGACGTAAAGTATCAAGCATATCAAGCTGCCATCAGAACATCTCTTTGTGTAGAGACAATGATCCTCATTGCTCCGAGAATAGCCTTGGGACTTGATAAAAGCATCAAACTTTTGGTGCCATTGTCTAGGAGATTGTTTAAGTCCATACAAGCTCTTCTTGAGCTTACAAACTAGACTTTCCTTGCCAGGAACTACATAACCCTCTGGTTGTTCCATATAGATCTCATCTGTAAGATCTCCATGCAAGAAAGCTGTTTTCACATCCATTTGGACTAGCTCTAAGTCCTCCATTGCAACGAATCCAAGCAACATGCGCAAAGTAGTCATCTTGACCACTGGAGAGAAGATTTCCTCAAAATCAACACCATGTTGTTGCTTAAAACCCTTTGCAACAAGTCGTGCTTTATATTTTGGAGAAGCACTATCTGATGTGAATTTCAGCTTATATACCCATTTACATGGTAAAGCTTTCCTGCCCTTTGGCAAAGGTACTAAGTCCCAAGTACCATTCTTGTGAATAGAATCCAACTCACTCTTCATGGCACGCTCCCACTTGACATGATCCTCTATCTGCATAGCCTCTTTGTAGCAAGAGGGCTCACCGGCATCTATTAGCATAACAAAATCTAAACTTGGAACATATCTATCAGGTGGATATGAGACACGTGCAGAACGTCTCAATGGTTGCTGAACAGGAACATGTGCAGACTGATCTGAATGGACATTTTTTTGAACATCCCTATGTGCAGCATTTTTATGCATGCTAACAGGAGGACTAGTATCCTCAAACACCACTCTTCTCACTTCAACCTCCTTAATCGGCTGTTTATGCATCTTAGACTCATTAAAAATGACATCACTACTTCTGATCACTGACCGTGTTTCAGGATCCCATAAGCGATATCCAAATTGTCCTTCTCGACCATATTCAAGAAAAATGCATTTCTTTGACTTATGGTCCAACTTCTCTCTAAGATTCTTGGGTATATGAACATATGCTTCACACCCAAAAACTCAAAGATGATCATAATATGGTGGTTTCCCTATCCATAACTCTTGTGCCACTTTCAGACCTTTGGCAGTACTAGGTGAAAGGTTAATCACATGAACTGCAGTCAATACTGCTTCTGCCCAAAAACCTTGTGAGAGGTTTGCATGATGCAACATAGAGACTACTCTATCTTGAATAGTTCTATTCATCCTCTCAGCTACACCATTCTGTACTGGGGTATAAGGAGCTGTAAACTCTCTACGAATCCCTCTACACTGACAGAAAAGGCTGAATTCATGTGAGGTATACTCACCCCCATTATCTGAACATAAAGCCTTAAGCTTAGTTCCTTTTTCAGTCTCAACTGAAGCAAGCCATTTTCTGAAAGTAGGGAATACATCATCCTTCGATTTGATAGGATATACCCAGACTTTTCTAGTAGCATCATCTATGAAAGTGACAAAGTAAAGAGAACCACCTAAGACCTAGTGGGCATAGGACCACACACATCTGTATGAACAAGATCTAAAGGCTGAATTGAAGAGTCAATGTGTGTTTTATGCACATTTCTGGTTTGATTTCCATATTGACAATGCTCACAAAATGAAAAATCAGAGAAAGATAACACAGGTAAGTAGCCAGAACGAGAAGAGATTTTCCATTCCACTACGAGATATATGGCCCAAACGACCATGCCAAATACAAGCCATAGGCTGTTCAGTAACAGCTAACAAGTGTTCTTTCTGTGATACAAATAAAGGGTAAAGTGAGCCAACTTTCCTTCCTTTTGCAATAACCATATTGCCCTTTGATATACCAAAGGACTGGGCATAGAAGACCACCTTGTAACCAAGGTCATCAAGTTGACCAACTGACATCAAACTGCGTGATAACTGAGGTACATGGCATACATTATGCATAGTAAATTTTGAACCGTCAATGAACTGCACAACCACATCTCCAATCCCCACAACATCACACTGGTAAGAGTCACCAAGTCTCACGGTACCAAGAGACTTTGCTGCATAATTAGAGAACCATTCTCTATGTGGTGTCACATGGAAAGAAGCACGAGAATCTAGCAGCCAGGTGTGGGAAAGAGAATCAGCCATAAGTGCCTCAGATGGCACAGTACTATCAAGTGTCAACACATCAGCATCATCAAAAATAGCATTAATTTCTTCAATCTTCACAGTCAAATTAGATGGTGCAGGTAACTGTTTAACATGCCCATCAACATTCTGTCCTTTACCTTTAGCATTGTTTAATGCATAACAGTCTTTCTTCATGTGTCCTTTCTTATGACAATAATGGCATTCAATATCCCTCTTCCTTGATTTACTTCTGCTCTTATTCCGTTGACCATTCTTTTCCTTGTTCTTGCTCCTGCCACGTTGTTGATTCTTTCCTTGGTAAGAATCACGAACATTATATGCATCTCCACTCTGAGTGCCAACCATAGATTTTCTACGAATCTCCTCACTCAAGAGTGCTCCACATATGTCATCATAGACGAGTTTACCACCTGGTGCACTATTGCTAAAAGCTGTGCAAAATGTATCCCATGATGATGGCAGGGTGCATAATAGCAATACTGCTTTCATTTCATTGTCCATATCCATTTTCTGAGCCTGTAACTGGGAGAATATGGCATCAAACTCATTTAGATGAGCAGCAACACTATCTGTGTCCTTCATACGAAGGTCGTATAATTTTCTCATCAGATATACTTTATTTGATGCCGTCTCTTTTTCATATGTATTGCATAACTTCTTCCAAAGCTCCTCTGCACTTTCACAGTCTAATACTGTAAAGTAAACATTATCTGCGAGGTGCAGGCGAATGGTAGACCTGGCCATTTCATCTAACTCATCCCAATCATCTTCATCCATGTCAACAGGCTTCTTTGAAATCCCATTTACTGGCTTCCATTGCCTTCTTTGAATCAGCACATCTTTAATATGATTCTTCCATAGAGCAAAGTTTGTGCCATCAAATTTTTGGATCTCAAAATGGTCTTTGCCCTGCAAGTTATAGCTCCTCCTCGGAACGCTAGCACTAGACCCTAATCCACCGAATGTGCCTGAGACCTCTGATGCCATGATCGCAGAGAACTGAATAGAATGATAATGGAGCTAGAAGAGTCCAAACACCAACAAATAAGTGTATCAAGGAGTAAATCGACCACTATATAGTTGACTAAACCAGAAATCTAGAAAAATTTTGCCAGAGGATCCTCTGCAAAATTAGCACATGACCACTGTCAAATTAACATAAAACTGCAAGTACTGACATGTCTACCTGCATAGTGAATCACTGACTCCACTGCATATAATCAGTTACCCAATCGAAGCCAACTAGGCTTATCGAGCACCTATGAACAACTATCATACATCTCCTATGGCGAGGCTGGGTAAGTCTTCCACCTGCATCACCGAAGAGACCCCCACATCTGGGTGTCTCCCAGTTAAGAAAACCTTACCATGACCCTCTTTATCAAACGTAAAAGGCTTTATGCAAAGAACGTAACCGCTATATCAATGCCCACATGGACGTACATCAGCGGTATCCACAAAAGCGTACATGGTGTGTATGTGCTCAATATATGCATTAAAATGACACTAAAAGGCTGACTACACAGCCCAAAAACTAGCCAATAACACGTGCAAGTGTCTGTCAACTATGATGTTTTAGGCTTTAAAAACCTGCATAAATTTGCAGCGACTGCTACCCACCAAAACTGAAAACCCCTCGAGAAACCTGTAGTTTTATGAGTGTGGCTGAAAATACAGCCCCAAAGGTTGATATTTATTGTCTGAGAAGTACAAGGAACACTCTTCTTGATGTTCTTGGACCTGTGTGAAGAGAACTACGTGCGAAAGTACTCCAAAATGGCTCCAAAAACACCCCAAAATTGCTTCAGAAATAGGCTTTAAAAGCAAAAATGAAGCTTTGAGGGGCCAAAACTTGTTCAAGGTAATGTCAGCCTTAGTCTTTCCCCTTCTTCAAACACCACAAGAGTGTAGCTTAGTGGCAAGAGATTGCCACGGTTAAGCGAGCTCTAGGGGGAACAGTACTGGGATGGGTGACCTCCCGGGAAGTACCGGGAACCTCTATATTCCTTGATCGTTGAGGTCCTCCCTCGCGCGCAGCCAACGGCGCCAACGGTGACTTCAGTGACTCGGATGACAAGGTATGCCAAGGTCTATGCCTTGGTCGCCGCCTTGTCGTAAGCCTTGGAGAAAGGGGTTCGCTTCGCTCACACAAAAGGAACAAAGCTTTTTGCCTCGAACTGCTCTGATACCAGTGAAGTATTTCGATGGCGATGCACCGCACTGCACTCTCCTTCTCGAGACCTCCACGACGATATGCTCGGAGTAGAAATCTGAGCTCCTAACGCCGCACACAATACTCCGCACAGAGGCTATAGAATACGCAGAAAACACAGTACACAGGGAGCACGAAGACAGACTTCTTAGGTCTTGCAAATGCGGTCAGACTTACAATCTGTGATTGACCAGGCCACTATATGTTTTATTAAAGAACATATACAAAGAGGTGTCCGGTGGCCATTTGGCCTTTCACATGGACACTAACGGTAACACTTTTCAGTATAGCTTTTCAAGGGATACACATCGTATATAAGAAGAGCTTGTCTGTAAGCCTTGGAGAAAGCCTGGGGGGGGGGGGGTTTCGCTTCGCTCGCACAAAAGGAACAAAGCTTTTTGCCTCGAACTGCTCTGATACCAGTGAAGTATTTCAATGGCGATGCACCGCACTGCACTCTCCTTCTCGAGACCTCCATGACGATATGCTCGGAGTAGAAATCCGAGCTCCTGACGCCGCACACAGTACTCCGCACAGAGGCTGTAGAATACGCAGAAAACACAGTACACAGGGAGCAGGAAGACAGACTTCTTAGGTCTTACAAATGCGGTCGGACTTACAGTCTGTGATTGACCAGGCCACTATATGTTTTATTAAAGAACATATACAAAGAAGTGTCCGGTGGCCATTTGGCCTTTCACATGGACACTAACGGTAACACTTTTTAGTATAGCTTTTCAAGGGATACACATCGTATATAAGAAGAGCTTGTCTCATTGATCAATCTTCCTACACCTAGTTCAACGCCAAGTTTCGTACCTCAATAGAGGTGGTGCTCTTAGCACATGGGGCATCCATGGTGCTATCTTGGAGCATGTTGAGGAGCCTTGGAGCATGTTGAGGAGCGGCTATGGAGTTCTTCTTGGAGGAGAAGGGTGTGCTCATACTCTTGTTTATAGAGAGGACTTATCTATCAGCAGCTTGGTGGTGTGAATCAGCCATCTACCTTATGTATTTGAAGATTGTCTTCTACATGAAGATTTTGGTGTACTTCAAAGACATTCGATGGAGGTTAACATAAGATTTGCATCTTATATTAATCATTCAAGTACATATTCTCTTTATGCACACATGTACTACTTGGAGTTTATGGAGGAATTGGCATCCAAATCAGGAGGAGTCCTATTTAGCATATATAAAGGAGAATTAGTACATGTATGCTTTATGCATATTTGGCTGAGGTGTTCGAGAATTTATGTTCATATGAGTTTGCAGATTTTTGCCAGCAAACTTGTTAGCATTCTTTGCTACTTTTGTAAGTATGTGATCTTTTCACACACATATCTGATTTAGGGTCTTCCATAGCCTAAGTTCAGATGAGGGTTTGTCGGTTATCTGTTTTAGACTGTTCCTTCCTCTTTCTGTCACTCATATTCTCTCTTCTACAACCTATCAGGTCAAACATCTCATACATATTCAGATTTCTGTTCCTACATCTGAATATTCTTGTAATTTTGTACATTCACTCTTTCATCTATTTTTGTTCATATATAGTGGTTTAGAGTTTTTCTACCACATTGTAAGTTGACATTTGTACATATGATAGTGTGAGTAAGCAGTGCCTTATGTAACACTTTACACATGTTGTCTAATATTTCTCCATCTCTGTATGATCATTTGTATGATTAAAGTGTGGTATTTTCATGTTTTGTAAATATTGGAAGATTGCTAAAATTTATGTTGTAGATCCTAGACCTATGGAACTTGGACCTGTGATATTAGTTATGGGCCTACTTAATTTACAACAAAAGCAATGTGGTTAAAGCTACTCTACTCAGATTTGGGGCTACATACATACACTCCAGTGTTCTTTGGAGCTAATACTAGTTCACTTCATTTGGCTTCTAGTCCTCCATATCATGCAAGGACTAAGCACATTGAAGAGCATTATCATTATGTGAGAGAGAAGCTACTAAGCAAGGACATACAATTGTCCTATGTGTCAGCCAACTACAATGTGCAGATATGCTAACCAAATCTTTGAATGGAACTAAATTGAAAAGGTTCAAGATAATGACTAGATTGTATACGATTAAAGAGGATTAAAGATCAAGCACACTAGGCTTCAGACAGAATTGTTGGGGCAATTACACCAAGCCTAAATGCTTGCTCATTTATCCTAAATCTCACATGTGCATTCATGTATTAGCACATGAATGACCTCTCATAAAAAAATGAGTCTCACTCCCTGTAAAAAGTGCATAAAAAGAATCACTTTAATTATGAATGCTTAGGGAGAATCCTTTCTCAAATTATTGGTGAGGTAGATGGAGATTGAGATCCTAAAAGCAGAGAAATTTTTTGGTAGAATTTTGAATTTGAAATTCGAATAGAGATCCAACTTTACCTATAAAGGAGGAATTCAAAAGTCAGGGTGGAATGAGTCTCATTTGGAGAGATATTCAGAGGGAGTTTAACTTGATATTGAGCTCACTTCATAGATCTTTTATTATTATCATCACATTGTGCAAACTTTCATTTTCAATGTCAATGTAATCTATGTGCATCAATTCCTATAGTTTCATCATATCTCAACTCTTTTACTCTGCCATGTATCAGTCAGAATAGTGTACTTCTTTGACTTATTTCGTAGCATATACTTCATCATTTTCAGTGATTTAAGTCGGTTTAGATTTAACATACTATAGTATCTTGCTAAAAGATTTCCTATTTATTCCTTTACCAATCTTGAGTTACGAGGAAAACTCTACTCACTAGTCTGCATATTGTTAGTCCTTGAAAATGTCGGGATGCATCTTCAACTTGCTAAGTGTAATTCTCTGAGCATGGTCCATCATTTCAAGTGAAATAACTTGTAAAAGTTAGCTATCTAAGTTAATTAGATATGTGCAAAAGGAATTTATTCAAGTGATAATAAAGATGGAGTACTATTCATTTCTTTGAGCAAGTCTATTAACCAATATAACAAGTTTTGGTTCATAGTTGATCCAATGATTTGAGGATCATATTCCAAAGAACTTAAGTGATGATTTGTACTTCTTGGAAAGCTCAAGAGATCTACTTTTCACTCCTCAAATCAATTTTGGCTGGTGTCAAACAGGGATTCACAGCACCATCTCATCTTTGAAAGGTGTCCAACATCTCCTCCAATAGATACACTCCAAAGATGAGGTGGTGTTGGAATAAACTTGTTGTACACCTACCTTAGTAGGTGCGAACACCTTCAGCTTCCCAAATATGCATTTGGAACCTTCGTAGACACCTTTCAAGATAACCACCTTTCAAGATAGACACCTTAGTAGAAACCTTTAGCTTCCCAAATATGCATTTGGAACCACTACGTACCTTGGAGCATCATTGCCAAATAGTTGTATCAAAACATATAATGTTCAAGATAGAAGAGCTCTGAATAACTTACTATTTTGGGTCTAGAACCTCTCAAAGAGACGCTTAGTTCTCACTCACTGATAGCAATTGACCAGACAATGTTTAAACATGTATAATTTATGGCCTTCGCTAACTATTCCACGTTATTTTAGGACTCACGAGACCAACATTGCAAACAAGGAAAGCTCGTAGTCAAGTGGCCAAGAAGCGGAAAGGAAAGGTTCAAGAGACCAAGCTTGAGAGTAAGGATTCAAGAGACTAGGGATGAGAACAAGAAGGTTCAAGAGACTATGCAAGGGGGAGGAGATCAAATCAAGGGCTGATCAAGGATTGATCATTGAGGACAATGATATCTAGAAGGGAAGAGTGTTAGACTCAAGATATGACAACCAAGAGATGGTTAAACCACATTGTAAGAGGGAGGATTAAGAATTAATCCTCAACAATGGCTTTTGGGACAAGTGGTTAGCCAATCATACTCGTAGCTAATAGGTCATGAGTTCAATTCCCACAATTGGTATCAGAACCTAGGAAGTAGGCTTGGGCAAGTGGATGGAAGGTGGACATGTCGCTTTGAAAGATCTAACAATGAAGAGAAATGCACTTTTTGACAACAATTTTCAATAATTCTAGAGATCATTTGATAGGTCAAAGAATCTCTCCACATGAAAGTGGAGCCTCTAGAATTTATTAATCAAAGTGCACAAAGCTTTTATATCTAACAAAAATCTTGCAATTTGGATCTACCAATGACGAGAAATGCACTTTGTCCACAATAATTTTCAAAACTTTTAGAGATAATTTGATAGGTCAAAGAATCTTTGCACATGAAAGTACAACCTCTGGAATTTATGAAATGACCGGAGACCATGTCACCTAGAGGTGATTGGTTCTTTTAGCCCATTTACTTGATTTTGATGATTTTTCTTTCTGAGATTAGCTAAAAATGTGCTTACAAACTATCAAGATGATACATATCTCTAATGAAAGCTTGGGAGAAACTACTTTTGAAAATTTCATATGTTTTGAAGTAGTAAATGTTAGTTAAAGTTAAGATTTAATCTATTGGTATTGAAAATTTTTTATGCAAGAGATGATGTTGAGAGGAAAAGATTTTCCATAGGTTTTTATGATACTTTTTGATATGAGGTGATTACCATGGGCTAGCCATGCCCTAGATACTTGTCTGTTGATCATTGGTTTATGGTGATCGTTCTTAGCAGAACAGAGGAGGCTCTGTTGAAATTTTCAAAAATATATATAATGCCATGAGAGTATGGAGCAAGAGAACTTTAGTATTTGTTCTCATTTCATATATTCTCAATTAATATAAGTTGTATAACTTCCCATTTTTGTGAGTTAATATTTGACTAAAGTCACGTGAGTGGATATTTGATGAAAGCAGCATCGTTCACAACTCTAGTTGAGTTTATTTAGCATATAAGTTCTCATTTCTCCACTCAAGATGACTTGATGTTATAATTACTTTTGAGTGATAAAGTCATAGGAATGACTCTGTCCTTTGCATATAGGGAAGGAAACACTTGAAGAACACTTCATGATTTCATTATTATTATTATTAGTTGTGAGTACTCACTGATTTATTTTTATCATTTTGAGAAAAGTATCCAACTTTAATCTCATGCATGCATCTATGTGGGATATAAAGTTTGGTGGTATGGGACATCAAACTTTGTATTACATAAGTGAAGGACAAGTGGCATGGGAGAGAAGTCTCTGAGATTGTATTCTTTTTAATAATTTGGAGTTCATTCATATGATCTTCTTATTATTAGACAACAAAGGGCAGTTGAGAAAGTCACTCTGTATGTGATCGCAAACAAGGCAAGTCCATAGGCAAGTAGACTAGAAGTGGAAAGGAAAGGTTTGCACATAGGAACTATGAATAGGCAATTGCATTAAGAAGAAATTCATAGAGTATGTACTACTTTATTTGATATGCCTGAGGATAGGCCATGGTATGAGCTAGATGCTTAGCCTAGTGGTCTATGAGTGTGCATACATCTACTTACCATTTTTTAAGTGTATTTAGTGGACTCATATTATGGTCCCCATTATATCTAGGAGTGCCAGATTATTACAGTAGTTTACTAGAGACACCTCATTCCTAGTAAGTAATGATTTGACCATAGTGATAATGAGGTGGTGATCAAAGATAAAGCAAGTCTCATCCACTTGGAACCTCTTGCATGTTTTTATTGAGAGGGCGGTGGTAGTTCCACTAAATTCTATACTTTCATAGCACATCTTCACTTTGCATGATGGACTAAGTTCCATAGAGTGGATTGGGATTCACTTTGTATGGGAGATCTTTAGATTGATAGTTTGGATTATTAAATGTAATAGATCCATATTTCGATCAATAGTTTGGGTTCTTATATATGAAATCTCAAGATTTTCATCCATATGTTGGATCATTGATAGATTGACATCTTGGTCCATATTCTAGATCATGGACAGATTGTCATCTTGGATTTACAGTTTGGATCATGATGAGACTTTCTTGAGTTTCATCTCATTATTGTGAGTGAATCAAGTAGATTTACTTGAGCTTAGAAATTAAGCACTATTTGGAAAAGATTTCCATTTATTTTTAGTATTTTGCCACAGAGATTGGGGACATTATTAGAATTTTTTGTGCGAGCATAGTATTGTTCATTATTCTAGTGGAGTTAGTGATTTTGCATTATTATACCATATGAAAAGTTGTCAATGGTTATTTCATGGGGACAAGGATAAGCCCCCAAGGTCTCTATAGAAGAAAAGCCATCACACGTTAGTGGTCAAGGTCTAGGCATAGGGAGTCTGAGGATATTCTCAGTACTTATGTTGCACACATATGGACTACTATTTATTGGTGGAAATGCTATATAGGAAGCATAGAGACTAGTTGTCTACTTTTTGAGCATCGAGCAATTCAGACACCTAGCACACTCTACTCTTATTATTTGGAATCAGTGATTCTGATTCCTAGGATTATAGCTCCTTCTATATCATTGAGGACAATGATCTTTAGAAGGGGGAGAGAGTGTTATATTCCAGAGATGTACATGTCTGGAGGAACGAGAAGTTCCTACCTCTGGGGATAGCCAAGGCTAAAAGCCAGAGAGTTCATACAAGGTACCTACTCATGATGTCTAGATGAGTAGAGGGACCTTAGAGAGAACTCTAGATCATGACTAAGCAAGGGCTATAAATAGGCTAATAGGTGAGTTTGAGATATATCATCCTTGACTTCTCACACAAAAATTAATTGGGAGAAGAATAAATCAACCATCGTGATATCTAGAAGAACCCAACATATGTTGTAGCCAAAGCCTTCATACATGTCATAATGAACGAATCAACATATCTGGTCTATGCCATACCAACTCAAGAGCCTAAGAAAGATGATTCACTGAAGCTACCCAAATAATACCAAAGTTTTGAAGATGTTTTTAAAAAGAAGAATGCACATATCCTCCCAGAGCATAGACCTTATGATTGTGCCATAGAACTTCAAGAGGGAGAACAACCACCCTTCAGACCAATCTATAGACTATCCCTAGAGGAACATATAGAATTACATATGAATATTGATGAGAATCTAGCCAAAGGGTTTATCAAACACTCGAAGTCTCCTACAGGATCCCCTATCCTATTTGTAGAGAAGATGGATGGAACTCTCCGAATGTGTGTAGACTATCATGGATTGAATAACGTCACAATAAAGAATAGATATCCTCTACCACTTATATCAAAGCTCTTGAAATGCCTCTAAAAAGAAAAGTTCTTCATGAAGATTGACCTTTGAGGAGCTTACAATCTTATCAAGATCAGAGAAGGAGATGAATGGAAGACAACATTCCAAACAAGGTATGGGCAGTTTGAATATGTAGTTATGCCATTTGGTCTCATAAATGCTCTAGTTATCTTTCAACATATGATGAATGATATCTTTTAAGAGCATTTACATGATTTTTTGGTAATATATCTGAATGATATCTTGATATTCTCCAAGAATCTAGAGGATCATGATTATCACGTAAAGATAGTCCTATAGAAACTAATAGAAAATGCTTTATATGAAAAATTGGAGAAGTGATCTTTCCATCAAACAAAAGTGGAGTAGGGTACATTGTATCAGAGGAAGGGATCTTTGTGACAATCCTTCATTGGCAACCACCATCATGTGTTCAGGATGTACAATGTTTTATAGCATTTTCCAATCTCTATCGGATATTCATTAGAGATTACTCCAAGATGGTGACACCTCTTAACAAGCTTATAGGAAACTCAAAATGCTCATGGACCGAAGAAGCAAAAAAAGCCTTTTAGTTTGAAACATAGCTTCAAAGTCTCTAGTGACAAGCTGAGGACCTAACTCATCAGCAGATAGAAGTCCAAAAGTGGGACATCTTGTACATGTAGCCACACTCATCCAAGAATCGAACAAATCAAGAATCTTCAAGCAAATCAAGGAACCATTCAAGTGAACCAACATGCTAGTTCATCCTTCATGAAGGAACCCAATATTTTCATGTGCCAAGAGTTTGATGGTGATCGCACAAAGTTTCATGGCTTCATACAAAATGCCAAATTGTACATCTGTATGTACCTTGATAGATACCGTAATGATGCATCCAAGGTCATTTTTATTACAACTAGATCTATGGTTAAGCATTATCATGGTTCACCCTAATCTTGAATAAGAATATGGTAGTACTTCATGAATGTGATGGGTTTCTCCAATAACTCACCACCACGTTTGGAGATGTAGATATGAGTTGAGTGGCAGAAACAAAACTCTAGAAGCTACCTAAAGGTAAGCACCTTGCCTCTACCTATGCATCATAATTTAGGAAGTTCATATGCGATCTCACATGGCATGAAGATTATTTTATAAGCCAATTTATATGGGGTTTAAGAGATGATGTAAAGGAACTTCTTCTTAGGATCACAAAAGTTAGGACATTGAATTAATACGTTACCCAAGCCATTCAATGTGATAACCTCCTTTTTGAAAAAAAATAAGAAAAACAGAAGGAAAACTTTGCCAATGGAGACCCTTCCAACCCACTCTTAGAGAAGAGCCTATTCCTAAACCTATGCAGATATTCATAACTAGGTTCTAGCCTATAACCCCACAAGAGAAAGAGAGAAGAAAAGATAAAAAAATATGCCTCTATTGTTGAAATCCTAGCCATATTGTAGTTAATTGTCCCAATAAGAGGAAAAACTCTAGAGTTGTTGTCATGCTTGTAGAGCAAGGAAATGAAGAAGTCTAGTTTTCAAGGAGTCCGTAGAATTGGAGCATGATATAAGAAACATTCTAATAATTCCAATGACACCCATAGAAACATATCTTGCTCCTATCAAGTTAATCATGCCTAAGAAAACCCTTTCCCTTAGAGTCCTAGTAGATTCAGGGGCCTCCTCATGTTTCATCAATGAAGGATTGGTTATGAAACACAAGATTCTAGTACATAAACCCAATTCTGTATACAAAAGCTTAATCCAAATTGCTTCTTGAGTGGCATTAGCTAGCCCTCTATACTCCGCCTCTGTAGGAGACAATGCAACAGTTGGTTGCTTCTTTGCAGACCTGGAAATTGGTTTGTCACCTGCAAAAGAAATGTATCCAGAAGTGCTTCTCCTATCATCCTTGCATCTTGCCCAATCTGCATCTGAATAGACTTTTATATCAATATCTGAAGTGTAAGGAAAATACAAACCATGGTTCTGTGTACCCTTAAGATACTTCAAGATTCGCTCGACAGCCTCTAAGTGAGGTATCCTTGGCTTGTGCATAAAGTGACTTAGCACACTAACTCCATATGCAATATCAATTCTTGTTAAGGTAGCATAGTTCAAGCTACCCACCATACTTTGATAGCCTGTAATGTCTTGGACTTCATCACCTTCATGGGCACTTAGCTTTAGGTTTACCTCCATTGGAGTGCTTATTACTTTAGCATCCTGTAATTGAAATTTCTTCAACATATCCTGTACATACGTTTTCTTAGTAATGTATATCCCTGAATTAGTGTAAACTAATTCAAGTCCTAAAAAATACTTCAATAATCCAAGATCATTTATCTTGAACTCCTTCATCATCTGGCTTTTGATATTTTTGATTCCATTGACATCATTGCCTGTAATGATGATGTCATCAACATAAACACAAAGATATATTACCTCTGAATTACTTCTCTTAATGAATAGAGAAGTATCTGCCTTGCTCATGATAAAACCTTGGTCTTGGAGGTATGTAGTTAGCCTCTAATTCCATGCCCTAGGTGCCTGCTTCAATCCATATAAAGCCTTCTTTAATTTGCAAACATATGTTACCTTCTTTGGGTCTTCATAGCGAGGAGATTATGAAATATAAATCTCTTCTGAGATCCATCCATTCAAGAAAGCATTCTTGACATATAATTGGTACATGTTCCAATTCTTTGATGCAGCCACACTCACCAACACTCTGATTGTTGGCATCTTGGCCACAGGAGAAAATGTCTCTTCATAGTCAATGCCTTAGGTTTGTACAAAACCCTTGGCTACCAATCTGGCTTTGTACCTATTAATTTTTCCATCAGAATTTCTTTTCAATTTATAGATCCATCTGGATCATATTACCTTCATGGAGTCCTTCTTGGGTACTTACTCCCATGTGTCACTCTCCTTTAGTGCTTCAATCTCCTCATCCATAGCTTTTTTCCATTCTGATTTGGTTATTGCTTCTTCATATGATCCTCATTCTTCACTTGACAAATCCTTGGCAAGATAAACTGAATGTTTAGTAACAAGAGATGTATCATACCTGTGAAGAGATGGATAGGTATGTGCTTGAAGATGAAGAGGTGTTGCAAAATCCTTGATCTACACCAGCCAAATGAACTCCAGGAGTATATGGTGGGCCCTTTTAGCTTGCCAATGGATGTATTAGACACCTTATGTACCTTGGAAGATCACTCTCAAAAAGATAGATCAAAACAGATAAGTTGGAGTTAGCTCAGAGGTGAAAAACTTGCTATTTTGGATCATACACTTGTCCAGTGTTTTGCATAATTATCTGAGCAGAGTAGCAATTAGCTTAATTCCTCTTGGGGACGTCTAGATAGCTTAAAGATCTAACTTTCAAGAGTAATCTCATCAAAAATAATAAACCACACACTGAGAATGAGTTTTAACAAGTGATGACATCATCCCGATTTTCACGGGCTGCTACAGTTTGAGACCAGTGAGCAGAAAAATGAACATAACTCAAAATGTAGGAATCCAATGATTATGAAAATTTGTATGGTTATAATAGACAGTAAGCTGAAGCCAAATAGCTTTAAATCACTGAATTTGGATAAGTAACCACTGAGAAATGGCTCTGACAAGGTGAGTGAAAAAATCGGGTACCTGACAGAGAAGTGAAGATGAACAGACACTATTGACTTCAATTGAACATAACTGAAGATTGCAACATCCAAATGAAATGAAACTTTGTGAGCATATAGTAGGCTTATAGAGCTAACTTTAACAAGTTAAGTCACTGAAAATGATGCACCAAGCTTAGAGAAACCATCTCTGCAATCTGATTGAGAAAACTGAGAGTAATGGCATTGAGTAGTACACTTCACAAGAACATGGAAATATGAACCCAAATGATAATGAAAATAAAAGTATATTGCTTGTACAATACAATGGACTTACTGATACATATGTGTGCCTTGTAATCACACCTTGATATGGCATAAAGCTCAGCTCTTGGAGGTCTTCACATAGGTCTCTCTTACCACGACTAAAACTACCATCTGTTTATAGTTGAGTTTGGGAGGCTAACTTCCCTCAATCACTCTCCAATCAATCAATGATTGATTTGATTCTATACCTACCACAAATCACGTATTCGTGGCTCCTCTTTCAATTCTTGATCAAGTGGACTCAACCACTTAAGATTCTTTCACTTTTACATTAAGTAAACTCTTCAAAAGTTACAAGAGGTAGTTCACAAGTGAACTTTAAATAGTCTTCATTTTGAAGCTTCTTCTAAGACTTTATGAGACTCAAGCCAATACTTAGGCTTGTCATAGACTTGCTCCAATAGCTCTCCCTCAAGCCAAGTATGCTTGAGGTCTTCAATCTTCCAAGATTACCTGCAAACCAATCATAGCCTCGAATTTGCAAAGCTTTGTACCATCCAATGCTTTGGCTAGAATATCTGCACATTGTTGATGAGTGGACACATATGATATTTGAATCTCTTTGCTTAGAACCTTCTCTCGTACATAGTGATAATGAACTTCAACATGTTTAGTCCTTGCATGAAAAATAGGATTAGCAGCCAAGTGAATAGAACTCATATTGTCACAAAAAATAGTTGGAGTTCCAAACTCTAATCCAAGATCTTTGAACAATGTCTTCATCCACATAGCTTCCTGAGTAGCTATGGCAAGACCTCTATATTCAGCTTCAGTAGAAGAGAGCACAACTGTGGGTGGCTCCTTGGATGACCATGAAATAAGCTTTGAACCTGCAAAGGTAAGATAACCTGAAGTGCTCCTTGTATCTTCCTTGGAGCCATCCCAATCTGCATCAGAAAATAGCTTCAAACCTAAATTAGATACATAAGGATAATAAAGTCCTTCATTTATGGTTCCTTTGAGATACTTGAGAATCCTTTTGGCAGCATCCATATGTGGTTTCCTTGGTGTGTGCATAAATTGACTTAGCACACTCACACTGTAACATATATCTACTCTTGTCAATGTGGCATAGTTGAGACTACCCACTAGAATTTGATATGATGTGATGTCCTCTATGAGTTCACCTTCATGTGAGCTCAATTTGTGATTGACCTCCATTGGAGTACCTGCAATCTTACAATCTTGCATCTTGAATTTTGCCAACATGTCCTTAATGTAATTTCTTTGAGTGAGAAACAAACCATGATCTTTGTAGACAACTTCCAAACCTAGGAAGTAGGTAAGTGAACCCAAATCACTTATCTTGAACTCTTCTCTCATCTGATCTTTGATCTTCTTCATACCATCTGCATCATTTCCTATCAATAAAATATCATCTACATATACACATAGGTAGATGATCTCATAATTACTCTTTTTAATAAAGAGTGAAGGATCTGCCTTGCTTGGTTGAAATCCTTTGTCCTGCAAGAATGAAACAAGCCTAAAATTCCAAGCTCTTGGAGCTTGCTTGAGACCATACAATGCTTTGTTAATTTTACACACATAATGAGGATAAACTTGATTCTCAAAACCAGGTGGTTGTGCCATATATACCTCTTCTGTTATCCAACCATTCAAGAATGCATTCTTTACATCTAGTTGAAGTATCTTCCAATTCTTGGAAGAGGCAATACTAAGCAAAACTCTAATAGTAGGCATCTTTGCAACAGGAGAGAAAGTCTCCTCATAATCAATTCCCTGAGTTTGTGCAAAACCTTTTGCTACCAGATTGCCTTATACCTGTTAATTGAACCATCAAAATTCTTCTTGAGTTTATAGACCCATCTTGAGCCTATTACCTTCATGAATGAAGTCTTGGGCACCAAATCCCAAGTGTTTTTTTCCTCAAGTGCTTCAATCTCTTCCTTCATTGCATGCTTCCATTCTGTTCTTGCTTTGGCCTCTTCAAATGATGATGGATCCTCTTGGTTTATGTCCTGTGCTATGTAGATAGAATGTTTAGTTACTAATGAGGTGTCAAACCCATACCTTTCTGGTTTTTTCTTTTCCCTCATAGACCTTCTTAGGCCATGATGTGATGATTCTGCCTCATGTCCAAGTTCTTGCAATTTGCCTTTACCTTTAGACTTCCATGCTTTGATCTTTTCCATCTGAGAATCTTCATCATCCTCTGAGGTGTCTTGTTCTTCAATCTTTGGTTGTTCTCTACCAAGCTTTGGAAAATCTCCCTCAAGATCATATGGTAAATTGGCCTTCCTGCATGAATCTTCATACCATGAATTGTTTTCATCAAAAACTACATCTCTACTTACCAAGAATCCTTTTTTGGTAGGGTTGTATAACCTGTAGCCCTTTTGATTGTTGTCATATCCAATAAATACACACCTTTCTGCCTTTGGATCCATCTTGCCTCTAACGTGTGAAGGAACATGAGCAAAAGCAATACATCCAAAAATTTTACAATGATCTAAGCTTGGTCTTCTTCCATTCCAAGCCCCATATGGATTCATCCCATCAAGGGATTTTGAAGGAAGCCTGTTAATCAAGTAAGTGGCTCTAGATACAGCCTTAGCCCATAGATAATTAGGTAAATGCTTTTCATTTAACATGGACCTTGCAGCTTCAACAATTGTCCTATTCCTCCTTTCTGCCACTCCATTTTGCTCAGGAGTGTACCTTGTAGTTACCTCTCTTTTGATTCCTCTTTCTTGAAGAAAAGAATCAAACTCATGGGAGAAGTATTCTCCCCCTCCATCTGACTTTAACCTTTTTAGTGATTCACCCGTTTGATTCTCCACAAGAGCCAAATATCTTTTGAAACATGAAAAAACTTCATCTTTGTGTTTCATAAAGAATAGGATAGTCCATCTGCTGCAATCATCAATAAAGGAGACATAATACCTTGATCCAGATATTGAAGATTCCTTGCTAGGTCCCCATACATCTGTATGAACCAACTCCAAGAGATCTCCATGCATATAACCTTTCTTCATGAATGGTAACCTGTGAGACTTTCCAAATTGACATGCACTACACTTATAAATCATATGTTGTTTTGACAAATTAGGGAGTCCAAGTACACTTTGGTCCCTGCAGATTTGCTTTAATGACGTTTCACCAATATGTGCTAACCTTTTGTGCCATACTTCCAATTGTGTGAGTGTCTGACTGAAGCCCATGGCCTTTCTAGAATAGGTAAAGGTTGCAAGAGCTCATGAGGTTTATGTCATGATACCTAAGATCTATTGCAAGTATCACAAGTTCATATATATTCTTTGACCTCCTTCCACATAGGAGGCTACCAAAAAATCCCTTGATATGAGTTCTATTTTTTCATTCACTCTAAAATGTCATATTGCAAGGTTGTCTTGTCATTGTTGAAGTACTTGGATCCTAGGTTAACCTTGAGGAACATACAATAGGCTCTTATAGAATAGTAACCCATCCTTATCTTGGAACTCATTTACTTCTTGAGATTTTCCTTGTTGAATTATTTTCTTGACATTACAAAAGAATTCATCATGTGGTACTGTCTCATGAATCAAATGAGTCAAAGCTGAACCTCCATGGTAGCTCAAAGAGATAGCTTCTAATTGGAGTTATTCAGCCTCAGTAATACACTCCTTTTCTTTATTAAATGCCTCTTCACCTTTCTTTGGTGCAAGGTAAGATCTTCTTGACAAAGCATGTGACTGACATTGTTGTTGTCCAGGTGGTATGTGATGATAAAGTCCAATTTGGATAAAAAGTTACTCCATTGAGATTACATTCTATTGAGGATGGGGGTGGTCATAAAATACTCCAAATTCTTATGATCTGTCTATACAATAGCTTTGTGAGTTGTTCCTCCTGGATGGTGATGCCAAGTATCAAATGCATCCACTATTGCGAGAAGTTCTTTATCATGGATTTCATAGTTCATATTTGGAGGAGAGAATTTCCTTGAATGATATGCAACTGGATGTCGGTGTTCATGATCTCCATGTTGGGATAGAATCGCTCCTAAGGAAAAATGTGATGCATCTGTCTCTAGGAAGAAAGGTTTGGTGGGATCATGATGAAACTAGAACTGGAGCAGTGGTGAATGCAGATTTGAAGGTTTCAAATGCTCTTTCTACTTCTTTGATCCATGGGAATTTTGCATTTCTTGTGAGCTTTGTAAGGGGTTTCACTATCTTGGAATAATCTTTGTTGAATATCCTATCAAAATTGGCAAACACTTGTAAACATCATACATCTAGAACACATGAATGTAGTTTTCAATAAAGGATTGTCTCACTCTTCTTAGGGTCCAAAAAAATTCCTTTCTCTTATATGACATACCCTAAATGCTCCAGTTTTATCTGATGGAAATAGCAGTTCTCTAATTTTTCAGATAATCCTTTTTCTCTTAGTTTGTCTAGAACTATCTTTACATGACGTTCATAATTCTCTAGATTCTTGGAGAATATCAAGATCTCATCGAGGTATGTTACCACAAAATGATCTAATTACTATCATGAAATATCATTCATCATAATATGCTAGAAGATGGCTAGATCATTTGTGAGATCGATTGGCAAAACTACATATTCAAAGTTCCTATACCTTGTTTGAAACACTGCCCTTCATTCGTCTCTTTCCCTAACCTTCACAAAATTGCAAGCTCCTTGAAGATCAATATTCATAAAGAACTCTGGTCTCCCAAGGTGTTCCTAGAGGTCTGATATAAGTGGTAAAGAGTATCTATTCTTTATAGTGACTTTATTCAACCCATGATAGTCTACACTCATTTGGAGAGTCCCATCCTTCACCTTTACAAATAGAATAGGGGCTTTTGCTAGAGATTTTGAGTGTTTGATAAAACCCTTGGCTAGATTCTTATCAATGTTCCTGCGTAATTTTGTAAGATCCTCTAGGGATAGTCTATAGATTGGTCCAAAGGGTGGTTATGCTCCCTTTTGAAGTTCTAAGGCGCAATCATAAGGTATGTGCCCTGGGAGGATATCTGCATTCTTCTTTTCAAAACCATCTTCAAATCCTTCATACTCATTGAGTAGCTACACTAGATTATCTTTCTTGGATTCGAGTTGGTATGGCATACATCATATATGTCAATTCTTTTCTTACTACATGCATGAAGGTTTTGGCTCCTACATGTGTTGGGTTCTTTTAGATATCCTGATGAGTGGTTTTGTTCTTCTCCCAATCCATGGTCTGGAATATGTTTCTTTTGCTAGTGCATTCTAGGTTGGACTCAATATTAAATTGAAACATATGTGGGAAACATGGTTGTCAAGGTGTACTCGTAATGGTGTGGTTTCAATCGTAAGATTTCTAGATGCTAGAGGACATCCATCTACTACTCAAGCTACCACTAATTTGTTCTTCAGAAGTACTAGAATCCCGTGTTTCTTAACTAATCCTTCATTGATGAAACATGAGGAGGCCCCTGAATCTACTAGGGCTCTAAGGGAAAGGATCTTATTAGGCATGATTAACTTGATAGGGGCAAGATATGTTTCTATGGGTGTCATTGGAATTATTAGAAAGTTTCTTATATCGTGCTCAACGTGTACAGTTGCCTTGACAACTAGACTTCTTCGTTTCCCTGCTCTACAAGCATGACAACAACTCTAGATTTTTTCCTCTTGTTGGGACAATTAACTACAAGATGGCTAGGGTTTCCACAATAGAGGCATAATTTTCTATCTTTTCTTCTCTCTTTCTCTTGTGGTGTTGCATGCTAGAACCTAGTTATGTCTATCTGTATAGGTTTAGGCATAGGCTCTTCTCTAAGAGTGGGTTGGAAGAGTCTCCATTGGCAAAGTTTTCCTTCTACTTGTTTTTCTTATTTTCTTTCAAAAAGAAGGTTATCACATTGAATGGCTTGGGTGACGTATTCATTCAATGTCTTAACTTTTGGCATTGTGAGAAGAAGGTCCTTTACATCATCTCTTAAACCCCATCTACATTGGCTTATGAAATAATATTCATGCCAAGTGATATTGCATATAAATTGCCTTAATTCTGATGCATAGGTAGAGGCAAGGTGCTTACTTTTACATAGCTTCCAGAGTTTTGTTTCTACCACTCAACTCATATCTACATCTCCAAATGTGGTGGTGAACTATTGGAGAGACCCATCACATCCATGAAGTACTCACATATCCTTCTTCAAGATTAGGGTGAACCATGATAGTGCTTACCCATAGAGCCAGTTCTAATAAAACTAACCTTGGATGCATCATTAGGATATCTATCAAGGTGCATACAGATGTACAATTTGCCTTCTTGTAAGAACCCATGAAACTTTGTGCGATCACCATCGAACTTTTCTCGCATGCAAATCTTGGGTTCCTTCATGAAGGATGAACTATGATGTTGGTTCACTTGAATGGTTCCTTGATTTGCTTGAAGATTCTTGATTTGTTCGATTCCTGGATGAGTGTGGCTACATGTACAAGATGTCCCACTTGGACTTCTGTCTATCGATGAGTTGGGTCATCCGCTTGTCACTAGATACTCTGAAGGGATGCCACAATCTGTTCAAATGTGTTATCCTTGATGCTTGGTCTTGGATAGAAGCTAGTCTTTCCAAAATTTCAAGAGAGCACTAGATTTTGCCCTCCGACTACACTAGACAAGAGTTTGGAATTATACTTTTGATTATAAAATTGCCCATGTAGGAAAAATGATAAAATAATATGTAGCTGATACAAGAAGTCCCATAACTTGAGACTGATAGGTGTTAGGGGAGCACTAGATTGTGATCTCTTACCTCACTAGATAAGATATCAGAAATATACTTTTGATTACAAGAATACTCACATAGGAAAAATAGTACAAGAATATATAGCTGGTAGAAGAACTCCCACAACCCAAGACTAATGGGTATAGATAACTCAGCTAGAGATGATACAAGAGATCCCACAACCCCAGATCGTAGGTATAGAGCAAGATCTCTTGATCACATGAACTCCCTTTCTAGAGATGAACTAGCTACAAGAAATAACTTGAAAGGATCTCATACTATGAGATTACAATAGGACAAGGGAGGATGTCCATGATACAAGACTACACAAGGCTAGAACTCGAACTAGAACTTGAAAGTATTTACTTCGTGATCAGGACTCCTTGAGCAACCAAGACTGGCATTCGCAAGACTGAGTATGTATGTGGCCAAGGCCTCCTTATATAGGATTTTGAGGGTAGTGCTCAAGGGTGGCTGCAAGTTGATGATGTCATCAATGATGTCATCAATCCAAATAGAACCTCTAGATATAGAATCTAACAAGTAGATAGTCAATCTTGGGGTTTTGTCATGTTTCGAATGCAATGATAGCATTGGTTTCTCTTTATTCTTAATCAATTGAGATATGGAAGTCACATGGAATCTGGGGCTTAGGATGGTTTCCTTTCTCCATGACATCACCTCCCCCTCAAGCAATGAGTTCCATGAGGAGCAATCATGTTCTCTGGTCTCAGCTTCACTAGATTTCTCTTATTGAATTCTCGAGTCTTGATTGGTATATGAAGGTTTTCTATAAGTTCCCAAGTACAATCATTGATGTCATACCCTTTCCAATGAACAAGATGCTCCAATCTTCCTTGAGATAGTCTTGAATATAGGACATGCTGATGGAGAATGTTAATCTCCAAAAGAACAACTTATTCTTGTGATTAGAGCACCTCTATACCAAGAATAAGTCAAAACCTTTCACACATTTAGAGGATCAACTTCTAATTATCAAAAGATGAACAAATCTGTGAAGAAGGTGATACACAGAAAAGTCTGCTGCACTATTTCCTTATATTGACTTATCAAACGTGTAAAGTTTTTGATGAAACTTTGTACGTATCATCTCCTAGAGATTGCGCAACTATTCCAAGTTGAATTACTCCAAAAGATTAAGTGTAGCTTGAGAAATCAACTTCTCAAGTTACCTATGTCAGAAACTGTACTTCTGAGAAGTCGATTCAGACACCCCTAACTTCTTAACTTTGATTCTCACAATATCTAACCCGTTTTGCCAAATGCTTTTAGCCACGAGTAGATCACCTTCCAACTTAAAGATTAAGTGCTTACTTGCACAAAACTTTAAACTATGGAGTGAGCACTGACCAAAAGATTAAACACGAAATTTGCGCCTGTTTCAGAGAACTGTAGACATTCAACACATATGAATGTTCCTATTCACAATTCTCCTAGCCTGTTTACAATTGGACTCTGAAATTCAGGTCACAGGCTCATTAACTACCAACTTAGATATCCTCAAAAGGATTTCGTTAATGATCGAACACAGAAGGAGCAGACACGAAAAGATCGGGCGCAATATTTCTTCATTAACTCAGAAAATTACAACTGAGTGATGAGAGCAAACACAAATTCACTTTCCACTATCTCATAGCTTCTATCTCCCTAATTCTTGACTTGTAACTATTGTCACATATGCTCTCATGTACTCTCATACATGCCCCGACTTTTCTCAATGTATTTATAGATAATTTGTACATACTTCTTACTGAACAAAAGATCTAAGTCATCTATGACTATGCTAATGTACATATGTGTACAAGGCAACATTCTGACTTCTTCTTAATTTTGCAAATGTCTTCCTTTGCTTCATTCTGACCATAAGCATTCTCCAAGATCTGTATAATCACCAATTTGTGATTGGTTTGCTCCAACAGCTCCCCCTCAATCACTAATTGTGATTATTCCATTCTTCTTAACTCCTGCCATCTCCTTGAATCTCTGTATCTTAGGTCCATCCAAGCTTTTTGTCATCATATCTGCCACTTGTTCTTTTGTTGGAGTGTACATCACTTCAATCTCTTTATCAAGTACCTTTTCCCTCAAGAAATGATACTGTATCTCTATATGCTTAGTCCTGGCATGAAAAACAGGGTTAGCTGCCAAATACAAAGAACTCATATTGTCTCCAAAAATTATTGGAGTACTATGATCAGTCTCAAAACTTTTCATCAAGGTCTTTAACCATATAACTTCTTTTGCAGCTTCTACCATTCCCTTATACTCAGCCTCTGTGGATGATAAAGCAACTGTGTGTTGCTTCTTTGAACACCAAGACACTAACTTGTCTCCAACATAACATAGATATCCATGAGTAGACCTTCTATCATCTGAGTCACCTGCCCAATCTGCATCACTAAACACTTTGATTCTTGTGTCAGAAGTGAAACCATAATACAAACCTTCACTTAGGGTTCCTTTGATATATCTGAGTACCCTTTGGGCTGCAATCCAATGAGTCTTCTTTGGACAATGCATAAATTGTGACAACACACCTACTGCATATGATAGGTCTGGCCTTGTCAAGGTAGCATAGATTAAACTACCTACCAAACTCTGATATTTCTTCACATCATTGAACTCTTCACCTCCATACCTGCTTAACTTATGATTTACCTCCAATGGTGTAGTTGAGGTCCTGCAATCTTCCATGTTAAACTTGACTAGAAGATTCTTCAAGTATCTCTCTTGTGAAACATATACTCCATGTTGAGTATACACAATCTGCATTCTTAGAAAGTAAGATAAGTTTCCCAAATCACTTATCTTAAACTCCTTCTCTATTTGCTTCTTGAGTTCATTGATTCCTTCAGCATCTGTTCCTGTAACAATAATATCATCAACATAAATGCACATGTAAATATATCCATTTTCACTTGCCTTCACTAGCAAGCTACTATCTGCCTTTGATGCTTGAAAACCACATTCATTCAAGAACTTGACCAATCTATAATTCCAAGCTCTTGGGGCTTGCTTCAACCCATATAAAGCTCTCTTGAGCTTACACACATAATCTGATCCAATTGATTCCATGAAGCCTTCTGGTTGCTCCATATATACTTCATCTGCAATGTAACCATTAAGAAATGCATTCTTCACATCCAATTGTGATAACTTCCATCCTTTGCAAGCAGCAATAGCAATCAATGTCCTAATTGTAGACATCTTAGCAACAGGACTAAAGGTTTCATCATAATCTACCCCATAAGTTTGGGCATAACCTTTAACCACAAGTCTAGCCTTATATCTAGACACCTTACCATCTGCAAACCTCTTTGTTTTATATACCCACTTGCATCCAATGACCTTCTGATTCTTTGGTCTTGGTACTAACTCCCAAGTTTCATTTTCAAGTAGAGCATCATACTCTTCTTGCATTGCCTTCTCCCAATTCTGTTTACCTTTGGCTTCTTCATAAGTGGTTGGATCTTCTTCTGTTTTCACAATGTAGGCATAATCTTTTGTTGTTAGGAAAGATGTATCATAACTATACCTTATAGGTTCTTTCCTTTCCCTTGTAGATCTCCTGATTTCTGCACTTCTTGAAGTTTCAGCCTCATTTGATTCTGGATCAAATCTTGGCCCTTCTTCTACATGATCCTGCACTCTACATCTAGAGTCAATTTCATCAACAATTTCTTCACATACCTTTACCTTTGCCTTTCCTTTCCTTTGAATTTCTTCAACACCTGTATACTCATTTGGTGATCCTGTATACCATGTGTTTTGCTCATCAAATGTCACATCTTTAGTAACAAGAAATTGCTTTGTGGATGGACTCCACAACCTGTAACCCATTTGTCTATCATCATATCCAATAAACACATACTTCTCTGCTTTTGGTTCTAGCTTATGTCTTAATTGTGAAGGAACATAAGCATATGCAATACATCCAAATACTTTACAATGATTAAGACTAGGTTTCTTACCCCACCATTCTTCATAAGGGGTTCCTCCATCCAAAGCTTTACAAGGCAACCTATTCACAAGGTATGTTGCAGTGTTAATGGCCTCTGCCCATAAATAATTTGGACAATTCTTTTCCTTCATCATGGCTCTTGCAAACTCTACAAGAGTCCTATTCCTCCTTTCTGCTACTCCATTCTGTTGAGGGGAGTACCTGCAAGTTACTTCTCTTTTGATACCTGCATTCCACAAATAATCATCAAACTCTTTTGAGAAATACTCTCCCCCTCCATCTGATCTTAATCTCTTTAGCTTTTGTCCTGTGATCCTTTCTGCATAAGCATGGAAATGTTTGAATGTCTTGAAGACTTCTGATTTGTCCTTGATTACATACAAAGTAATCCACCTGGTTGCATCATCAACAAACAACACATAATATCTGGATCCATTTATGCTATAGTCCCTTGAGGGACCCCATACATCTGTATGAACCAATTCAAGCATGTTTGAATACTTGTACCCTGATTTGTTATAAGAACCTTTATGTGCTTTACCTAATTGACAAGCTTCACACTTGTACACCATATGTTGCCCTTCAATGTTTGGCAATCCAAGCACCACCTGATTCTTTGACATCTCCTTTATAGCTCTCTCATTGAAATGACCTAGCCTTTTATGCCATAGGTCTAATTCAGATACCTTTTGACCTCCATAGGTAAACAATGCATGTCCTACATTACCTTGGACTTTGAGAGTGAACAATCTTCCCTCCTTTTTACCTGCAATTATGGTTCTATATCCCTGATTTGGATCTTGTACATAGACACCATCATTCGTAAATCTTACCTCATATCCTTTCTCCACAATTTGCCCTACACTTATCAAATTTTTAGGAATAGTAGGAACATAAAGTACCTTACTCAGAAGTGTACTTCCACTCTTTGTCTTCACTGATCCAATGCTCTCCACTTTATGTTTGGTATTGTCACCTGTTTGAACTGTATGTCCATTCACCCTTGCTTCCATATCAGTCATCAAGGATAGGTTCCCACTCAGATGGTTACTACACCCTGAGTCAATATAAAACACTCTTTGATCTTCTCCCATTAATTCATGAGTTGCATTCAAGATAAGAGTCATGTCATCCTTCTGATCTGATGCATAATTGTAATAATTATTGTTGTAGGACTGAGATTGGAAGTTTCTTCCACCTCCTCTACCATATGATGTCCTACCACCTCTTCCTCTGAAATTGCCTCTTTGGTTTCTGCCTCCTCTACCTCTTTGACTATAATTCTGATTGTTGTATCCTCCACTTTGATTGTTATACCAACAATCATTTGCCAAATGATTTGTTCTGCCACAAATCCAACAAGCTTTAGCATTATCTTTGTTCTTACCTCCTCTTCCTTTACCTCTGAAATTTGTCTTCCCTTTTGTGAAGTTGGCTTGATTTGAGTTCCCTTCATCCTCATTTGATTGCTTTCCCTTGCCATTCTTTTTCTTGTCTTTGGAGTACATAGCTTGACTTGTACTTCTATCATTGTCTCCTTTAAGATCCTGCTCAAAGGTTAGCATGTGTCCTAGCAATTGATTAAGGTCAGGAGTAAAGTGATCAAGTGACAATTCTATGGACAATATAAAAGGCTTCCACTTCTCATCACCTCTTAGACCTGTAAGTATTTGTCTTACCAACTTTTCCTCTTCAATATCTTCATCCACTGCTCCCAAGCTATCTGCAATATCTTTCATCCTTGCCACATAATCTGAAATTGATTGTGAGCTCTTCTTCTTGAAAGTTGTGAACTCAGCCCATAGTGAGGACTTCCTTGACTTAGTTGTATTTTGGAAATGCTCTTCCAAGGCATTCCAAACATCTGTAGCACTTTCTAAACCTCTGATGTGAGGTAGAAGGTAATCATTTACAGCCATGTAGATGATGCTCCTTGCTTGAGCATCCTTTCTCATCCAAGTCTTCAACATTGCAAGTTCCTCCCTAGTAGGAATACTTGGATCTGCAAATTCTGGTTTTTCTTCATCTCCTGTAATGAATGATATAAGATCTTTGCTCATGAGGTGTGCTTCCATCCTCATGGACCATGCTGGATAGTTCTCCCTATCTAGCTTATCAATCTGCAAGCTTTCTCCCATCTTGTATTCACCTGTGTATTGAAATCTTCAAGCTTTACAAACAATGTATGTACCTTTACTTCGAATTGAACTCCTTTTGCCTTTCTTGATGTCAATTTGTCTTCTCCTCGAGTTTTGACTCCAAGCTTTCACTTCTTGATCCTTCAAATGTTGAATCTCTTGAATCTGCAGCAGTCGAGATCCTCCTTTTCTTCAAATTGATGTCTCCTGCTCTGATACCACTGATGAAGAATGTTAATCTCCAAAAGAACAACTTATTCTTGTGATTAGAGCACCTCTATACCAAGAATAAGTCAAAACCTTTCACACATTTAGAGGATCAACTTCTAATTATCAAAAGATGAACAAATCTGTGAAGAAGGTGATACACAGAAAAGTCTGCTGCACTATTTCCTTATATTGACTTATCAAACGTGTAAAGTTTTTGATGAAACTTTGTACGTATCATCTCCTAGAGATTGCGCAACTATTCCAAGTTGAATTACTCCAAAAGATTAAGTGTAGCTTGAGAAATCAACTTCTCAAGTTACCTATGTCAGAAACTGTACTTCTGAGAAGTCGATTCAGACACCCCTAACTTCTTAACTTTGATTCTCACAATATCTAACCCGTTTTGCCAAATGCTTTTAGCCACGAGTAGATCACCTTCCAACTTAAAGATTAAGTGCTTACTTGCACAAAACTTTAAACTATGGAGTGAGCACTGACCAAAAGATTAAACACGAAATTTGCGCCTGTTTCAGAGAACTGTAGACATTCAACACATATGAATGTTCCTATTCACAATTCTCCTAGCCTGTTTACAATTGGACTCTGAAATTCAGGTCACAGGCTCATTAACTACCAACTTAGATATCCTCAAAAGGATTTCGTTAATGATCGAACACAGAAGGAGCAGACACGAAAAGATCGGGCGCAATATTTCTTCATTAACTCAGAAAATTACAACTGAGTGATGAGAGCAAACACAAATTCACTTTCCACTATCTCATAGCTTCTATCTCCCTAATTCTTGACTTGTAACTATTGTCACATATGCTCTCATGTACTCTCATACATGCCCCGACTTTTCTCAAGGTATTTATAGATAATTTGTACATACTTCTTACTGAACAAAAGATCTAAGTCATCTATGACTATGCTAATGTACATATGTGTACAAGGCAACATTCTGACTTCTTCTTAATTTTGCAAATGTCTTCCTTTGCTTCATTCTGACCATAAGCATTCTCCAAGATCTGTATAATCACCAATTTGTGATTGGTTTGCTCCAACACATGCTCAACTTCTAATTCTTCATGATCATCAATCTTGATACGTGCTAAAGGACTAGGTCTCTCCCCCCTCAATGGTGAAATATGACATGGTTCCAACATGGAAACATGGAAAATTGGATGTATTCTCATGGTACTTGGTAACTGGAGCTTAAAGGTCACTAGATTAATCTTGGTCAAGCTGGTGAATGGACCAAATCTTTGTGAGACCTAATAAAGTGAATTGGCCTTCTTCAATGAATTGCGTGTAGAACATCGTGTCGATTGGTTTTTCATATTTGATGTGCCCACTATCTCACTTCATCATCAATTTCTTATCGCCTATCATAGAATCCGTTTATCAAATATCACAGAGTGAAGAGAATCCTTCGTTGTACATTAGAGAGAGCATATCCTGAAGCTTTCAAGGATTTCCATCACTATCAAATCGTAAATTTGGCCTTCTTTCTTGTATACGTAGTGCTTCCTTCCCTATTGGAACATCAAGCTTACACTATGCTTGACGTGGATTTGATCTACATCAAAGGCTATCGCGTCGAAAGAATATCCGTTGGAGAATTCTTTTTCATATGCTCATTTATTGTATTTTTTTGAGAATATTTTGATGGCTCATTATCCGTTGTAAAAGCTTTGAGTTGTACACATGTAAAGGTACAAATATAGAGCCCAAATCCCACGAATTTGTGGTGGTTGAAGTTGCATTCAATCAAGCAAATCAAGTCACCTAAAAGTAGATCAATCAAGATCTTCACTTTTCCTAGATTGTAGGAAAGTGAATTGATTCCCTCCAACAACCATTCCCACCTTCATTTGAATTCAAATTCAACTTGTAAAACTCGTGGAACACTCCTAGAGTCTATATAAAGACTTGGAATCACTTGTAAAATACATGGAAGCAATATACATACACTTGTGACCATCATTGTCTTGCTCCTTCAATTTTCTGCATCATCTTCTTCACCAATAGTAATCTTGCAGAGGCTGCTGCTCTCTCCTCAGAGCTTCAAATTGAGTGCAAGAGGACTCATTGGAAAGGTATTAGTGTCTACTTTATGCCTGTAAATTTTCAAAGCATTGTGTTCAGCAGATTTGGAGAAATCTCATTTCTTCTGCCTCCGGGTCAATCTCTACGTATTCCTGAAAAATAGGAAGTACCACCGGTGAATGTCGCATTCATTCCTATAGCATATTTTGCTTATTCCTTATAATTTTGTGCATTCCATACACTCAACCTTATTTGTATCACTCCCATAAAAGGAGTTTTTCTAATTGTAATCACGCTGGTCGCTATGGGCATTTGAAGTTCATTGTCTCTTCCATAGATAGTAAGTTTTTTGAGCTAGTCGACCCGCGAACCTATCTGTTTTGTATCGACTCATTCTCCTTGATGCTCCAAAGTACATAGTGTGTTTCTTTGCACTTATAGCATGCCTATAAGGTCTATTTGAGTCTCCAAAAGCTCAAGGGCTGGTCTTGTGCCGATTGGCTTGACCAAACTTCATCGCTTCGAAACGCACTTTTCTACCTTCGACAAGCTTCTCCAAGTTCTTTCAGTGATATCAGAGCTAGTTCAAGATGGGTGACGGATTTCCCTCAATGATCGAGAAGCTTGATCGACACAACTACGCGGCTTGGCAAATCAGAATGGAGGGCTATTTGCAAGGTAGAAATCTTTATGGAATTGTAGCAGGTGATGAAGCTATGCCTATTCCAAGATCCAAAGGAGGACCTACACAAGAGGAGACAGATAAGCTCACACTTTGGTGCGCAAGGGATGCTCAAGCAAGGTTGTACATACTAAACTCTATCTCTGACTTTCTATTACCACATATTAGAGGTTGCAAGACATCTCAAGAGACTTGGGATGCTCTGGAGACTTTCTTTTCTGCTAGTACCAAAGCAAGAAAGAATCATCTTAGGAACGAGTTCAACCAAATGAAGAAGATACCTAAGCAAACCATCACAGAGTTTGTTACCAAGGTCAAAGAGGTTGCGGATCAATTAGCATCCATTGGAGAGCTGATTGAAGCAGAGGTCATCATGAGGCAAATTCTCAATGGCATTCGAAGTGATAAGCAATGGCAATCCTTCACGACGGCTTACAATCTCATCATGGATGTGTAGACTCTAGACTTGAACATCTTTCTTGGACAACTCTTCAGTCAAGAAGCCAACAATAGCATAAAGGAAGGTAACTCTTATCATGGTAGTTCAACTAGTGCTCTATATGCAGATAAGAAGGATAAGAAGCAAAAAGGCAAGAAGAAGGAAGAAGATGAAGAAGAGACTTCTCAAGCCAACTTCGCGAGCAAGAGCAAGTGGAAAGGGAAGAAGAAAGGACCAAAGCAAGACAAAGCCAAAGGTCAGAATGTTCAACCTTGTGCCATATGCGATAAGACCAACCACACCACTCAGAATTGCTGGTTCAATGGGAAGACCCAGAAAGGAAGTGGAAGAGGTGGATATGGCGGCAATAGAGGCAGAGGTGGACACAACTTCAACAATAACAATAGAAGCTATAATAGAAGGGACTACAACAATTATTCAGAAGATCAACCACATGAAGACTCATTACTTCTTATGAATCTAAGCCACAAAGAAGGTAAAGAAGATGATCATTTGTTTTACATAGATTCAGGATGCTCGAATCATGTTGCAGGCAACATTGCTCTTCTATCTGACTTGGAAAGTCCAAAGCATAGACATGAAGTGCAAACAGGGGATGACACGAAGCACAATGTGGAGAAGATTGGTAATGTCAAAGCTTCCAATGGCAGGACAAACATTCTGAGTAAGGTTCTCTATGTACCCACTATCACTAAAACCCTAATAAGTGTAGGCCAAATAGTTGAAAAAGGCTTGTAAGTTAGGTTCACCCAACATGGAGCTTTTGTGGAAGATCCATGTCAAGGCTTCAAGAAGATAGCCCGAGGTGAGAAGCATGGTAGGCTCTTTACTTTTGAAGTAGGAGATACCAGGAACATAGCTCTATTCAACTTTGGGTCTCAAACCCTAAGTGAGCTTGAAGTGTGGCATAAGAGACTTGCTCATGTGAATGAAAGAACCTTGAAGGATATATGCAGAGATCAAAGTGTTCTAGGACTGCCGAACATATCAAAGCAACACATGATCAACAGGTGTGATGCATGTCAGATTGGGAAGGCACAAAGACAACCATTCAACCACAAAGGCTACATCCACAACAACTTATTGGACTTAGTACATACAGATGTGGGGGGACCAAGTCAAGAACCTTCATTGGCAGGATCAAGGTATTATGTCTCATTTATTGACGACCATAGTAGATGGACTGTTCTATACTTTATCAAGAGTAAGAATGAAGTATTTGATTGCTTCAAGAAGTATCTTGCACATGTGGAGAATCATACAAGTAGATCACTAAAGAAGCTCAGATCTGATAAGGGGGAGAATACTTCTCCAAAGAGTTTGATGAGTTCTTGCAGGACAAAGGTATCAAAAGGGAAGTGACTACTAGGTACTCTCCTCAACTAAATGGAATTGCAGAGAGGAGAAATAAGACATTGGTTGGATCAGCCTGAACAATGCTTGAAGAGAAGAAGTTGCCACATTATCTATGGGTAGAAGCTATTTCAACTGCAGTGTACCTTGTCAATCGACTACCATCTAAATCACTTCAAGGTATGACTCCTTATGAAGCATGGCATGGAAGAAAACCTAGTCTTGGACATTGCAAGGTTTTTCGTTGTTTAGCTTATGTTCATGTACCATCACAAATAAGAGGTAAGCTAGATGAAAGGGAAACAAAGGCAGTGTTTATTGGATATGATTCAACTCAGATGGGTTACAGGTTCTTCAATCCTTCAGCCAAGCAATTCACTACAAGTAGAGATGTTGTGTTTGAAGAACACAGGTCTTGGTATGATGAAGATAAACAAAAGGTAACGCTACCATATGATCTTGATTCTGACTCTCATCAATTAGGAAGCAAGCATGATACACAGGTCTAGGATCCAAGAAGTGATACAGACGATGACCAAGATGAAAGAGAAAGGGATTACAAGCTATGGAAGTCAAGAGGCAAAGCAAAGATGCAAGAGGTTGGAGAATGCTCCAAACAAGCACCTAGAAGATCAGCAAGAGAGAAGAAACAACCAGAAAGGTATGGATATGATTCCACATTTGTTACAAAGCATTCAATCTACTTGGCGAAAGACTCTATTTCAGAGGAACCCTCAACCTATGAAGAGGCAAAGGGAAACCATAATTGGGAAAGGGCCATGAACGAAGGGATAGATGCATTGAAGGAGATGGACACTTGGGATTTGGTTCCAATGTCACCGAATCAAAGGTAATTGGTTGCAGAAGGGTATATAAAGTTAAAAGAAATTCAGATGGATCAGTTTGCAGGTACAAGGCAAGATTAGTTGCCAAAGGATGCTCACAAACTCATGGTATAGACTATGAGGAAACATTCTCACCAGTTGCAAAGATGGCTACAATCAGGACATTGATAAGTGTAGCTGCTGGAAGGAATTGGAGACTCCTCCAACTTGATGTGAAAAATGCATTCTTAAATGGTTGGATAAGTGAAGAGGTATACATGTCACAACCACCAGGTTTTGAAAACCCTGATCATCCATCTTATGTTTGCAGACTTAAGAAAGCATTGTATGGATTGAAACAAGCTCCAAGAGCTTGGAATTACAGGTTGGTTACATATCTTCAAGATCAAGGGTTCAAAGCTAGCAGCTCAGATCCTTCTCTATTCATCAAAAGGGATCACAATGAGGTTATCTTTCTATGTGTATATGTAGATGATATTATTGTGACAGGTGATGATCTAAATGGCATTCAAAGGATCAAGAGACACATGCAAGAGGAGTTCAAAATGAGTGACCTAGGTGAGCTCACATATTTCCTAGGTATGCAGGTGATATACACAGATGAAGGAATGTATTTGACTCAAAGAAGATACATTCAGGATCTTCTTCTCAAGTTCAAAATGGAGAACACTAAACCTGCAGGTACACCTTTGGAGATGAATCATAAACTTAGTGTTTATCAAGGTGAGAAAATTGAAGACATTAAAGAGTATCAAAGCTTGGTAGGTAGCTTGATATATGCTACTCACACAAGGGTAGACATCTCATATAGTGTGGGAGTGCTTAGTCAGTTCATGCACTCCCCAAGAAGACCACACATGGATGCGGCTAAGAGATTACTTAAGTATCTCAAAGGTACAATCAATGAAGGTATATTTTATCCTTACTCTTCAGATTTGGATATCAAAATCTACTCAGATGCAGATTGGGCAGGAGCTAAGGATGATAGAAAAAGTACATATGGTTACTTAGCATTTGCAGGTTCAAAGCTAGTGTCATGGAGTTCCAAGGAGCAACCAACAGTTGCTTTATCCTCAACTGAAGCAGAGTACAGAGGCTTGACCATAGCAACTCAAGAGGCAATATGGTTAAAATCATTGTATACAGATTTGGGACTTGTGAGTTCCAAACCTCACATATTTGGAGATAATGTAAGTTCCATGCATCTAGCAACAAATCCTATTTTTCATGCGAGAACCAAGCACATAGAAGTCCATTATCACTTCATGAGGGAGAAGCTCATGGCAAAGGAGATTGACATTTCTTTTGTTCCGACTGAAAAGCAAGTAGCAGATATGATGACGAAGGTACTTGATGGAATAAAGCTTTGTAGATTCAAAGCTATGGCAGGTATTCAACCTATCAGAGAATGAAGACTCAAGCATAATTTAGCTTGAGGGGGAGCTGTTGGAACATCAAGCTTACACTATGTTTGAGGTGGATTTGATCTACATCAAAGGCTATCGCGTCGAAAGAATATCCGTTGGAGAATTCTTTTTCATATGCTCATCTATTGTATTTTTTTGAGAATATTTTGATGGCTCATTTACCGTTGTAAAATCCTTGAGTTGTACACATGTAAAGGTACAAATATAGAGCCCAAATCCCACGAATTTGTGGTGGTTGAAGTTGCATTCAATCAAGCAAATCAAGTCACCTAAATGTAGATCAATCAAGATCTTCACTTTTCCTAGATTGTAGGAAAGTGAATTGATTCCCTCCAACAACCATTCCCACCTTCATTTGAATTCAAATTCAACTTGTAAAACTCGTGGAACACTCCTAGAGTCTATATAAAGACTTGGAATCACTTGTAAAATACATGGAAGCAATATACATACACTTGTGACCATCATTGTCTTGCTCCTTCAATTTTCTGCATCATCTTCTTCGCCAACAGTAATCTTGCAGAGGCTGCTGCTCTCTCCTCAGAGCTCCAAATTGAGTGCAAGAGGACTCATTGGAAAGGTATTAGTGTCTAGTTTATGCCTGTAAATGTTCAAAGCATTGTGTTCAGCAGATTTGGCGAAATCTTAGTTTTTATGCCTCGGGGTCAATCTCTACGTATTCCTGAAAAATAGGAAGTACCACCAGTGAATGTCGCATTCATTCCTATAGCATATTTTGCTTATTCCTTGTACTTTTGTGCATTCCATACACTAAAACCTATGTGTATCACTCCCATAAAAGGATTTTTTCTAATTGTAATCACGCTGGTCGCGATGGGCATTTGAAGTTCATTGTCTCTTCCATAGATAGTAAGTTTTTTGAGCTAGTCGACCCGCGAACCTATCTGTTTTGTATCGACTCATTCTCCTTGATGCTCCAAAGTACATAGTGTGTTTCTTTGCACTTATAGCATGCCTATAAGGTCTATTTGAGTCTCCAAAATCTCAAGGGCTGGTCTTGTGCCGGTTGGCTTGACCAAACTTCATCGCTTCGAAACGCACTTTTCTACCTTCGACAAGCTTCTCCAAGTTCTTTCATTCCCCAATGTGCATCAGATATTTATTAATAAATTTGACCTCCGATGATCAGATCATATGTGTTAGCTGCCACCAAAATTAACATGAAGATTGGCCTCCTTGCGCCAATCAGAGATCAATGCGTGTCCACTCAGTGAGCAGTAATAAAGTATATTTGTCCTCCTTCTGGGGCAGATCAGATGAGTTTTCTTGATCTCCTCCCTCAATGCTGTTGGAATTGCATCCTTTGAAAGATGTCGGATATAACAATTATTGACCTTCATGTGTGTTGAGAACTGCCTTCAGATCAGATGTGTCCTGAGTCATTCCTCAAACTGACGGTGATCCCTCCTTTTTTTATATTTAAAACTCTAAAATTAGAGTTGTGGTTAGACAGAGCAGTTGTCATCGCTATTATAAGAATGTAGCATCATTTTTTATTTCATAACCTTTAATTAATGATCTTACCAGCTCCAATTACAAGGTAAGAGGATTTGTTAGTGTATGTGACAATAATTCTTCTAGGGGTAGGATGAAGTGAACTAAACAAACTATGCTGCAAGGTAATATGTTTAGTTGCCTCACTATCAAAGTACTATACATCTGAGTCTTTTGCTAACATACATAGCTCATGAGAAGATGGTTCAGAATTACAAAACAATCGTAAATGCCCATTCTTCATCCCAAACAAGATTTGTAGACTTTAGCACGTGTGGACGCCTCTACAACAACCATTCTAGCTTCGTTCTTCATTGCCTCTTTTGGAGCTAGTTTTGGACAACTCTTTATGACATGATCATTTCCCTTATGATATTTGCAAAACTATTACAACTTTTTGTCTTCTACTTATTTTTGTCTTCCTTCTTTGTCTATGAAGCATTAGCAAATTTCTCCTTACTAACAAATGAGCTCTATTTACCTTTGCCCTTCTAACTAGCTAAGAAAGCTTCATCTGCAACACACATAGTCGACTTTTTGTGCTTGGATTGATCGTCCTACAACAAAACAAAGACTAAATCCTCTGATATTAAGGCATTTGGATTGTCTTTCATCATCAATCAGAGGGTAGAAGAAAAAGATTCATATGAATCTATAAGCTCATTAACAACAATCTCCACAAGTCAACTTTGATATTTATCAAAAAATTCTCCATAGAATCTCCTTCATTCATTTGCTCACTCTCCAACTATTTTTGAAGGTATGCAACATGAGCCTCATTTCTTACATGGTCAAAAGTTTTAAGTGTATCCCTAGCAGCATTTGTTGTCTTCCACGAGCAAATGTGAGGATTAATGGCACATCTAATAGACAAAGCTATCTACACATGCAACTATGCACAAAAGCTATATATGCATGTGCATAAGCATCTCTACCATCCTAAGAAAGTTGCTCTACAATAGCAGTAGGAATGGATGCACAAACATGAATATAAAGATCATCATCTTTAATTGTTTTGGTCTCTATATCCTCTTCACTCTTGTGCTTTGATTTGCCAATCTTTCCTTTGGTCTCCATATTTTCTTCATTCTCTTTTTCACTATGAATGGAAGATTGTACCTTCCATACTTTCTTTGATTTTAATTTTAATCACATGATGCATGGGCATGATCTTGCACTGATTCCTTCTTTATTTTTTGCTTCAAATCTATTAGGCTTTCCTTTAATGGAAATTTGGAGATTTCTATCTCCATACTCTATATACTCTCTTTTGATTTCTACACATCATCACTTACAAACAAGATTCTCTTTTTTTTTATTTTTAATATTTACATGAACCATAAGCTTATCAAAATCAATGGACACTTTGTTCTCTTTCATCCAATACTGACCTAATATTAATTTTTGAGTCATTAATTCATCACACCATTCTTCACATTCAATTATAGATTCTTCTTGTCCAATTTGAAGAAAAATTTTCTGTGTTGATAATGTTGGAAGTATTCGTCCATCTATTGTTCTAATCACTATTGCACTCTATTTATTCCCTCTTTGGAAGTGATTGAGTGTTTTTGAACTAATTAGGTTCAGTTGGGATCTTGTGCCTAGTAAAACCCTAATTTGAGTTCCTTTGTAATGCATACCAATAACTGTTAGATGTTTATTTTTTCTCTCGGACTTTGTTTCACACACCATTAAATCCCTTGATTCCTTGTATTTCTTCATGTCTATTGTACTTTGGAGTTATCCTCTCCCTTTCTTCTTTTGTGTGATTGTTGCATCCCTCTCGATTCCTAAATTGTTAAGGGTTTCATATATCTCTCTATTCTGCATCTGCTCACATAATTTGGCATGATTTCCCCATCTAAATTTACCAACTGTATTTCTCCACTAGGACTAATGCTATGAATTATGTATGATCCGTGACCTCTTTTCTCCGATTTCATGTTATATTCCTTGAGTGTATATGCTAAAACTAGGTCTCCTTCTTGTAAATCTTTGTGTTTGATGTGTATGTCATGATAAGCCTTTTGGATTTTCTTGTGTGCATATATACTCATAACTGCTTGCATTCTAGAAGTTCCCAATTGTTCCAACTCCAAAATCATATAAGATCGTTCATGCCTATTCCACTATAGTTGATTCCCTATCCTCAAAGTAGCTATAAGGAATTCCATAGGTAAGACTGCATTTTGGCCATAAACTAAATTGAATGGAGTGGTCCCAATTGAGGTATTATATGCTACTCTATATGCCCACAAGACATCATACAATTGCATATTCCAATGTGTTCTTTTGATATTCACAAATTGTGAAAGCACAATACTTATTTCCTATGGGCGATCATAAGATGCTCTATCAATGTTTCAATCACTTGATTTAGGAAATGAGTCCCTCTATCATTTACCATTTCAATTGGTATAATCCATATCTGGTGATGATATATTCATATAAAAACTTTAGAGTACTATGAGGGTAATATGTTGATGTCTTGTGGGTGATCATAAGATGCTCTATCAATGTTTCAATATCCATATTTGAGGGTAATAACATGCTGATTTCCTATGGGTAATAATCCATATCCATATATAAGGGTAATAACATGCTGATTTCCTGATGGTGATCATAAGATGCTATGTCAATGTTTCAATCATTTGATTTAGGAAATGAGTCCCTCTATCACTTACCATTTCACTTGGTAATCCATATTTGGTGATGATATATTCATATAAAAACTTTGCAGTGGTATGCATCATTTTTTATAGTGGCTTTGGCTTCACTCCATTTAGTCAAATAATCTATTACCATTATAATATATTTTGTGTGTGAGATTTTAGTTGATGGATGTAAAGGTCCAATGAAATCCAATCCACACTTGCTAAAAACTCTTGCATATATCAAAGGCATAAGGGGGCATTTCATCTCTTCTCCCATGTTGATTTGTTATTTGGAAAATATCACATCTTTGTGCAAACAATTTTGCATCTAGAAATATGATAGCCACCAAAATCCTGAATATGGAATCAATTTAGTAGTTCTCTCACCAACAAAATGGCCTCTTGCTATAGCTGAGTGAGCCATCTCTAACATTTCCAAATATTTGTCTTCAGGAACACATATCCTTAAGTATCCATCCATTCTTTTCTTGTATAATTGGTCTTTAATAAGCAAAAAATCCTTGCATAGTTCCCATATACTTCTTGTGTCTGAATTCTCTTCCTTTAAATTCTTGAGATTGTCTTGCTTTAGTTGTTAAACTATATGATTACTCATGTTTGGATTCTCTTGAAACCAAAACAATGTTATCCACTCACTTTGATGATTTATTTGACATTTTTCACATTGAGCTATGTTTAATTCGACATCCTTTTCATTTTTTGGCGAATGAACTCCCATTCTTGCCAATTTATTTAGAGTGGCAATCTTTGAAGCATGGAAACATGGATTCCAAAGATGTGCCTTCTCAAAATAATCTCCTTGCTCTTCTTTAGGAACACAGTATTCCAATATTTTAATGTTGTTCACATGGTACAAATGTCCTCATAAAAGAACAAAGTTCTTGCTTTCTAGAATTAAGTGTGTGGAAAACCAATTTGGTTTACTTGGTCCAATTGACAAGATTGGTAGGTATGCTTTCTATCTTAAAGAGATATACATCACGTAACTCATCATCAACTAGATATAAATTTTCTCTAGTAAGAATTCTTGATAGATGATCTACCCTCAAATGCATTTTCCCTTGTCTTACGACAACTTCAAATTGAAACTCCATGAGATGTAAGAACCATCCAACTATCCTTCTTGTTTGACAAGGCTTGCTCACTAAGTATAACAAAGCTTGGTGATCCACCAAAAATTTAAACTTGTTAGCCAACAGATAATGTCTATATTTCTTTCGACAAAAAATTTAAACTTGGTAGCCAATAGATAATTTCTATATTTCTTTACAACAAACACCGTTCCTAAACCTTTTCTTTCAGTTGTGGTGTATTTTTTCTTAGCTTGATTCAATTGTCTACTTGCATAGGCAATGGGAAAATCTTATGTTCTTCCTTCTATGGGTTTTGCCAACACACATCCTAACGCAAACTTAGAGGCATCAACATGTACATGAAACATTACATCCCATTGTGGTGTTTTCAATATAAGTTCAGTGACCAAAAACGTTTTTAGGGTTTCAAAGGCTTTGTCACATTCATTGGTCCACTCAAACCTATTGATCAATGCATACAGAGGTTTAGGAATATCTCGAAACTTGTATACAATTTTCTTATAATAACCACAATGTCCCATAAATGTCTATAATTCCTTCACATTTTTTGGCTTTGGCAGATTAACTATAGCTCTTATTTTCTCTTCATCAATTGAAATTCCATTCTTGGAGACTATATGTCCTAACGTTCTTCCTTGTCTAGATGATCTACTCTTTGATTAGAATTAGTGCATAAATAATCTACATAAATTTCCATTATGCTTGGTAGAAAATTTTTGAACACATGACACATCAACCTGTGGAATGTGGCTTGTGCATTTGTTAAGCGAAATGGCATAACCTAAATGCATAGGCACCCCATTGTTGATATATTGAGGTGGTGATGTGTATAAACACACTAGGACCATCGAGGTATTTTTTCTCTCTTTAGGAGGTTTTTTTCCCCGATTTGTATATATGCCTATTACCCTCATGGGTACTTATCTTTGTACATTCTCTTGGTAATACATTCAATATTGTATGTTGTGCTCCAAGCTTCTTCTTCTTCCTTGTGTTGTTCACATGATTCCATAGATGTCTAACTCTAATAATTGGTATCAGAGTAGGTTGTCGCTTCATCTAGGGTGTCATCAACACACCTCTGGTCACAGTCTTAGAATCGCACAGAATTTGGTGAGCGTACTCAAGGTGATTAGCAGTTCAAAACATCTTTACTATGTGGTGTCAAAATTGTGATATGAGCTCGTTCCGACCTCGAAATGCACTATCACAGTGCTTATGCGGGTAATTTGCCTTTTTGTGCTAAGGATATATACAAGTTTTACTTCACCAATATAATGGTCTTGAAGTGTACTACAGGTTTAGAAATCGACGGGGTAGTTCTATTCAACTTTCTAAGATACACTCATTTTTCTACATCAACATATTTTGGTTAGTGGGCGTGGATCAAAGTAGTGATGTATTCCATATATTGGTTGTTGAGAATAATTTCGACAATACCAATCACCCATTTTGGGCTTATATAATGCGTCATATATTGGTTGGGAAAGGATTATGGATTATAATGCAAGGTGTTGAAAAACGTCCTATTACACCTATAAATACAAGTATTGAAGCTGATGTAGATGGTATTGAAGATGGTGATATTCTATAGATTCTTGTTCCTACTATGGTTCCTATTGCACCTACTATAAAGGAACTTTTTTGGGATGGCAGAGATGCTCAAGCACATGCATTGATAGCCTTGTCTATAAAATATGCCATTACTCCTCCCATTCGCTCTTACAAAACCGCAAAGGATGCTTGGGATACACTAACCTAATTATACTAGGCAAGGAATGAGGCTAGTGTTTCTTACCTCCAAATATAGTAGCAGAGCAACCACATGAATGAAGGAGATTCCATGGATAGTTTTTTGACAAAGATCAAAGATTTGAAGGAATATTTGATGTCTGCTAATGAAGTCGTGCTTGATAGTTCACTTGTGCAGACTATTGTGAATGGTCTTCCTGATTCATATTTGCTTTTACTCTTCATTTGTTGATGAAAGGCAATAAAAAAACCTTAACATTTGAGGATTTATTCTCTGTTTTGTTGCAAGAATTTTAGACTAGGGAGATCATATCCATTATGTGTGTTGCAGATCATGCTTTCATGGCTAGTCAGAAGGGCAAAGGAAAATGGAGCTCTTCTACTAATAAGAAAAAATTTTCTAATTCTAGACTATCAAAGAAGGATGACAGAGAGGAGAAGAAAACAGAAAAGAAAAAACTCTTTTGCAAATACTATAAAGAAAATGATCATGTCCTAAAGAGTTTTCCAAAACTAGCTACAAAAGAGGCAAAGAAGAAAGAGGTTGGAATCAACGTTGTAGAGGCTTCTACATCCAAAACAAAGTCTCCTAATCTTGTGCAAAATGAAGAATGGGCATTCACCATTGTTTGCAGTTATAACCCATCTTCTTATAAATAGTGTATGTTTGTAGTATTCTCAAATTTTTGGTACTTCGATAGTGGGGAAACCAAACATATTACCTTATATCTTATTTTCTTCACTTCACTTGAGCCTGCCCTACAAGGAATATTGTCACAAGCACCACCAACTCCTCTTATCTTGTCATGGGAGTTGGTGAGGTCATTTTGACTACTACTAATGGTAGTTCTTTTACATTATCAGATGCTATACTTTTGCTAAGGATCAAGTGTTGGAGTCAATATCCTATTGGTTCAACAATAATCACATGATACATCATCTATAAATCTGTTTATTAGTCTCCTTGTGTTGTCAGACTACTTCAAAGACATTGGATGGTGTTTAACATAAGATTTACATCTTATGTTAAGTATTCAGGTACATATTCTCTTTATGCACACAGGTACTACTTGAATTTTATGGAGGCCGTGGCGTTCATATCAGGAGGAGTCCTATTTGGCATAGGTACAAGAGAAACAGTACGTATATGCTTTATGCATATTTGGATGAGATGTTTGAGAAGCTGTGTTCACATGAGTTTGAGGATTTCCGGCAACAAACTTGTTAGCATTCTTTGCTACTTTTTAAGTATGTGATCTTTTCACACACGTATCTGACTTAGGGTCTTCCATAGCCCAAGTTCAGATGATGGTTTGTTGATTATCAGTTTCACACTGATCCTTCCTCTTTCAGTCACTCATATTCACTCTTCTATAACCTATAAGGTCACACATCTTATATATATTCAGATTACTGCCCATACATCTGAATATGTTTGTTACATTGTACATTCACTCATTCATCTATTTCTCATCACATAGAGTGGTTGAGAGTTTTGCTCCCACATTGTACATTGAACATTGGTATATATGATACTATAAGTAAGCGACGGCTTACGTAACACCTTACACATGTTGTCTATTCTTTCTATATCTTTATCTCATCATTTTTATGATTAAGTTGTGATATGTTCATGTTTTGTCAATATGGAAGATTGCTAGAATTAATGTTGTACATGATTGGACCTATGGAACCATGGACCTGTGACATGAGCCTAAGGGCCTACCTCACTTCCAACATCAAGAAGAATCTGTTGCCCATTTAAGCATGTGATCTTTCTTCATGGGTTCAAGAACTAAAATCTTTTTCTCTATGGGGGTGTGGGAGCCACCAATGTTTAATGTTGCTTTGATTAGGTTCTAAGTAAGCTTAAATTTCTTGAAAGGAGGATCTGCTACTAAGGAGGGGAGTAGAAAGGTCCCCAGAAGTTCCTTCCTTTTTGAGGATTGAAGAGTGGTCACTAATAGTAGCATCAATTAAAATTAGGCTTTGGTAACTATGCCTCAAAATATTCTTGGAATCCATCCTTCTCCAACAATACTTTCAGTTATGTTGTGTTCTAAAATGCCTAAAAGTCTTGTGAGAAGAATTGATATGCCCTCATGTATTTCCATTGAAACACATTTTCCCTCGTAAATATGTTTTGCATTTGCTAGCAATCTTACCAAGCCTCAGAACCAATGTGACTTGGAATGGATGCATTTGGTTTTACCTTCAAGTGGATCTTCTATAGGCATAGGACGTTCAAAACCTTGGAATTCCGACAGGGGGCAATGATGGATGTTCTTCCACTAGGAGATCTTGAAATTCCACCATATGGAGGCTAGGAGCTGCCCCCAATGACACTCCTTGCATTATGATTCTAGGTGCTTGCACAATTGTCTACTACAAAAGGATAACACAATAGCATGGGAATAAATCTAGATCCCAACATGGCAAGATAAAAATCCCTTTCCACAACTGATGTGCTTCCTAGGTAGCCTTGTAATGTGTAGTGGCGTAAATGATGTCTAGGTGCCTAATGCTTGTCACTAGACTTCCTACGTGCATACTTCAGATAGTGCATACATTTTGATGCATGGTTGATGTTTTGACATATTTCAAGATGGTTGGCATGGATATCCTTGGGTAATTACAAAGATAAGGTTCATGTGTTAACTTTGCTACATTAGAAGTTATTGAAGGGATATGTTCCTAGGGCCGTTTAGGCACCCATTTCCAAGTGGTTAGTGAGGGTAGAGTACAGGGATGCTTAGATACAATTGGTTGAGGTGGGGGTGAAATGGTAGAGGATAGATGGGGTTTTGGGGATACGAAGAGTACAAAGCTTGGTGTTTGATCCAATAAGTAGGTCTTAGGCACCTAAATATTCAAGGAGTTGGGAGTAGCCATCATTTACCATTTTGGAATCCAAATCTATCAAACTTTAGCATGTGTTCATAGTCATGGCCATGGTAGATGACATGATTGACTCCTCTTTATTGTTGGCCCTTGTGATTGTGGAGGTGAAGTCATTGATGGGTGCTCATTCTTGAGTACCCATATCTATGTCTTGTGGAGTAAAAGTGGAAGCCTGTATTGCTTCCCTTCATGGGAGAAGTTAACCATTTAACTTTTGTACATGGGTTGCAATTGACTCTTGATGGCGGTAGGTGAGAGATCGGTTGTACTCTCTCCTTTGGAAAAGAAGGGAGCTCCAACACTTGCATGTCTTGCGGATCAAGAAGCAAGGCATTCTGTCCAATAGATGTAGGCAGTGATGCTCAAAATGTGGAGGATGAGCTGAAGGGGATTATGGTCCCCATCTGTCCAACTATAGTCCCAATTTGTTTGAGGGTCATCCCAACCACCTACTCTTCCCCTTTATGAGGACATTGGACTTGTTTTGTCAACTAGAGATGACTAGGGACCTGGCCTTCGAGTTGTAGACCTAGGTGTTGTTTTGCTACCCCAAATTGAAGGAGGTGTTTTCTAAGATTTAAGTCTAGTGAGTGTTTGTATATCCAATCTTGACCTAGAATCAAAGCCTCTATCAAATCTTCATCATGGCCAACTAGGAGCTTTACCATCAATTTTACATCCTTTATGAGGATAGGAATTTGCACCTCACCCATGAAAGGGGTCTCCATGCCTCCTAGTCCTATGAGGTATGCCTCCATAGGACTCACTTTTAGTTCCATGTCTTGATAATAAGAAAACCTAATTCCACTAGTTGCTGCACTGAAATCAATTAGAGCCCTAATCTCCTTGAGAATGGTGCCCTTCCTTAGCCTAACAATAATGAATGGTTGTCTATCAAGTATGCTAGGGTAAGCATTCTGCTTTGTCACAAACATTGTCATGGGATATCTAGGGGCCTCTATATAGTAGAAGGTATTGAATAGAAGAAGTTCTTATATGCTATCATTTTGTTCAAGCCTTAATCCCTCGTGTCTTAATATTATATGTTTGTTGTGCTCTAGGGCTTCACCTTGGGCTCGCTCTCTGATTCTTTTTTCTTCCTCTTTGCACTTCTTGTCCAAGGTGCATCGTCCTAGAATATCCTTTGTCAATGGTTCCTGATAAAGCTTGAATCTACAACCACTAATGTAATTTTGCATTGCCTCTCCTTCCAATGTGTCTAGCTGCATTACTTCAGTCATTGATAGTCTATTGATAATTATCGGTACATAGCTTTGTTTCTCTAATTTTTGACTATGTTGCTTCAATGTATAGAATAAGACTATGTCTCCCACTTTCAAGCCTTTATCCTTTACTTGTGCATCAAAATAGGCCTTCTACCTCTTCTTTGTTGCATATCTTCCTACTACTACTCTAATTCTAGTCTCTCCTTAGTGTTCTAAGTCCATAATCCTAGACGATAGATCATGGCTGGTCCATTGATGCTCTTGTGTAACCTTATGGGTGGGTATCAAAAAGTCTAAAGGAAGCAGTGCATTCAGACCAGAGACCATTTGAAAGGGAGTTGCATTAAGTACCATCTTGTAGGCAACTGAGTATGCCCAAACAACATGGTGTAACTATTTGTCCCAGTTGGAGCACTATTATTTACACGCTTAGTCATGACATTGCAAAGGTTTCTATTGGTTCTTTTAGCCCTACCATTGGCTTGAGGATGATATGGTGCAAGATTCTCACGAATCACCATAAAGTCTTGCAACATATATTCAATTACTTCATTTAGAAAGTGAGTTCCTCTGATACTCACTTGCTCCACCGATGACCCATATCTTGTAAAGACATTTTCAAATAAGAATTTAGCAGTTCTTTGTGCATCATTCTTCTTTGTGTATCTAACCTTGACCCACTTTGTTAGGTAATCCATAGCCATGGTTATATATTCAGCAGGAGATCCTCTAGCAGGGGGGTTATTCGGACCCACAAATCTATGCCCCACTTAGAGAATGCCCTTCCTTCCACCATGGCTCTTAGTGGCATTTTGACTCTGCATATTGGAACTTGGGATTGCTGACATGTGGTACATCTCTTCACATATGTATGTGCATCCATAGGGAGAGTGGCCAACATAGCCATGAGAATAATACAGCTTTGATTACTTGATCTGAGCCGAAATGTCCTCTTGCAACACCTTGGTTTAGAGCCTCTAGTATTCTCAAGTATTCACTCTAACAAGCACATTGTCTCACGTCATTTTTGGTGGTAAAGTTTTATTGCACACAAAATCCACTAAGGAACTACTCCAATCAAGTATTAATGACAACTAGTTCAAAGTGGCATGTTCTACAGGAGTCTTGTTAATACAATTTAGGCAATGATTGGGCACAACCTATGGGCATATTCTTCCATCCTGGGCCAATACACCCCTAATATGTGTAGAGTCTGAATGAATCATTATTTTGAATGGTGTTATTCAAGGGTGCCTACATGTGCTAAATGCAACCATTTTTTGTACTCTAGTTATTCCCCACAAAAAGCAAGAATTTCTTGATCATTTTGCTTATAAATACTTCCTACCATTATCTTGTATCTTTAATATTTTATTACTTCATTTTCCTTGGTTTTGTTTATAGGGTTCTGGGGGTCAAAAGCAAGAATAGGGACAAGTGGCTTGTCCCATTTTCATAATACTTCTAGATTAAGCAAGTAAGCATCTGGCAATTCTTGAGAGATTCCTTGCAGGGCTTCTTTTGTGTTCAAATGTGAAAGATGGTCAGCTCTAAGATGGTTCTTCCCTTTCCAAACTACCATTTCAAAATCATATTCCATTAGTAAGAGAAACGATCTTAGAAATCTTTCCATATTGTAAGGATTGTTCACCAGATAGAGTAATGATTAGTGGTTTGTAAAATTTTAAATTTGTTTGACAACAAATAATGTCTAATTTTTTTTACTGTGTAGACCATTCCTAAGCCTTCTCTCTCGATAGTCATATAATTCCTTTCACCAACGTTCAACTACCTACTAGTGTATGCTATAGGAAAATCTGTGTTTAGTTCTCGAGTTAGTTGTGCTAATACAAATCCAATTCCATAGCTAGAGGCATCTACATCAACATAGAATGCTTATTCCAGTCTGTTGTTATGAGAATGGGAGTTGAGCATAACTTTTGTTTTAGCTCATTGAAAGAGGTTTCATAGGCCTCATTGCATTCAAAGTTAGTCAAAAGATTGTAGAGAGGCTTTGCAATAATCGCATAAATGTGGATAAAGCATCTATAATATTCACAATGTCCCATGAATGCCCATACTTCTTTGACCATCCTAGGACTTGGTAATTCTGTTATGGCTCATATTTTCTCTTCATCAACTATTACACCATTCTTTGATAGAATGTGGCCTAAAATCTTTCCTTGTCTCACCATGAAAACACATTTCTCTAGGTTCAGGCACGCTTCATATTCTCTACATTTGTCAAAAAATTTTGTAGGTTCAGGAATGTGTGTTTGTCTTATGAGGAAATAGGCACACAAGTCATCCACATAAACCTCTTGGTTTTTTTCCATATGAAGCTTTTAAACACATGACACATTAAATGTTGTAATGTAGCAGGTGCATTCATGAGCCCAAACGGGCAACGAAGATACTCCATTCGGTAGCAAAAGCTATTTTATGTTGGTCTTCAGGGGCTATGGCTGAAACCCATCAAGGAAGCTATAAACTTCCTTTCCTCCTACACATTCAAGTAAATGTTGTGTGATTGGAAAAGGGCAGGTATTATGTATGGTTGCCACAATAACTTTCTTCGATTTAATGCATGCATGTAACTTCCTATTCTTTTTTGGGACAACAACCCAATCTATATGCTTTATTTCATATATGAATCGTGCTTTGATCAATCATTCGATTCCTTATTTTATCTTAGCCACATAATTAGCACTCTATATATAAGGCTCCTGTTTACTAAGCTTGGGTCCTTGGGTCATGGGAATTCTATGGGAGCAAATATCTAGATCCACCCCCTTAAAATCCTTGTATCTCCATGGGAACACATCTCTAGACTCCCTTAGATGATTAATCAATGCCTATTCCTCTTGTTCACTTAATTCATGTTCTACATACATACATTTCTCTTCATCGGCTTCAATTGTAATTATAATATTCTCTGTCTTTTCTTGATTATTGTAAGTGTCTCTTATGAAGGTTTCTCATTTAGGAATTTTCACCATGATTCTCTTGTCTTCAACTTAATACTTTTTAAATTTTTTTGGAACTTCAAATAGTGATTTTGCTTCCTCCTCTGGGGTGGGAGATTTCCTTCGCTACTTTTTCTTCTCAATCTAGGTTTCAGCTAGCTGACTGAGCTTCTTGTCTTTGTCACACTCAACTAGATTAGGAGTGGTAGCTTCCACTAAATAGAGATATTTGTCCTAGGAAGAGTAGAATGGCTCCATTATAATGGAATCTAGGTCTTTATCGCTTGCACCTCTTGGCTCTATGGTCATGTCACTACACTATTCTAAGACATGTTCATGCCTCAAGGGATCTATCATGAAGATCATGGGGAGTCCATTGTTCTTCATTCACTACTATGACCATGGTGGCTAATATCAAAGCCCAACCATGAGGTTCGAACTCTTCATCAAGAAACCCTACAAGTGCATAGGTAGGGTTTAGGATGATTCATGGGTGTTGTTTCATACCCAGGTTCTGAGCTTCTAATCTCTTGTCCTCTCTCTTTCTCTGCTACTTTACGCATCCATAAGTGTGAGTCCTTTTTTAGCTCAATTGGATCTCTATACTTCAAGTTATGGACAAAAAACAGAGTAGCAGGAAACACCTACTCTCACTTCTACACTTCAAATGCTTCACACACAGCAAAGTGATTAAAAGAAATAGGGAAGGGGTAGACAACACCTCTAGGAACACATTTCATGCCTCAAGCACACACACAAGCTCATGGAGAAGAAAATACATTTGCAAGAGGAGGAAAATTCGAAATTCAAGAAGTTACTTCTTCAAAATGACAAAAAGTCTCTACAAAAGAGTCACAAGTGACTTATATACATGTGCCCTAATTTGGGTCCTTTCACACAAGAGACAGGAATGTTTCCTATAAATCACTAAGTTCCTACTACTTTACAAGAGTAATATTACATTCTTCAGGGATCATGCATCTAGAGGACTCCTCTACTGCACTTACAAAGCTTCTCAAGTGTTTACAATGGATAAAAGAAATTGAGCCATTTCTTGGAAAATTTGGGGCCTGCTTTCTTCTCGTCATTCTTTTGCTTTTTAGTCTCTTGCCTTGAGTCCTTTGTAATGTATACTTAGAGAAACAATTTGCTGAATGTAATTAATTATATTGGGGCCCTATTGTGCATACTCTAGGAGCATTCATGGCTTGCGGTCATGTCAAGCCTCATATGGAGTGATAGATTGCAGCGCTTTAGAGGGACACCTGTTCAGTACATATGCTACACACATGACAGCCTCAAAGCCAAAAACTCACAAGTCCTGGGGACTATTACATCAAAAAGCAAAAAGAAAGTGAACAAACATAATCGATAGGCGCAACTGCCATTGTTGTTCACAACCACAAGTAAGTATTACAATCCTCAAATCGACTCCTCATCGACAAGTGCACAGCGTGGGATTAAAACTATCGACCTTGTTTATGAAAGGCCAATGACCTACCCAACAAGCTACACGTATTTGGTGTGAGGAAACTCGAGATTACTTATATTATTTCATATACTTGCGCCCGTTCAGTAGCTAGACATGTTGAGAGAGAGAAAGAGGGATAGAAAGAGATAGAGGAGAAAGAGAAGAAGGATAAAGAAGGAAAGAGAAGGGAGAAAGAGAAGAAGTATACATGAAAAGATAGAGAAGGAAACATAAGAAAAGAGAAAGAAAAGAAGAGCGAGAGAGAGAGAGAGAGAGAGAGAGAGAGAGAAAGAAAGAAAGAGGAGTAAGAGAAAATGAGAGATGAAATAAGAGACATAGAAACAACAATGAAGAAGAGAGAAAGAGAAGGAGATAATGGAAGAGAGACATATCAAGAGAGAAAGAGAGAAAGAGAGAAAGAGAGAAAGAAATATAGAGAGAATATAGAAGAAAGAGGGACTCATGAGAGAGAAAAATAAAAAACGAAAGGATTAAAGAAAGAGATAAAATAATAGGAAGGAGCAAGATATGGATGAAAAAAGAGGAAGAGAGAAGATGAAAGCGAAGATTAAAGAGAGAAAGAAAAAAATTAGAAAGAGAGAGAAGAGTAAAGAAAGAGAAAGAAGAAAAATAGGAAATAGGAGAAAGAGCAACATTAATATACCTACCTCCACTTAAATGGCCATAACTCTCTCATACAATATCCAAATTGGATGATTTCACTTGGTATAGGAAGCAAACTTCAAGGGCTTTTCAATGAATGCTTGAAGCTACCATTGGATACTTAAAAACCACTTGTAGAGAGTATTTCATTCTCTGCATACTTCTTCAAGGAGGTATGCTGCCCACTCACATAGCTTCATTGTTTTGGCCATACCTTCCTAACGGAAGCTCCAAATCCAGAAATTCAACTTCCTATAGATTCTGCACTTCAAGACCTTTATTTTGATTTGTCATAATCTATATATTACCATTGAAATCCATCTCTACACAAGCTTTTCGATGGTTGTTGACTAGCAAGAAACTCTCTTTTAGTGAATTGAGTGTCCAATTATGATAATTAGGATTTTCTACTCATATGTTGAACCATTTTGGATAGGAATGAATTATCTATCATACATTTATGTCATATTTTTGCTTTTAAATAAATTCATTTGAATACTTCTCTCATCAAAGTTAATAATTTTGCATTGTATTTTCTTCCAGTTTTAAGAAATCAATATTGGAATGTGCATGAAAGCTAGTTTTTACATGAATTTATCTATGTACATAAAGTTACACTAACTTATGTTGATTCATAAAAGCATGCTTAGATCTTGTTTGTGTGTTTTAGAATCTTTTGTAGGTATTGACGGCTAAAAAAGACATTGTTATGAGGGCGTATAGTGCCCAACAACACATTGTTGGAAAATATTTTTTTTTATTTGCAGATTTCTGGAGTAAATAAAGTGGTTTGCCAACCACTAGGATGATGCCTATCATTTTAATGATTATTATTATTTTTTCACACTTCATTTTCGTGCCGAAATGTTGTTAGAAATTTTGTAGCCACATGGTGTTATATGCCACGTGAGAACTAGAGTGATCTTGTGTTGTGTGAGAGAGGAAGTCTTATGTCTGCATAGCTGAAAGCATATAAATTGATTGAAGTAGAGAAGAAGATGCATGAGTGAATGCATGCATACATAAACGATATGATTGCTAGAAAGTCCAAGTGCATGATGCATTTTTTGTTTATAGAAGATCATTTATATGTATCACCACGATGAGTTAGGGTGAGCATGAGGTATGTGATAGAGGTATCATGCATATGCTAATTGTGCCTTTGGAGAGTAGAGGACAAGATATATACGTCAATAACAACTAAGATGTGTTTTTGACTAGTAACACATGAGCACATAAATTGTTTTTCATGCAAGTATATGTACTTGATATAGATGCTTATCTCAAGTCTGCGCAAGAGTGCTATGGTTATGATCATCAATACAAGTATTAAGTGCTTGTATGTGATTGGTTGTGATGAGATTAATGAATGTGCAAGAAGCACAATGAATAGAATGATGTCCATAGATATTCCCTTTCACTCAAAGGTGGATACTATGTAAAGATTTGATTTTTCCACGAGACGATTTGGATGATTATTTGGTTTGCATTGATCTAGATGATCGTTATAAGCATGGATATGTCTCCATGTCATAATCCATCCAAGAAAATGAATGATTATGTCTAATCATAAGGATTAACATGTCTCATCATTTTTTAGATTTGTAAAAATGATTGAGCAAATAGTTAGTGAGGTAGCAGCCTCATAGAGATTTGCCACGCTTTGAGGAAAAGCCCAAATTTATTGAAATTTCGAAAGCACGTAGCTCTTAGGGTTTTCTTTAAGGTGACCAATTTTCAAGTAATCTGGAAGCTTTTAGATAGATCAACTGACCTTTGCACTAAAAGTGCTACTAGTAGAGGTAGAGGCCAAAAACAAGTGACATAGGCCTCTTGCAAAGGCCATTTCTCTTCATTGGTAGATCCAAATGGAATGATTTTTATTGTAAATGAAAGCTTGATAGATGAACAATGCGGATATTAATTTAAATTTTTTTTAAAGATCACTTGATAGGTGAAATAATCTCTGCACATCAAAATGCAGCCTCTGGAGTTAAGGAAATGACCAAAGACCATGTCACCTAGATGTGCTTGGTTCTGATAGCTCATTTACTCAAATTGAGTGTTTTTTCTTTCTACCATTATCTAAGCACCACAAAATGGTTTCTACAAAATTTGAAGATTAAATGGTCATTCGTTTAGAAGATATAAAGAAAAAAGTAAAAGTTTGCCTCTGCAAAGTTTTAAAAGTTTGCAGGTATATAGGCTTAGTATTTTGGTCATTGTGAAAGATGCAAATGTCCAAATACTATGAAACTTATATCAGTAAAATTCGTTACTATTATCTACATTTTAGTAAAACTTGGAAGAAATTTGACTTCATTTGATAGGTCAAATGGTCTCTTCTTTTTAGACCAATCTCTAGTGAGGATTTTCCAAAGAGGGGTACATGTGTCTGATGAGCACATGATTTTTTCACATTGAAAACTCAAATTTCAAAACTTTTTATTGGAGCAGATAATTTAGTATAAAACATATGCTATACACAAAATTTAGGTATTTTGGAATTTATCTTCAATGCTAGAAGATATTTTAAAAGTGCAGTAGCAGGGTTTCTAGGCTCACCTAAGCGCAAGTGTACCAGAGATAGAATTATACTTTTGAATGAGTATTTGATCTCATTTTGAATTGAAATTTTATGAGACCAAAATAAATAAGCACATCTAGATTTGGGCACAAAGAAAATGAAATTTTGACTTTGTTTGATTAGTCTAAAGGCTTCAAGAAGAGGACCCTGTACATTCTTAGAGTTGGTCATCAAGTGTTCCCTTCTAGTAAAATGGTCATAAAACTCTGAGAAAATATCCAAATCAAGTGATTCTTGTGCCTAATGAAAGCTTCAAAAAAGCCACATGGGTTAGAAAATTTCATACATTTTGAGTGAGTAAAAGTTAGCAAAATTAAGATTTAATCGGCTATTATTGGAAATTGTTTACGCAGGAGACATTGTTGAAAGGAAAAGATTTTCCATAGGTTTTTATGATATTTTTTTGATCTCGTGTGAACACCATGGGCTTTCCATGCCCTATCCTTGTTTATTGAGCATTGTTTTATGCTGACCATTCTCAGTAGGATAGAGGAGACTTTGTCAAAATTTTCAAGAATATATATATAGTGCCATGAGAGCATGGATCAGGAGAGCTTTGCTAGTTGTTCTCATTTCATATAAGTGAATTCATACAAGTCATATAAATTCCAATTTATTGTGAGTCAATATTTTATTCAAGTCACATGAGTTGATAACTGATGCAAGCCGCATCCTTCACAACTCTAGTTGAGTTGATTTATTAAATAGTTTCTCAGTTCTCAACTCAAGATGAGTTGATTTTACAGATAGTTATGAGTGATAGAGTCATAGGAATGACTCTGTTCTTTCCATCGAGGGAAGGAAACACTTCAGGAATACTTCATGATTTCATTAATATTATTTATGGTTATGAGTACTCACCGATCTATTATTTTATTTTTTTGAGAAAAGTGTTTGAATTTGAGTTGAGATGATTTTACAGATAGTTATGAGTGATAGAGTCACAGGAATGACTCTGTTCTTTCCATCGAGGGAAGGAAACACTTCAGGAACACTTCATGATTTCATTATTATTATTTATGGTTATGAGTACTCACCGATCTATTATTGTATTTTTTTGAGAAAAGTGTTTGACTTTAATCTCATACACGCATCTATGTGGGGTATTGTGTACCTAAGTCAAGAAGACTTAAGGACTTGTGCCAAAGAGACTAAATCTCATTTGCCACACAAGTGCGTTGTCGGAGCGAAAGTCACGGTTGGTGGATCAAGTCAACCGCCACAAATATGGCGCACGCCGGGTGCTTGGAGCAAGCTAAGATACAGTAGACACTCAAGGAATGCTTGTAAAGCATAATATGTATTCAGATATCAGTTTTACCTTTGGCTGTAAGTGTTGAAAAATTGTCCTTCAATAAAATTAACTTTTACTTTATACAAAATGAACAGATATTTGTCTCGACAAACCTTGTGAAATGAAACAGTTAAATTCCATTAGTTTCAAGAATGAAAGTATAATAATAACATAAAACTATAATATAGGAATATAATCATTCATTCACTGCACACGTTGAATGAAATGAAAGTTAGCTCTTATTTACATCGGAGTTTGATATGCAAGGTTCTTTTTATCCTACGGTCATAAATTTAAAGTATACGATATGCACTTAAACCGTGAGAGATGTTATACTGTATATCATATGTGTATATATAATCTAGGTTGTTCCAATATGGAACGATGCATTCATCTATCCGCTCACATCTTTACTTAACTTGAAAATTGTGAAGCTTTCTCGAATCTATATGCTTCAATAATTATCCTCCCACTATTCATGTAATTCTCTCCTATCTACCGTATCCAAAATCTAAGATCTGCAAACATCATGCATGTTTTCTGCTTGGCTTTTAATAATAACTATTTAAACAAAAAAAATGGATTTGATAAAATAATGTCAGTAGCAGGTTTGGATTCTAAGTCGAATATCTGACTGTGTTTTGCTGTTTAGACAAGAGAAGACCATGCGTTATGAATTACAGGATTTTTAAATTCAAATTTTTCTCCGAAAAAAATCATAAATCTTTTTGTTAAATACTCATCAAATCTTTTATTCAAACTGGAAGTTCATTATAGTTAGCAAAAAGAAATTGACATAGCAGTCTTTCATGTATATTTCAAATAGCACAAACTTTAAGAGAATCTTAATTTTCAAAATCAATATCGAAATCTTTAAACTGAAAGCATCTGTTCATGGCGCATGTTCCCTATTCTAAATTTGACACATTAATGCATATGATGAAAAAATACAACTCAAAACCACTATGCACGTAAACTAACGTATGCAAAACACGTTAATCGTGATCTCCCAGAGAATTCAACCCTATGAATTCATTACAAATCTCAGGTCTTCGCTGTAACAATTCAAATTCTCAAAGCAATCATATCAGATTATATCAGAGGTATGGATATCCATCGATATTCGTACATGTCATTCTTCAACAGCGGCATCAACTATTATTAAAAACAATATATATGTAACTATTATTATTATTATTATATTATTATTATTATATATATATATATATATATATATATATATATATATATATATATATATATATATATATATATATATATATATATATATATAACTATTATTATTCTTCAACAGCGGCATCAACTATTATTATCAACTATTATTAAAAACCATATATATGTAACTGAGTTATATGGCAAAGTTACACCTCACATATAAAATATGCGATATTCCACAGTTTACAAACGAGCTAGATGCACACATATCAGTGTTTGACTCTGTGTTTAGCATGCTTCATATCTGGATCTGTTTTGGAATGATCATCCAGGAGAGCAAGTCGGTCACTCAGCACCAATACCTCAAATAACTAGTGTGTGTAAATCTCGTATGCAGATTGAATCCTTCTTGTTTACTCTTGCACGAATGAGAATCAGTAGATGCAGACGTTCGCTATGAACAGTAGCAAGCCATTATAGTCATCACATATTCTAACGTTAGTATATATGCAAGCTCATCATATCATACAGATCAGTGGAGATCGGAATTTCTGTACAAACACCGTTGATTAGAATAAATCCCACATGTCTGCATTCGAAGCATAGAAAAAATTTACGATTCCCTTTGTTCTGCAGTTCAGTTTCTTTTGTGTCTTGTTATGTACGCGCACATCTGCTCAAGGAAAATAAGCACCGATAACGATCATGACCATAAAAAAAACTTATCTTTGGAGCCTTCCCTTTGTCATCGCAACCAGCTCATCCTCCTGATCTTCGCTTGTTTTATTCAATTCTGTTGTTGAGCATTCCCCACGAGGCTGATCGGTTGTAGAGGATTATCGTGTGATTTTCTCCTTATGCATGCACGCTCCTCGTGATATGTCTCAGAGACCTCCCCTCCATCAATCAGTTTGCATCCCAAAAGATTCTGTGGCTCCCCCCTTCCTCTATCCGTCAATCCTCTGCATGCATGAAGAAGTCCGCCCCAGAACATGCGCCAATTGCCACCTTTGATGATGGATCCTCCTCGTACGATCCTTTTGTCTCAGAGTCCTCCCCTCCATCAATCAGTTTGCATCAAAAAGATTATGTGGCTCTCCCCTTCCTCTATCCGTCAATCCTCTGCATGGCGCGTCCTCTTTTAATCAGCGCTACTTTTTTCCTCTGCAGCCCATTCCTAATGCATGCGCCTCCTTTTCTCATGCATTCCTTAGTGAACAGGAAGTTATCAAAAGTGGACGGATGACAGAGAATTGATTCGATCGATAGTGCCAAGTTGACAAAAGTTGGTAGTGCATATGTACTTTCATCACCTCTCGCAACATCGACAAGCTCTAGAAACAATTCTCAGATAAAAGCGTGAGCGTCCATTGAATTTTATTCACAAACCGTGAATGAGTTGTTTGTATTGACTTGTCTTCGAAGTAAGGAGAGTATTTCTCTCCAACAGCGTATAGTGGGGAATTGACACATGCTGATTTGTCAATCCGATGAAACGACCTAACCAAGTGTATGAGGACATGTGCACACGTGATGGAAAATGAAGTGGTTGCGCACGTGATGGAAAATGAAGTGGTTCAGCTTATATGTGTGAGAAAAGACTAATCCACCTCTCTAACTCACTTAAATACCGAAAGTGTCTGTCGCGATTCGACTTACAACAGTTTTCACTAAATCAAGGATTTCTCCCAGCTCTAAACTCCGAATATGGAAAATAGCAAGTTCATTTCGAAGCTCTCGACGAGACGCTTCTATTAGACATGGTCTCACTCAATTTTGACAATCGTGCTTCAATTTAGAACCAAAATAGTGAATGGAGAAAAACACCCACACTCAGTGCACAACTCGTACAAGCTCACACACACACTACAATAGCTCAAAAACAGTGGGGAGGGGAAGACAACAGTTTGACACACAGATTCCAAGCATTACACACACATAGAAGATAAAAATCTGCAAGAAAGAAGCAATTTCGAAAATCAGGAGCTCTCCTTCTTCACAATGGCAAAAAGTGTCTATAAAGAGTCACAAAGTGATTTATATACATGTGCCCTAAAATTGGTCCTTTCACACAAGAGACCGGCACTTTATTACTAAAAAGTGAATTTCCTACTAATTTACAAGGAATATATTACAATAAGTTGCGATTATGCATCTAGAGGACTCCTCTAGTGCATTTACATGGCTTGAGGGAATTTCCTAAGACTTTGAAGAAAAAAAATGTGCCCATTAATTTGAAAATTTTGGGGCTCCTCTTTTGTGCCTCTTTACTTTGCAACACTCTCCCCCTCTTTGTGTTTGTAGTCCCTTAACAGGCTTTTGCTTCTCGTTTGTAGCTCATCTAAGAGTTCTCAATACACGCACCCAATGGTCAAAGCAGCAACAAGGACTGTCAGACAATTGGTTATCTTATCCGAGGTATGTCCTTTGCTTCTGTTTTCCCATTCGTATTCAGTACATCACAAATCTGGGTTGCTGCATTCAGTCGGGCTACCATGCACGCCACCAGTGACTAAGAATGTGTTGTTCTTAGTCACCCTCTTCAACTTCTAAGCCACTGCCTCTTTCTAGCTTTTGGTCTTCTGATTTGTCTTTATCTTCACACATCTGACCCTGTTGTATTGCTTTGAGCCTGTTCATTTTTGGCCATTGCAGGCTATCAGCGGGAGGATTATTACCTGCCAAGTATCTTCTTGCACTTCTTCATGGATACTTCTTGGCCCTGGTCCGTCCTTCCCATGAAATTTCCTCGTTGTTGATATTCTTTAATTTCAGTCCTTAGGACCTGGATGTTTGGCATTGTTGCCTGATGTGTGCCCCTGCAGGTCTTTGGGTAGAGGGTGGTTCTTTTGCTTTATTATCTAGATTCTTTATTGAGCAGTTTTGGTCTTTGATTTTCTTCTTCTTCTCTTCTTACTTGATTCCCCTTCCACACATCCCTCCTCCTGAACTCTATCGTCCCCGACAGGCTTTTTGTGGCGACATGAGTACATTTGAATGGTGGTTTGCTCTCGTTGATTAAGCAAGTTGGGGTGACATATCATAAACTCTTTCCACTCTGTTGACTTCACTCCATCCTCTAGTGCTTGTTGGTGATCCGCAAAAAAGCTTGTTTCGTAAGCCACTAGTCGTGCATTAAGATTCGAAGTCATCTTTACAAAAATTTCTGAATCAATTTCGAAGAAGCCAGTGAAAAATGCTTCTTCAAATGTCTGCATATATGTTCTTAGCAAAAACATAAATCTTCAATAGTATGCCCTAAGTGTTAAGCGGTTCGGGATGATGGAAAGATAAAAAATGAGTGCTTCAGAACCTTGTGTAATGTCGATGAAGTTTAAAAATGTATATTTGGCGTGTTGGAAGACTTTAATTAATGTCAAAAGCATGCTAAAAATTTTATTGGTCATTTTGACGGCTAAGTTCGGTATAGTTGCATATCTAGCAATCCAAAATTCCACGGTTTTCACCATGTACTCTTCCGTTGGTAGGTAATTATGCGGTGGGCTAGGTAACATTGGATAATTCAGCCATTGATTATTTATGCTACCATAGCGCTGTCCTTCCCAAAATTGCGACCAAGAGCATCTACAAGGTACTGGACAAAAAGATGGGTTTACCTGAAGTGCGTATGGCGATGCTTCCCATTGTACCCATAGTGTAGGATTCTTTTCCAAAATTTTGTGCCTCCAGATAGGATCAGCCTTTTCAAATTCTTCTTGAGTATAATTGAATGTATCTTTGCTGAATTGGAGGTTGGTGTTAGGATCCTTATTTGTCGCTATCTTTATATATTGCCGTGTTTGTTCCTTAAGTAGTCCATATGGTACATTAAATGGCTTCAAAACTTATTCCAAGTTTTTTCTCTCAATCTTAGCTTCCTTCATGACCTGGATTATTTGATCTTCAAATTCAGCAGTAAGCTGGGACACCAATAGTGCCCTCTCATGTCTTCTCAGTTCTGCAATATCCCGATTATTACATTCAAATTGGATCTCTGTGTCCTCCCTTATTGGTGAATGATGTAAGGGGGGAGAGAGAGGACATACCTCAATCTCCTCAATAGCCGTTGTGGATTTTGGAACTACTAGTGTCCCCTTAGTCGCCTTCTGCTCTAGCCTCTCTTGTAGCTGCTTTATCATATCATCCTTTTGGTTGATTTCTTCATTGGCGTCCTTGTTTTTGAGAATTTCTTCAGCTACTATAGCAAGGTGTTCAGTGTCCTCTTTACATTGTGCCATATATCTATTCTCGGCTTTCTTCCACTTCTTCCTTAGGGCTGCAGTATCATCCATACATCTTTTTTCCTATTCAGTAATGACTGCCTGCTCTTGCTTGAGCTGATCTTCATACCTGGCTATCTTTTCCTCCATTTCCTTCATGTCTTTTTCTAGTTTTTCTTGAACTTCAATAGGCTGATCACTCAAAAGAGCTATCATTAGCTCCTTGTTTCTGTTCCTTCGGTTTTCTGCTTCCTCCATATATACCTTTATTTGTGATTCTAGTATTTTACTTCTTGCATTCATCCTAGTTTTCTCAACCTCGCTAACCTCATATTTCTTCTGTAATTCCTGTAGTTGTTCTTTTAATTTTGCATTTTCCGTCTCTAAAGTTTTGCACTACTTCTTGGCTTTTTGAACTTCATTTTCTTTGTGTGTAATGTGCTCTCGTGCTAGACCTAATTGCGCTGAAAGGTTCTTACCCATTTCATGAAGTTCATGCTTTTACTGCATCGCTTTGTCATAGTCTTCATCAGCCTCAAGCATTAACTGTTGTGTATCCATTGCGGTTCTGATCATGTTTTGCACTACTGGCTTGAGCTGAGCGATGTCAACATTCAACCACGTTCTTAGAATGCTTGGAGCTTCTCCTGTTTGTACATCCTTTCCGTGATCCACATGGATAGTTTCGTTGTGTGGTTGTCTGATTTGTAGTTGAATTGCCGACTCCTTTTGTTCTTCTTCTAGGTCAATAGTTTTCATGGCACTCCCTTGAAATGTGACATCCATGGGGGATGGTTCTGCCACAACCCTTATCGGAGTGAAGGGTTCTGATTCTTCCACCGAAGCTTCTTTTGGTTCTTCCTTTGGATTCTTGAGTGAGTCCTCTCCTTTAAGCATTGTCTCTTTGATTTGAATTTTTGAAGTCTCATTTATTTGGATGACATGTACCCCTTCTTGGTTTGCCTCCTTGCCTTCGTTGTCTTGATCGGGGTGGACAGTGTTGTCATCCACCTTCATGTCCCCTTCTGCTTCATTATAGTTTACTTCATTAAGTTCCTCCCATTGTCCATCATCCTTGGATTCACTTTGAATGTCCACGTTTAATAAAGATGTGTCGGGTTCTTCTTGTGCATCCGAAGATGAGCTTGAATTATCCAACCTGATTTCTCTATAACGATGTACTTTGGTGAGCTTTGTTTTAGCTTCCGTATTGTTGTGGGCTTGCTGATAATGGTGCCCTTGCACTAGTAGATTAACTTGCCCTTCTATATATTGGTGTGTATCTTCCAGGGCTTTAGTTAAGTCTTCTTCTCTAATTGGTCTTGGCTCTTCAATCCTGGTCTTTGGGAGTGTGTGCCCTTTTCGTGGTTGTAACTTCTTCTTCTACTTGCTTTCCCTCCCTTAATCTCTTTGTACCTCTCAATTTCGGTTGAGAGCTAGTTTCTGCCTCCTCAACAACCTTGACTCCTCTTTTCTTCTCGGGGCCTGTGGAAACCTTGTCACACTTAGCCATAGCAGTCGATGATGGCATTTTTTGGAGGTGCTCTCTAATGCCTAAAGCATGGTAGATCAATATGGTCAGAGCTACACTATCGTTCAGGAACTTCTTGTTATTCCATTGCTTCTTCGCCTCGAATAGTTGTTCCTGTATGTATGGAGTCATATTAATTTGATTCCCAAGTTTGATAGCATGTGAGAGTAGTTGAACAATTATCTTCTGAGGGGCGGTGTATTGATGCATGTTTGGGAAGCAGAAATGCTGATGAATGAGTTTGACTTCCTCTTCTATGTCAACTCTATTGATGCCTGTGAATGTTTTGGTCTTTGCCCCTCGACTCTCTTCCTCCACGACAGTGATTCCGTCCTTCTCCCATCCGAAAGCTTCTTTAATCAAATTATGTGTAAACTGAATGAGTACCCATTTACCTACTCCGTCCATGACTCTAGCCTCTAGCACCAATGGGTCATGTAGTGCTAGCTGTAATGTATTCATGACTTGTGTGCACCTTTGAAAGTCAAGCTTGTAGATCGGCAGTTCAAAGTATTTGTGTATACCTGCTTTCTTCATGATGTCAATTGTAGATGGAAGCTCATGCACCACTTTAAAATCTTGAGACATAATTGGGAATTGATGATCCGTATCCATGATTTTGATAGTCAACAGGAAGAGATACTCCTTGGTCGGTTGATCTTCTCTAAACCCATGTCCCTTTGCTTTGGCTACACTCTAGAGAGGAAATTCCAATACTTCCTCTTGAATCGTTGCTTCAGAATCTTCAGAAGCCATCTGCACTTTTAATGAAAAGTGCATTAGCTTCAATAGAAGATATAGCAATTGTGTTGTGCATGGTGGTGACATGTCATTTCTTCACTCCGTTCCCCTTGCTTGTATAAGTGAGATTTCTTACCACATATTCTTATTTCTTTTCTGAAAGAAAACAGGTATTAGTATACCCGAAGCATTTATTTATTTTCATAGTATGTCCATTCCTAAGGAAGTTGAAGCTATGACCTATTCCCCATTGGAGAATGTGCACCACTAATTTTATTTATACATCAAGTGCCCAATGCGTGGCCTTGTAATGTGGCCCTATTATGCATACTTTAGGTGCATTCGATACTTCATGAGTGCAATTTGAATCTTCATTGCTTTGGTGGTCCATTCCTCGCAGTTGCTTTGGTTTCCAAATCCATTTCGTGGTCCTTTGAGCTTCATTTGTTTCCTTTGTTCTTATGTCCTAGTGATAGAGATTTTTTCTCATCATGTTTCTATGATGAGTCTATCTTAGCTTCCTTGTCCGAATGTCTCGATGTAATGTATCCTCCTATTTGCTTATCTCTTGATTGGCTGCTTGTCTGACCTTCTTGGGAATCCATATCGATTGTCATGCCTTCTGAGCTTCAATCAAAGGCTTAGGAAGCCATACTTGCAAGAGTCGTTTTGGCTTGGATTTCGGTGAAGAAGAATGCTTGCCCATCTTTTTCTCCTCATGAGCTGGTGTAGCAATCTCTGGTTTCTGCACTTGATCCTTGCGTACCCATTTGAATCTGACCCTTCCTGGATGCGAGTATTCGGTTGTAGTTATCCAAATTGGTGATCCTTCTGTCATGTGAGAAACTCTCCGAGTGTTGGTTTCCTTAGTGTCTGGTTGTTCACCAATTGAAGAGGTTGTATTCACTTCTTCCTTGGACATGTTAGGGTTCGAACTCTCGGCTTCTTTCAGACTTTCTTCTCAGGGATTTGGGCTGAAATCCTGTTCTAAGTGCTCTTCTTGGAAATCTTCCGCACTCTTGATGGCTTCTAGTTTCGATGAAGGCTTCTCCTCTAATAGACTAAAAATTTCCTTGTGCCCTATCTTGGCTGAAATATATCCTTGCACTAGGTGAATGCTTACTTCATTCTCAATGATCCAATCTTGTCCTAGGATCAAGTCTTCTATTAAGTCTTCATCCTTGCACACTAAGACTCGTTATTTCATGGAGGAATTTCCTAGGTGGAGGGTTACAGTAGTTTCTCCAATGCATTCTATGATTTGGCCTCTGATACCTATCATATGGGCTCTCGTGGGAGTCATAATCGTTTGAAGATCTTGGGTGACATTATTACGTATGCAACAGAGTCCTGCTCCCGAGTCTATCAAGGCATCTATCAACCGATACTCCGTGGTTCCAATTCCTAAGTTTAGATAAGGCTATGACATGTAGGCATTCATCATGTCAGACTTATGGACTTGGTAATTAGCCATAGGGATAGGCTCTTCTCCTTGGAGATACCGTTCGTATCTTTGTCTAATCCACTCTTTTCGTTTCTTAATGCGTTTGAGGTCTTCTTGTCTTGCTTCTTCTCTAATCCATTCTTCCTCTTTCTTCCTATTTTGTGCACCTATGAGTCATGCTAACATTTGATCCGTCAATGGCTCCATGAACCGTTTCACTCTACATCCACTTATGTAGTTAGGAAGAATATCTCCATCCAGAGTGGCTAGATTAACTGCTCCACTCGTTGAGATCCTATTAATGATTAGAGGTCCATATCCGCATTTTTCTAACTTTTTGGCATGTTGCTTCAAGGTGTAGACCAGGACTAGGTCTCCTTCTTTTAGTCCTTTGTCTTTTATGTGAGCATCATAATATGCCTTTTGCCTTCTCTTGGCTGCATAGATTCCTGCGACAGCGTGCAACCTAGTTTCAAGAAGCTTCTCGATTTGTTCTAGTTGTTGGGATAGTTCACGTCCGGTCCATTTATGCTACTAGGCTACTCTCAAAGTGGGTATCAAAAAATCAATTGGTAGAATTGTGTTCTGTCTGTATACTAGATTGAATGGGGTAGTTCCAATGGCAGTCTTGTACGCGACTCAAAAGGCCCAAATTGCATGATGCAATTGTAAGACAATAGTTACGCAATATAACACAGGAGCAATAGCAGAGAAGATAACAGATATAGGAGAATCTCAACAATTTTCTACTAGTAGCAAGTACAAAGATGATGGCGTTGTCCACCCGTGCGCTCTCAAGGTAGAGCTTAAATGGTGATCTAGACAACTCTAGATAGGGAGATACAAGGTAGAGGTATGCTGGCTCAACTCAATGTCTTAGGTAGTGCAGAAGTCATGTATATATAGGATCATGGGTGACCTTCCATGGACGGCTATACATGGGTGGTAGAGCGTGGGCAGCCACTACCCACGTAATTGCCATACATGGCTTAGACCGGTTGAACTGACCTAACAAATATAAATGATTTCTGACTCCGACAGGGAATATTCTATGGAATATTCCCTTTACTATCGCTCGGGGGTGCTGGCCCGGGACCCCCACAAGGGGGCCCGCTGGCCCCCTAGGACCCCCCAGCCAGGGGAGCCGCTCGCCCCCTTGGACCCCCCAGTCGGGGCTGCTCCACGCTGCCCTAGACCCCCCAATTGGGGACCCTCGTAACTCCCTTTCCTTACAATACCTTACATGGTCCAATATGACCTTCATCCAACATGCAAGTTGGGATTCCCATCAATTGGGTAATGCACGCTTGGCTTCTCCTCATAATAGGGGCCTTACAAAATGTGCATACAATCATAAGGGGTAGACATTGATCATATACTAACAGCAATTGTTTGTCCCAGTCAGACCTCCCATTATTGTCAATCTTTGTCAATACTATGCATAATACCTTATTGGAACTTTCCGCCTGACCATTGGCTTGGGGATGGTATGGGGCTGATTTTTTATGGATCACTAAAAACACATTCATTAGAGACTCTATCACCTCATTAATGAAGTGTGTTCCTCGGTCACTCACAATCTCAATTGGTTATCCAAAACGAGTGAATATGTGCTCGAAAAGAAACTTAGAAGTGGTTTGAGCATCATTCTTTCTAGTAGCCTTTGCCTCTACCCACTTCGTCAAATAATCGGTGGCTACTATGATATATTTGGCACGTGACCCTTTGGCCGGTGGGTTAATGGGTCCTATGAAATAAATACCCCATTTAGAAAGTGCTCTAGTACAAACCATAGGTTTCAATGGCATGTCATCTCTCCGAATTGGGTATTTAGCCCTTTGACATGTCTGGCAACTTCGTACATAGGTCTCAGCATCCATATGCAAAGTTGACCACCACAAGCCTGCAAAGAAGATCATTTTCACGGTTCTCTCGGTCAAAAAAATGACCTCCTGCTGCACCTGCGTGTGCCATCTTTAATACGGGTAAATATTCTCCTTCATGCACACATAGTCGTAATTGGTTGTCTTTTCCTCTCCTAAACAAATGTCTTCCCATAAGTACATAATCCGTGCTCATTTCTTCTAGGGATCGTTTTCTTGCTAAGCTAACTCCTTCCTCGTGTTCTCTTGTCTTTAGGAATTTGACCAATGTTTTTCTCCAATTGGGTGCTATTGTTGAGAAAGGTATGGGCATATGATCCTCCGGGATCATCTCTTGGCATTCTGTGCACTTACTTACATAATCATGGACATCCTTAGGCATGTCAGGCTAGTATAGTCCCAATCGCTTTAATTCCCTAATCGTTCCATGAGTTCCTTTGTGTGTCCTCCATTTGTTCACATGTGCTTGTTCAATCAGCTTCACTTGTTCGTCTTCTTCAACACATCTTAGCAATACACCATTGGGTTCCTTATAGTACACACTTCTCGCAATAATATGCAAATTCCTTAACTTTAGAATTTCCTTTTTTCGCTCTTTATTGATTGAGTGTGGTGGGCCATGAGTGAGTATAGGAACTAGTATCTCTGCCCACTTTGGACACACTTCCAAATTAAACAAATAAGTGTCTCGCCGATCATCGGGTACTCCACTTGGTGGTTCTCTGTATGTTAACCTAGAAAGGTGATCTGCTCTTACATGGGTATTTCCCTTTTTCGCTATCACTTCAATGTCGAACTCCATCAATAATAGACCATCTTACCAATCTTCCCATGTTACAAGGCTTATTGACTAGGTACAATAAAGCCTGATGGTCTATCAAGAACTTGAATTTATTAGCTAAGAGATAGTGTCTAAATTTCCTCACTGCATAGACCATTCCTAATCCCTCTCGCTCTGTAGTTGTATAGTTCCTCTCAGCTTGATTCAATTATCTACTCGCATAGGCAATTGGGTGATCTAACTTCCCTTCATCTGTTGGCTGGGCTAAGATACATCCTTTTGTGTAATTAGAAGTGTCAACATGGATATGAAATGGTTTGTTCCAATTCAGTAAAGAACTGTCCAAAACTGGCTCCTAAAGAGGCAGAGAAGAAAGAGGCTGGAATGGTTGTTGAAGAGGCTTCTACACCAAAAACAGAGTCTACTAATCTTGTGCAGGAAGAAGAATGGGTGTTTACTACTCTCTGCAGTTTTGACCCGTCTTCTCATGAGCAGTGCATGTATGGAGTAGACTCAGATGTTTGGTACTTTTATAGTGGGGTGACCAAACATATTACCTTGCAGCGTAGTTTCTTCTCTTCACTCAAGCTTTCCCCTACAGGGAATAGCGTTACATGCACCAACAACTCCTCTTATCTTGTCATGGGGGTTGGTAAGATCATTTTGACTATTGCTCATGGTAGTTCTTTCACTATGTGAGATGCTTTATTTGTGACAGGGATCAAGAAGAACCTCTTATCAGTTTTGCATTAGCCAAGATTAGCTTGGTCGTGAAATTTAGATGACAGGTGTATAGTTCATGATCTATCAAATGGTGATGTGATTAGTGCTTCTGGCATTTTATGTTGTGGGCTATATAAGCTCATAGTCTATGAAATATCTCTGAATGATTCGGCATGTGCAGTACATGATTCTCCCGCTATGTCACATGCAAAGCTTTGGCATGCATGCTTTGGTCATCTCAATTTTGCTAGTTTGCTACACCTACAGAAATCTAAAATGGTGTCCTCCTTGCCCAAACTTGAGGCACCTGGAAAACATGTTTGTGAAGGTTGTATTTTGGGAAAAATGTAGAGTTTCTCATTTACAAAATATGGTTCAGTTCCGGCTACTCAAAAATTGCCACTTGTACATAATGATGTTTGTGGTCCTATGCAAACACCTTCTTTTGGGAATTATCTTTACTTCGTGACTTTCATCGATGATTTTTCCAGGCATGCATGGGTATATCCATTGAAGGCAAAGTCCGAAGTGTTCATGTGCTTCAAACAGTTTTTGGATTCGGTGGAAAATCTTTCAACATGTAAAATGGGAACCCTCCGTTTTGATCGAGGGGGGGAATATATGTCTTCTGAGTTTAATGAATTTCTGGCTGAACGGAGAAGAGACTCCCTCTCCTTGCCCAAGGTCTCTCTCTCCTTGATGCTCTGATACCAAATGTACAAAAGTGGAGAATGACATGCCTGGGACTCACCTCCCAGCTTATTTATAGCCCTTGCCTAGTCACCATCTAGAGTTCTCCCTAAGGTCCCTCTACTCATCTGGCCATCATGAGCAGGTACCTCCTATGAACTCTCTAGCTTTTGGCCTTGGCTATCCCCCGAGCAAGGAACTTCTCGTTCCTCCAAGCATGTACATCTCTGGAATATAACACCCTGCACAATGTTCCACAGTCCTTTTGCAACCAATACATGTCGCATCATATAAGCCCATAAAGAGTAGTTGGTACCATCCAACTTATCCTCAATAGCCAACATACGAAATACATCACTGCTTTCAGCCATGGCCAGTGACGAAAATACCTTGATGTAAAAAATTGGTTGTATCTCAAAAAGCTGAACAGAACTACCCAGATGAATTCCGTTAGACCTGTAGCAGTCTTCGAGATGCTTATATTGGCGAATAGAAATTGGTATATAACTTTGGAACAAAAAGATGAAATAGCCTGCACAAGTGTTGCGATAGTGCATTTGGAGGACGAAAGGAGCTCAGATCGTGATTTCGGCACCACAGAGCAAAGCAGTTTTGATCTCGGAACCACGCTGAGTATGCTCACCAAAATTTGTGGGATTCTGAGACTACAATGGAAGAGGTGTCAACGACGCCCTAGATGAAGTGGCATCCTGGTCTGATACCAATTGTTGGAGTTAGACGTCTGCCAAAGCACGCAAACAACTCAAGGAAGAAGAAGAAGCTTGGAGCACAACACAGAATACTGAATGTATTGCTAGAGAATGTACAAAGATAAGTAGCCCATTAGGGCAATAGGCGTATATACAAGCCGGGGGAAAAAAACCTCCTATATAGGGAAAAAAGTGCCCCGGCGGTCCTAGTGTGTTCATACACATCACTACCTAAATATGTCAACAATTATATGTGCAAGAGATACAAAGCTTCTTAAGTTATTGATTCAAATGCATAGATTTTGGTTTCCACATTTGTCTTTACGTTGTTAGAAGTATATATGAATCGGTTGGTGGATCAGTCCAACTGCCAGATATACATCGCATGTCAGGTGCTTGGAGAAAGCTTAGGTAATGCATAAAACTTAGAGAAAGAATTAGTAGCTCAATTGTAAATCAGTTGTCATATTCGTTCATGTTTCCAAAAAGGTGCTTTTCTCCTACGCATGTAATTAACTTTGGAGTTTCAAAAATAAACCATCTTCAAATGTGGATCCATATTCTTAGAATTCCTACTCGCCCAAGAAAATTGGGACCGAGCACTTTCAAAAGTGAATCTGCCACTGCAGTTGGATGCGGCCTCCTTTGAGAGAACGTTGGAAAGCTTGGTGTAGATCCCACATAAAACCAATCACCAAAGGCAAATTCACCCAAGTCTTTAGAAAAGGTATAGTCTCTGCACCACTACCTTTTGCCATCACTACTAGCACATCTTTGGTGTGTCTAAGGATAGTATAATTGAAGAGGATATAGAAAAACATCATACCGAACGTAACAAACTTCTTCGGCGTGGTGGTTTCAACACCAAGAAATTTGCTTGGGGAAGAATTGGAATTGTTAGGCACACTGAATGTGAGATCTGCTGCGACTTTTGCTCATATGAGACCACAAGGATAAGGACGAGAAATGAGAGATGGTTGTCTCTCCCTCAAGGTTGTTCCTTGTGTGATATTGATGGACACAAGGTGCATTTGCCTCCCTTCTTTCTAAGTTTTGTGAAGGTCAAAGATGCTTGGATACCACATTTTGAACATGTGGCTGATTGTCTCTATGAATTCTAAGAAAGAGAAGGAAATTTATATGGACTAAAAAACATACTCATGCGATGCGTAGGTTAGAGAAGTTGTTGCAAGAAGCTCCGATTCTTAAGTGTGTAGATTATTCGTGGAGTAAGCCTATCATATTGATTGTTGATACTAGCCCTATTGGTATAGGTTGGGTCATAAGTCAAGAAGATAGTGAAGGAAATATATATGCAACTAGATTTCGGTCAAAAAGTTTACATGAAACGCAATGTGAGTATCGTCAAATAAAAAGGGAACTATGGGGTATGGTAATGGCTCTAAAACTGATAAAGAGTACTTTATATGTGCCAACGTTAAAGTTGAAACTGAATGCTTACCTCTCATAGGACTCATAGCAAATTGTTCATTTCCAGATAGAGCTATGCTTACGTGGATTTCATATATAAAGTACATTAATCCGGAGTTAGTTCATATTTTAGGAAAATCAAATGTAGTAGCAAATATGCTATCTAGAGCTAGATATGAAGAAAAATCTTGAAGATGAACTAACAAAAAATGTGAATTTGTGTAACTATGATCTGCAGGTTTATGGGTATGAGCAATTTCATGAGTTACAATATGATGATGAATGGAAAAATATAGGCAAGTATCTGAGCACATTGAAACCATTACCAAGTTGATCTACCCGAAGATTCCATGATATTAGAAAATGAGCTTATAATTTCTTCTTAGAGATGGTTATCTTTAGAGACATGCTAAAGGTAAGGTCAAAACTCCACAACGAGTTCTAGGAAGAAAAGACCTTCAATTGCAAATAATGAAAACAATGCATGAGTCAATATGGGATGGACATAAACGATTTTATGGCAGGGTATGGGAATTTGTGGTTGTGGCATGGTACGATGTCCCTACAATTGAAAAAAAAGTTGCCCTACCTACATTGAAGGAAAATCGAATCTAGATGCATGGAGGGAATCTAGAAGTCATGAGCCGGATGGTATAAGATATATGGCATATACACAGGTTGGCTTTCGAAGATTTAAGGAAGTGATGGGAGCCAAAAGACTTTGGTACAGGTAGGACTGTGCTAATGTTAAAGCTTTAGGTGTTAATGAAATTGCCATTGCTGAAGGACGTTTCGTCCATTAAATTGAAGTCTAACAATTCATTGTTTCTTCTACTTTCTTGATCTAACTAGCGCAATGTCTTAAACTTATATTTGGAACGCTCAACCATGATTTCATTATAAACAGATGTTTACATTACGAGCATTATGATATTCAACTGCGCGTTGATATAGTTTAAACATGTTCCTTAGGGAGATAAACAAAAGAGATATATAGAACGACCAAGCACTACATGAGAACTTATTGTTTTCCAATTTTTGTTAGTTACACAATCGATTATGATTCTTGAGAACTATAAAGGAACATTAATTCATGTGTGATTATGGAAATTAGATACATGATTGAATCGTGAATCTATACACACCAATTGATAAGATTGGTCTATTGAAGAGCTCAAAAAGAAATGAATGGTTGTCAATTGTGTAGAATATAATGATATCGATACCGTCAAACATGATGCTTGAATAAATATAGCAATTTGTTTCTAAAGTTCTTGACATGAAGATATGGTTTCAATTGAACTACTAATTATTTCATTGTGTTTCCAATCACTTGAGCTTGCTCCAAGCACCCAACATGCACCGTTGGATTTGGGAGTTGGCTTGATCCACCAACCATGGATCCACATAATTCTGACAACGTGATTGTTCAGTATTAATCTCGTGTTGCCAAAGTAGGCAAGTCTTACCATGGTGAAAGGTTGGTAGGTGTTCGTGTCCTCATGTTGTGCTCTAGCATGGTCATTGACCATTGGCTTGTCTCCCGTTGTTGATGGATGTCCTTGTTGATGGTTCTCATTGTAGATTCTTCAAGTGCACAATCGTATTCTTTCTCTTTTTTTTGGAACATTGTCTCAAAACAAGAAGAAAGATATTAGCATCAAAAATATTTTACATATGTCCCATGTGTCACATGTGCCTGGGATTCTTAATTGTGTCTATGCACGATCATGTAATGTGGCCCTATATTGATGCATAATTTGGAAGTGCATGACTTGAATAGAGCGAAAGACAAGGTTATGACAAAGGCACATGGTTGTTGCACGTCGAGGCTTTCAATGTTCTTGGCAGATGTTGTTGCAGCCTTGGTTGGAGGTATCGATTGGATTTCAAAGGACAACTGATTGTAGGGACCCATTTTAGAATTGTGTTGGGTTGTGTAAAAGTCCTTTTTAACTTCTTCTTCTTTCATTAGTTGCTTAAATTTTGCATCCAGCATGGTTGGTTCTTTGCTTCTCTAGATGTTGTTGGTACTTTTGGCTTGCAAACCCATATCCTTGATGATCGCCTTCTTTACTTTTTTCGAAGAGGTGATTTTATCTTCTTTGGCTCTCTGTGCTCAGTTCTTACCCTTTTCTCTCCTTGGCTTCTTTATTGTGAGCTCTGGATTTGTGAGCATGCAATTGTCTAACTCTAATGTAATTTATTCTTCTTCTTCTTCTATTAAATAAAAAGGAATGTACAAGAATGACCTAAAAATAAGAATACAACAAGTGCAATATATAAAGATCAATACATAAGGAAAAACCTAATGTCCATGAATGAGTGAGCTGGCAAGGAACAAATGTGCCATCACTCTCGGTCGATAAATCTATTAAAGCTCAATGAAGTATCCCTGACATATACCGGCATTGTGGAGGTGATCGCAATCCAAGTGGGTCGGGTCTAGTCATGGCACACACAGAGTGTATGAAGCTAGTGAGTGTTGGAAGGTTTATGTAATAAAAAATGTGAAGGTGAAGATGAAGTTGGGTATGGGGGGAAGAGATGTCATTATTTGATTAGAGAAAGGGGAACATATGAACAGAAGATAATTACTTGAACATGAATTATGAGGACAAAAGAAACCATTCACATGAATTAACTCAAAAAGGAAGAATGGTCCAAAAATATGGAGCTTATTAAACACTTTCCAAATTTAATTCACATTCATAGGTTCTTTTGAATGGAATAATGCATGATGAGAAAAAAATGAAAACCCCATAGATGAATCAATCTCGAAAGGAAGAATAATCCAAGAATGGAGCTCCTTATACACTTTTGAAACTAAAATAAATGCATGGGTGTTTGTGGATGGTATGAATGCACATGGGTCATGATTTATGAATGAGAAGAAAATTATCCTCCAAACCTTAATGGATCATCCTCACTAGTTCAATGCAGTACTGCGGAGCCTTCTCACACATAGAAAGACATAGAAGGTGACATGTAAAAACATAGATGGACAAAGAGATAAGAGACATGAGACATGAATTAGAAGATCTTGTTATGATAAACATATACATGAATGTTTTGAAATGTCAAGCTACGCATTCTACTCGTCAAAGGTGGTCCGCATGACCCTCTCACCATGACAGTTAAACCGAATGTCACACATACGAGGATAGGTCCCTCTTCATTGACCCTATGTCTTTCTAGGATCCTAATGTGTTTCTAAAGAATTCTAAGACACATAAAATGAACTCTAACTCACTCACACGTTGCACTGAGGGTGAGCAAAGGAAGAGATATTGGGTTTACGAGCCTATCCTAGAGGGGAAGTCTAAAAATTGAATTTAGGAACTATGCTCTTACTAGCCCACCTTGGATCCTCACACGCTCAACTGAGCGTGATCGTCTCAAGGAAACCATGTGCTAGCAAGGGCCCTATAGATGCCTAACAATGATGCTCTAGGAGTTTGGAGGGGGGTTTATATAGTTTTTTGAATGAATTTGGGCCCTTGGATCTAGAGAAATCAACTCTCAACCCTAAGATCAGCTTCTTTTGATTAGAACCATTGGATTTATCAAATGGATGATTAGGATTGGTTCTCTATATGATATCTAGGGAAAAGGGGAGGAAAATAGGCACCTTCATTCTCAACCATTGGATCTGGGGCTCATCTGGACTGTCGGATCAATGCTAACATCAATTTGGATAAGATAAGCCACTATTTTTGGAGAAACTTTGCATTATTGATCTTTGATCATCAAAAAAAGCTTATCCGGTGAAAAACCTTGTGGATCCTCCTTGATTTATGCTTTAATGCATCTCCACCCTTGAATATGAGCTCATCTTGACCGTATAACATGGTTCAATCATTGTTTGCCATGTGGAAGCCCTTCAAGCCTTCAATTTTCTTATTCTAGGAAACTGTGGTGACCTTGAAAACTGAATTTTGTGCTCTTTGATCCTTCAAATATCCTTTGATGAAGATAAAAATTTGTAGAGCTATGTTTTGAAAGGCCTCCTTTAGGAATATACAGAGAAAACTCCCATTTGAATCTCCCTTCTGCAAGTTTGACCACATTTGGAAGCTTGCAAGGTGGCATTAAGGTGTCTAAGGAGCTCTAATAGCCTTGAAACTTTGTAGAAATATGTAGGCTCATATGATCTTTATACATGCCAAACCATATAGCTAAAAAAAATTCTTGTACAAGATTTTGTAGGGTCTAAGTGGAAAAATTACATTTTCTATAAAATGCACATGGCATATCAATGTGCTAGAAAATCCATTTTCATGTGAAATTTGGGCTATAGACTGCCTTTGATAGGCTTTACAAGTATATGAATTTTCATGTGATTTGGAGACATTGAAATTTTTACCCTAATTTCCAAAGTTTGACCAGCTTTGACCGCTACCCTAGATTTGCTCAATTTCTTCCAAAGTTTGCGTGTGAACTCCCTTTGACATCTTGGATCTTGGACTTCTCAAGGAATTTTGGCTACCTTCACCAAATGTGTATCCTGTAGGTCTTCATGAGTGAGAAAGAAGAGAAAATCTCGACGACCTTGAGTCTCTTAATTTTTCAACAGAATCATCAAGTCTTACTTTACCTTGTTCTAACTATTTAACTCGCAAACTCAAAAGATCATCAATAGACATGTTTTCAGACCAAGGCAAATTTGACCATGCAGAAATATGAGATTGAATTGGAAACAATGGTTTTTGACAGTACATGTGTTCAACAGGCATATGCCCAGTAGTACGTGTGCACATTATTCTATCTGCCCAGAGTGCAAAAGGTAAGAATCTAGGCCATTGTTTAATGTCACCGTTGCATGCTTTAGATATGGCTTTCACAATAGGTGGATGCCCTCTCTCTATTTTACCATTGTCCTCTGGATTATATGCATTAGTGAGAGACAAACGAATACTGTGATGTTCAAATAACTCTTTAGCTTCTCTCACATTTAACTCTCCACGATCGGCAACTAGTTTCTCTATGTACCCAAAGCGACTTATGACATCTTCAAGAAAGAATTTGCAAACATTGTAAGTCGTCTTAGATCGTAGTGCACGTCCCTCTACATGATTAGTTAAGTCTTCTCTTGCAAGTACAATGTAATGCATTTTGTCAATACCTTTAGGCATAGTTACAAGATCTACTACCCACTTGTAGTGAATATAGGGTGGATAAGCAGGATGCAATGGATCTCTATGTTTGACTGATGAATGAAGTTGACAATTAGAACATGTAGAAACATAGCTACTAATGTCAACATAGAATCTATTTATATATTTAGGTAGTGATGTGTGTGAACAATCTAGGACCGTCGGGGCACTTTTTTTCCTCTTTAGGAGGTTTTCTTCCCCCACTTGTATATACGCCTATTGCCCTAATGGGATATTTATCTTTGTACATTCTCTAGTAATACATTCAGTATTATGTGTTGTGCTCCAAGCTTCTTCTTCTTCCTTGTGTTGTTCACGTGCTTCCGCAAACGTCATCAAAGGTTTGAAAATCTTCTACCTTGATCACTGAGTGCTTGGTGTGATCACCTGTTTGTACCTAATGCTTACCCTTTGGTTCCTCTAGGTCAAAGAGAAGAGCTACATTGCCTGAAACATGATTTGAGCATCCTGAGTCAATGTAGAAGAGATGGTCATCATTTATACCTACTTTTGAGGTCATATTCATAATCAAATGAGAATCCTATTGCTCCTCTGTATAGTTGTTGTAGTCTTTCCTTGCTTTGTAGCCTCCTTGGTAGTTTGTATTATAGTTGTTGTTGTAGTTGTTATTGTAGCTTTGATGGTGATTCAATCTTCCTCTTGATTGTGTATATCCACCTCTTTGAAATCCTCTACCTCTCTGATTCTTGAAGTTCTTGCAACACTCATCTATAGTATGATTTGACAATCCACAAATATTACATGATGAGGAGTTATAAGGTCTCCCCCTACCTGGCTTACCTCCTCTACCCCTTCCTCTTGAGGTTCTACCTCTCCTTGCATAATTGGCTTGGGAGGTAGCTCCTTCATCCTCAATCTTCTTGTTCTTTGCGTTTTCTTTAGAGTTACTTTTATCTATGTATAGGGCATAAGAGCTATTACCTCTTGATGAATATCCATTCTTGTTGAGCTTGACTTCATGGGTAAAGAGTTGCCCCATGAGTGTGGTAAGGTCTAGAATCTGCATGTCCATGTACAAGTCCATGGCAGTTGTGAAGCTCTCTGATTTATCATCAGCTTTAATACCATTGATTACCTGTCTTAGAATCTTCTCCTCTTTAATTTCTTCTCCTATGCTTGCCAATTAATAAGCTACATCTTTGAATTTGGTCACATAATCTGAGGTGCCTTGCTTGGGTTTCTTTCTTTGAGTGGTAAACTCAATCCAGAATTGGTTCGTCCTATCCCTTGTGTTGGAAGAGAAATAGGAAGACAATGTTTCCCCAGTCTCTTGGGATGTCTTACAGTTCCTAATGTGTGGAAGAAGAAAATTAGAGATTGATTTAAGTAAGTATGACCTCGCTAATGCATCCTGGGCACACCATGTAATGATTCTTTCATGCTCCTCTCTTGTAGGTTGTCCTTTGCTTTTGAAAATGGGCATCTCCTCATCTCCTGAGATGTATCCATAAAGACTCCATCCTTGCAAATATGTCTTCATTCTCAAGGACCATGCTTTGAAGTTGTTCCTTTCCAATTTATCAATGAAAGAAGGAAAACCATATCCCATTTTACCTTAGTTTTTCTCTGATACCACTATTAAGAAAGATGGATAAACACTCCAAGAAATCAGTAGGTAATGCTAATCCTTGCTTTGTGCGAGCGTTCTTTTGCTTCAGAGTTGAGTAGTAGGCCCTCTTAACTTTCTAATGACACTAAATAAGTGCCTATGTACTTTGGAAATAATGTGAGAATTGATTGATTCAAATCAAACTACTTCAAAGTTCAAGAATCAATGAAAACCTTTTATTTTTCTTCACACACTTGCTACTTGTTAAGCTCACTGCTTCCAATCCACTAGGAATTAAAAAAATTCCTTTTAGAGATATAAAATTAGTTTAATGAGCTAATGGTTTCAAGTGGAACCACTTAAAATTATTCACTATACACAGATCAATCAATTTAGCAATCAATTCAGTACCCTTGGTTTTTTAGGACCTCTGCAGAGTTTGACCAGTGGGTACTTTGACGTGTTTTTTGCCAAATTTGTTGAATGGTTTATCTTCAAAATTTGTGAGCATGTAGAGGACTTAGAGCTGATTCCAAAAAGCTATAGAAAACTGAAAATGGGTAAGGAATGACTGAGCTATGAGCAATACACAATGACTATTTTGAGTAGTTATGATAGAGAGACCAGAGATGAAAGTATTGATCTATTGTATTAAAAGACAACGTTGTACATGATCATTGGCATGATTATCAATGCCTGATGATAGTGAGTAGTGTAGGCTATTAAATGAGCCTCACTCTCTTACAATGTAATAAAAAAAACTCGAAAATTGGAGTGATCTATAGTTACTAGTTTTTCAATCATCTTTTATAGATGAGTCATTTGAATTTTGAATTTGAATTCTTCATTGGCTCTCACCAAAAATTGATCCTCTAATCTAGGAGATATTCTCTCCAAATAAAGTCGTGGTTTTTCCATCTAACAAACTCCACGAGTTTAGTGGTAGCTACAAATATTCCTTTAAGTCAAATAGACTTTTAGAAATGGTAAAAGATAAAGACTTCATAGCAATGGCTCCCATGGGTCTTCAAACATTTGCACATAAGGTCTTTATGTCTAGCCAAGTGTGATAGGCTTGATATTTACACCAACAAATCTTATCTTTTGTCTTATTGGAGCTTGAGCTTTAGGTACATAATATATCCAATTGGCATATTTTGACCCATAAGAGTCTCCATAGCCATCATAATCATAAAAGTGCATTAGCTTCAATAGAAGATATAGCAATCGTGTTGTGCATGGTGGTGAAATGTTGTCATTTCTTCACTCTGTTCCCCTTGCTTGTATAAGTGAGATTTCTTACCACATATTTTTATTTCTTTTCTGAAAGAAAATAGGTATTAGTATAGCCGAAGCATTTATTTATTTTCATAGTATGTCCATTCTAAGGAAGTTGAAGTTATGACCTATTCCCCATTGGAGAATGTGCACAACTAATTTTATTATGTACATCAAGTGCCGAATGTGTGGCCTTGTAATGTGGCCCTATTATGCATACTTTAGGTGCATTCGATACTTCATGAGTGCAATTTGAATCTTCATTGCTTTGGTGGTCCAATCCTCGCAGTTGCTTTGGTTTCCAAATCCATTTCGTGGTCCTACGAGCTTCATTTGTTTCCTTTGTGTCTTCTAATGTCCTAGTGATAGAGGTTTTTTGTCTTCATGTTTCTATGATGAGTCTATCTTAGCTTCCTTGTCCGAATGTCTCGATGTAACGTATCCTCCTATTTTCTTATCTCTTGATTGGCTGCTTGTCTGACCTTCTTGGGAATCCATGTCTAGCTGGTGTAGCAATCTCTGGTTTTTGCACTTGATCCTTGTGTACCCATTTGAATCTGACCCTTCCTGGATGCGAGTATTCGATTGTGGTTATCCAAATTGGTGATCCTTCTGTCATGTGAGAAACTCTCCGAGTGTTGGTTTCCTTAGTGTCTGGTTGTTCACCAATTGAAGAGGTTGTATTCACTTCTTCCTTGGACATGTTAGGGTTCGAACTCTCGGCTTCTTTCAGACTTTCTTCTGAGGGATTTGGGCTGAAATCCTGTTCTAAGTGCTCTTCTTGGAATTCTTCCGCACTCTTGATGGCTTCTAGTTTCGATGAAGGCTTCTCCTCTAATAGACTAAAAATTTCCTTGTGCCCTATCTTGGCTGAGATATATCCTTGCACTAGGTGAATGCTTACTTCATTCTCAATGATCCAATCTTGTCCTAGGATCAAGTCTTCTATTAATTCTTCGTCCTTGCACACTAAGACTCGTTGTTTCATGGAGGAATTTCCTAGGTGGAGGGTTACAGTACTTTCTCCAATGCATTCTATGATTTGGCCTCTGATACCTATCCTATGGGCTTTTGTGGGAGTCATAATCGTTTGAAGATCTTGGGTGACAGTATTACGTATGCAACAGAATCCTGCTCCTGAGTCTATCAAGGCATCTATCAACCGATACTCCATGGTTCCAATTCCTAAGTTTAGATAAGGCTATGACATGTAGGCATTCGTCATGTCAGACTTATGGACTTGGTAATTAGCCATAGGGATAGGCTCTTCTCCTTGGAGATACCGTTCGTCTCTTTGTCTAATCCACTCTTTCCGTTTCTTAATGTGTTTGAGTGCTTCTTGTCTTTCTTCTTCTCTAATCCATTCTTCCTCTTTCTTCCTATTTTGTGCACCTATGAGTCATGCTAACATTTGATCCGTGAATGGCTCCATGAACCGTTTCACTCTACATCCACTTATGTAGTTAGGAAGAATATCTCCATCTAGAGTGGTTAGATTAACTGCTCCACTTGTCGAGATCCTATTAATGATTAGAGGTCCATATCCGCATTTTTGTAACTTTTTGGCATGTTGCTTCAAGGTGTAGACCAGGACTAGGTCTCCTTCTTTTAGTCCTTTGTCTTTTATGTGAGCATCATAATATGCCTTTTGCGTTCTCTTGGCTGCATAGATTCTTGCGACAACCTGCAACCTAGTTTAATGAAGCTTCTCGATTTGTTCTAGTTTTTGGGATAGTTCACGTCTTGTCCATTTATGCTACTGGGCTACTCTCAAAGTGGGTATCAAAAAATCAATTGGTAGAATTGTGTTCTGTCTGTATACTAGATTGAATGGGGTAGTTCCAATGGCAGTCTTCTACGCGACTTGAAAGGCCCAAATTGCATGATGCAATTGTAAGACAATAGTTACGCAATATAACACAGGAGCAATAGCAGAGAAGATAACAGATATAGGAGAATCTCAACAATTTTCTACTAGCAGCAAGTACAAAGATGATGGCGTTGTCCACCCTGCGCTCTCAAGGTAGAGCTTAAATAGTGATCTAGACAACTCTAGATAGGGAGATACAAGGTAGAGGTATGTTGGCTCAGCTCAATGTCTTAGGTAGTGCAGAAGTCATGTATATATAGGATCATGGGTGGCCTTCCATGGACGGCTATACATGGGTGGTAGAGCGTGGGCGGCCACTGCCCACGTAATTGCCATACATGGCTTAGACCGGTTGAACTGACCTAACAAATATAAATGATTTCTAACTCCGACAGGGAATATTCTATGGAATATTCCCTTTACTATCGCTCGGGGGTGCTGGCCCAAGACCCCCACTAGGGGGCTCGCTGGCCTGCTCGCCCCCTTGGACCCCCCAGTCGGGGCTGCTCCACGCTGCCCCGGACCCCCCAATTGGGGACCCTCGTAACTCCCTTTCCTTACAATACCTTACATGGTCCAATATGACCTTCATCCAACATGCAAGTTGGGATTCCCATCAATTGGGTAATGCACGCTTGGCTTCTCCTCATAACAAGGGACTTACAAAATGTGCATACAATCATAAGGGGTAGACATTGATCATATACTAACAGCAATTGTTTGTCCCAGTCAGACCTCCCATTATTGTCAATCTTTGTCAATACTGTGCATAATACCTTATTGGAACTTTGCGCCTGACCATTGGCTTGGGGATGGTATGGGGCTGATTTTTTATGGATCACTAAAAATGCATTCATTAGAGACTCTATCACCTCATAATGAAGTGCATTCCTCGGTCACTCACAATCTCAATTGGTTATCCAACACGAGTGAATATGTGCTCAAAAAGAAACTTAGAAGTGGTTTGAGCATCATTCTTTCTAGTAGCCTTTGCCTCTACCCACTTGGTCAAATAATCGGTGGCTACTATGATATATTTGGCATGTGACCCTTTGGCCGGTGGGTTAATGGGTCCTATGAAATCAATACCCCATTTAGAAAGTGCTCTAGTGCAAACCATAGGTTTCAATGGCATGTCATCTCTCCGAATTGGGTATTTAGCCCTTTGACATGTCTGGCACCTTCGTACATAGGTCTCAGCATCCATATGCAAAGTTGACCACCACAAGCCTGCAAAGAGGATCATTTTCATGGTTCTCTCGGTAAAAAAAATGACCTCCTGCTGCACCTGCGTGTGCCATCTTTAATACGGGTAAATATTCTCCTTCATGCACACATAGTCATAATTGGTTGTCTTTTCCTCTCCTAAACAAATGTCTTCCCATAAGTACATAATCCGTGCTCATTTCTTCTAGGGATCGTTTTCTTGCTAAGCTAACTCCTTCCTCGTGTTCTCTTGTCTTTCGGAATTCGACCAATGTTTTGCTCCAATTGGGTGCTATTGTTGAGAAAGGTATGGACATATGATCCTCCGGGATCATCTCCTGGCATTCTGTGCACTTACTTACATAATCATGGACATCCTTAGGCATGTCAGGCTAGTATAGTCCCAATCACTTTAATTCCCTAATCGTTCCATGAGTTCCTTTGTGTGTCCTCCATTTGTTCACATGTGCTTGTTCAATCAGCTTCACTTGTTTGTCTTCTTCAACACATCTTAGCAATACACCATTGGGTTCCTTATAGTACACACTTCTCGCAATAATATGCAAATTCTTTAACTTTAGAATTTCCTTTTTACTCTCTTCATTGATTGAGTGTGGTGGGCCATGAGTAAGTATAGGAATTAGTTTCTCTGCCCACTTTGGACACACTTCCAAATTAAACAAGTAAGTGTCTCGCTGATCATCGGGTACTCCACTTGGTGGTTCTCCATATGTTAACCTAGAAAGGTGATCTCCTCTTACATGGGTATTTCCCTTTTTTCGCTATCACTTCAAAGTCGAACTACATCAATAATAGACCATCTTACCAATCTTCCCATGTTACAAGGCTTATTGACTAGGTACAAGAAAGCCTGATGGTCTATCAAGAACTTGAATTTATTAGCTAAGAGATAGTGTCTAAATTTCCTCACTGCATAGACCATTCCTAATCCCTCTCGCTCTGTAGTTGTATAGTTCCTCTCAGCTTGATTCAATTATCTACTCGCATAGGCAATTGGGTGATCCAACTTCCCTTCATCTGTTGGCTAGGCTAGGATACATCCTATTGCGAAATTAGAAGTGTCAACATGGATATGAAATGGTTTGTTCCAATTCGGTGTTTTTAGAATTGGAGCTATGCTAAGCCGCTTCTTTAACTCATTGAATGCCTTCTCGCATTCCTCTGGCCATGTGAATTGAGTGAAGAGTCCATACAAGGGTTTGGCAATTATGGCATACATGTGGATAAATCGACGGTAATATCCACAATGTCCCATAAATGCTTGCACCTCTTTCACATTCTTAGGTCTAGGAAGCTCTAAAATGACCTTAATCTTGTCTTCATCCGTGGATATTCCATTTCTAGAGACTATGTGTCCTAGGATCTTTCCTTGTCTTATCATGAAGACACACTTCTCTAGGTTCAGGCAGACTCTGTACTGTCTGCATTTATTAAATATCTTCTGCAATTCAAGAATGTGGTCTTGTCTTTGATTTGAATATGTACATAGGTCATCTACATAGACTTCCATGCCCTTCTTCAAGAAGTCTTTGGAAACATCACACATCAATCGTTGGAAAGTAGCAGGCACATTAGTGAGTCCAAAAGGCATCACTCAGAAAGCATAGACTCCCCATTCAGTTGCGAATGCGGTCTTATGTTGATCCTCAAGAGCAATAGCTACTTGGTTGTATCCAAAGAATCCATCTAAGAAGCTATAGACTTCTTTTCCTGCAACTCTTTCCAATAGATGGTCAGTGATGGGTAATGGGTAGTTGTCACGTATGGTGGCTGCATTGACATTTTTCAAGTTAATGCACACTCTCAGTTTTCGTTCTTCTTAGGCACAACTACTAGTGGCGATACCCACTCAGTGTGTTCTACTTCATATATGAATCCGACTGCTAGTAGCTTGTCTTTTTCTTCCTTAATTTTAGCAGCACAAACCTCATTGTATGTATAAGGGCATTGTTTCGATGGTTTTGTCTCTGCCATCATTGGTATTCTATGATAGCAAATCGAGGGCTCCACACCCTTGATATCCTTATATGTCCATGCAAATACATCTCGATATTCCTGGATCAATTGTATTAATTCTTCTTCCTCCTCAATTGACACATCTTTACCTATGTATGTACATCTTTCTTCTCCGTCTTCCACTATTACTATGATCTTTTTTGTTTATTCTTTGTTGTCGTAGGCTTCTCCTTCTCAAGCCTCTCTCTTAGGCATTTGAATGGCTATCTTTCTCTCTTCTACTTCATACCTTTTAAAATGCTCTGGGACCTCGAATAGGTTAGGATTTCGTCCGGATTTACTCATGTTTTCCTCTTGCTCTTGTACTATGGGGGCCGCTTCTATTGCCAAAATCTTGGTATGTCCCTGTTTATCTTTAGTTCCGATGGTATCTAGATAGCTTTCCTCCGAATCAAATTTTGGTTCCATTTCTATACTTTCATATTCCTCTTTCCACTCTTTTTCCAAGATTTCCCCTGCTTCCACTTCTTGAAGGACAACCATGTACAAATTTACAACATAACCTTCTTCATCTATGCACTTGTTCATAGTTAGAACTCCTCATTCACACATACATCTAAGGTTGCTAAGATTTCCATCCATCCATGCGTTTCAAAGGTCGCATCAGGAAAGATTTGAGGCATGTACCTAGGGTCCTCTACAGGCCGGTAGTTAGGATGTCCTATTGGCCATGGCTGCCTTTTATTGTCCTCCTTCTTGGCTTCTTTACACATCCGTAACTGGGTGTCCTTGTGCATCCATGATTGATCGCTTGATCCAGCACTATGAATAGATAGGTCATCTTCCTCCTTGTGTATGGGATTCCACTATAGTGGGGGTACATCTCTATATGAAAATGTATGTAAGTTTATCTTGGTTGTGTTTCCTTGATGTTGCAGGTATAAAGCATTTTGTCCCCAGTCTTGTACTATCCGCATTTGTCTCATGAAAGGTCGTCCTAATATCATTTCGTAATTGTTAGCCTTTTCAAACTTACAAATGGCTAATGTGTGTTCAAATTCAGCTCCATAGGTGGTTAATTTGATTCTTTCCAATATTCCTAAGGGTTTCTCCACATGACCGTCTGCTAATTGGAGCCTCATGCGTGTGGGCAATAAGGTAGGCTTTTCCCCATTTCTCCCAAATCTCCTTTGTGGAAATTCCTACTCTTGCTCCTATGTCTAGTATAGCCTTGGTCATGTACCCATTGTAAGTGACAGGTAGACATGTATTTGTCTACTTCACGAAATTCTCCCACCTTATCTACTGGGATATATATCTTGGATAGATTTTCTTTTTCCTTGTTTTCCTTTTCATCCTTCTCCTTCCCTAATTTCAATTGACTTGCTAATTGTTTCCATAATTGCGGTTTAATCTGAAGTTATTCTTCCACAGTCAGTTTGCATTGTACTTTCGTCTTCTTAAGTTTTGTTAGATTGTGTGAATTCTTTTCTGAGTTTCCTGTTCCTTTTCCATGTACTGTGGGTGCTCGGATTATCATGGATTCCTTTTCGTATTCTCCCATGTAATTTGGTAAGGTTGAAATGCTCTGCGCTTCTTCTCTATTTCGGTCTAGTCTTGATACTTCCTCATATATTTCTTCCATGTTTGGATTTGGTTGATAAACTTCCACATCTAATTCCTCAAAGGGAGGCTTACTCACTCCTTTCTTCTCCCATTGTTCTTCTCGGATTCTATTCCATAATTCTTTTGGCCAATCAGCCTCTAAGTCAGGTATTGTTGACATAGGTTCATCCTGGGTTCTCTCTTGCTCACACTTGTCATCCTTCTCTTTAAGTTCCTTGTCCTTCACTTTAACACACTCCTTGTATTTCTCCTCTGCTATCCTTGTCTCTGGAAGGGCTGGGATAGTTTTTTCTAGGGTTGCTTGTGCTACCTCTATAAGTTCTCTACATATCGCAAGCCTCTCTTTTTCTAATTCTCCTTGTGGGTAAATCTTGTCATGTTGTTCCACATTTGGTACAGTCTTAATTCTAGCTTGGTAAGCTTTCAACCACATGTCTAAATTGTCCGGTTTTGGGTCAGCTAGAATTGATCCTGGTTTCTCTACTTCTCGGATAAGCGATGGAATGGGAACTTCCTCCCAAATATCTAGTTCTTTATGCTCTTTCTTACTTCTGGTTTGCTTCTTATTGTCTTGACTCTTGTTTTTCATCCATTTATCTTTGAGCTTCTCTCTTCTTTCCTTCCATTTTTGTGGCATATCAATGTGCTAGAAAATCCATTTTCATGTGAAATTTGGGCTAAAGACTGCCTTTGATAGGCTTTACAAGTATATGAATTTTCATGTGATTTGGAGACATTGAATTTTTTACCCTAATTTCCAAAGTTTGACCAGCTTTGACCGCTACCCTAGATTTGCTCAATTTCTTCCAAAGTTTGCATGTGAACTCCCTTTGACATCTTGGATCTTGGACTTCTCAGGGAATTTTGGCTACCTTGACCAAATGTGTTTCCTGTAGGTCTTCATGAGTGAGAAAGGAGAGAAAATCTCGACGACATTCGCCCCCACTAAACCTGCGATTCCTCCGAAAGCGCCACTCTAGTATCTGTGAAAAAAAAAATGTTCCAGGCATCAAATTCTTTTATAAGCAACATACAAAACATGGAAGAGAAAATTGACCATATGCATGAATGAGTAGGCAACGTGACATGAAGCAAAATTTGCATGAAAGAAAGAATTGAAACATGCAACATGAAGATGCATGAACAAATAGGCAAGATATATGCAAATGAACAAGCAACATTGGCAACAAGAAAGAAAACAAACAAGCATCAATATGAAGTGGAAGTGGATGTATTGATTCGTTTTAAGCATCAGTTCCTCTCATCTTGAAGAAAAATTTGTACCTTTTTCATAAAGTAATCTACCTTAAATATGATTATAAACAGAGATTTAGGATTTTCAAGAGACATCTTTCATCTTTATCTTAATTTAGATCAACTTCTTTCCTACATAAATATGAATATGCTCTTTCTCTAATAACATGCAGGGAAATCTAACTAAACTTCACTAATGCATAAATCTGCCTATATAGCCCGTGATTTATTCTACTATGCCTCTTTATCTTCCTTCGGCTTGCTTTTTTTTTTCTTTTTTTTTTTGATGATGATGATGATTCGGCAACTTTATGGTTACAATCACTTTTTTGGGATAAAAGAAAGTGTAAACTTCTTGGTAACATGTAGCAACTTTTCTTTTATGATGGGGAAAAATTAAACCCTGATACAAGGTACAACCATTTTTGACGACGGAGAACAGTCGTTTAAACTCCGATACAAATGCTGCGAGATGGACTAAGGATGTAGAAACATGCACTTGCAGGAGCTAGGATTTCAACAATTATGCTTTCGATACAGGATACATATGCATGTTTATATATGAAAGTCATGTCATCAAAATAAACCTCCAAATCTACATGCCCTATCTTTCCATAATCCTAGATTATAATCAATTTCTTAGTAGATAAATTACTACTTAAGATACAATTTTACACAAATAGAGAAATCATCATTTGCCCTTTTTGACTCAAGTGATGTGGATATACAATGCAATGCAAAGACCAAAAACAAACATGCTTGAAACAAGAATGGAAAAAAAGTAGAATGAACTTGAAGAAAAAGCATAGCAACATGAACTTGAAAAATTAATGATAATTTTATATTATATATATATATATTTTTTCTTTTTTTATTATTTTTTTAGTTTTTTATTTTCATAACATGGATACTCCTGTTTATGAATCTGCCTCATTTTTGTCATCTTCTTCAATGCCTGCATCCAAAATGTACTCATCATTATCAGGCTTCTTGAATAGCTTTATCCTTTTACCTGCAATCAAAGTTTTTGGTGCAACACCATTTAATTCACAAAGAGCATATGTACCATTCTTGTTGACTTTTGATACTATGTATGGCCCAAACCACCGTTGAGTGAGCTTTTTGCATGCATCATATTCAGAGTCAAATGCACTATCATAAATGAGCACCCAATCTCCTACTTCAATGGGCTTAGGATGCAATCAATGAGTTTTATCAAAATAATGCTTGTTCTTCATTCTAGAGTCTCTTAATTTTTCAACAGAATCATCAAGTCTTAATTTACCTTGTTCTAACTATTTAATTCGCAAACTCAAAAGATCATCAATAGACATGTTTTCAGACCAAGGCAAATTTGACCATGCAGAAATATGAGATTGAATTGGAAACAATGGTTTTTTGCAGTACATGCGTTCAACAGGCATATACCCAGTAGTACGTGTGCACATCGTTCTATCTACCCAGAGTGCAAATGGTAAGAATCTAGGCCATTGTTTGATGTCACCGTTACATGCTTTAGATATGGCTTTCACAATAGGTGGATGCCCTCTCTCTATTTTACCATTGTCCTCTGGATTATATGCATTAGTGAGAGACAAACGAATACTGTGATGTTCAAATAACTCTTTAGCTTCTCTCACATTTAACTCTCCACGATCGGCAACTAGTTTCTCTATGTACCCAAAGCGACTTATGACATCTTCAAGAAAGAATTTGCAAACATTGTAAGTCGTCTTAGATCGTAGTGCACGTCCCTCTACATGATTAGTTAAGTCTTCTCTTGGCAGATGTTGTTGGAGCCTTGGTTGGAGGTATCGATTGGATTTGAAAGGACAAGTGATTGTAGGGACCCATTTTAGAATTGTGTTGGGTTGTGTAAAAGTCCTTTTTAACTTCTTCTTCTTTCATTAGTTGCTTAAGTTTTGCGTCCGGCATGGTTGGTTCTTTGCTTCTCTAGATGTTGCTTGTACTTTTGGCTTGCAAACCCATATCCTTGATGATCGCCTTCTTTACTTTTTTCCAAGAGGTAATTTTATCTTATTTGGCTCTCTGTGCTCCGTTCTTACCCTTTTCTCTCCTTTGCTTCTTTATTGTGAGCTCTGGATTTGTGAGCATGCAATTTTCTAACTCTAATGTAATTTATTCTTCTTCTTCTTCTATTAAATAAAAAGGAATGTACAAGAATGACCTAAAAACAAGAATACAACAAGTGAAATATATAAAGATCAATACATAAGGAAAAACCTAATGTCCATGAATGAGTGAGCTGGCAAGGAACAAATGTGCCATCACTCTCGGTCGATAAATCTATTAAAGCTCAATGAAGTATCCCTGATATATACCGGCATTGTGGAGGTGATCGCAATCCAGGTGGGTCGGGTCTAGCCATGGCACACACAGAGTGTATGAAGCTAGTGAGTGTTGGAAGGTTTATGTAATAAAAAATGTGAAGGTGAAGATGAAGTTGGGTATGGGGGGAAGAGATGTCATTATTTGATTAGAGAAAGGGGAACATATGAACACAAGATAATTACTTGAACATGAATTATGAGGACAAAAGAAACCATTCACATGAATCAATTCAAAAAGGAAGAATGGTCCAAAAAATATGGAGCTTATTAAACACTTTCCAAATTTAATTCACATTCATAGGTTCTTTTGAATGGAATGAATGCATGATGAGAAAAAAATGAAAACCACATACATGAATCAGTCTCGAAAGGAAGAATGGTCCAAGAATGGAGCTCCTTATACACTTTTGAAACTAAAATATATGCATGGGTGTTTGTAGATGGTATGAATGCACATGGGTCATGATTTATGAATGAAAAGAAAATTATCCTCTCAACCTTAATGGATCATCCTCACTGGTTCAACGCAATACTGTGGAGCCTTCTCACACATAGAAAGACATAGAAGGTGACATGTTAAAACATAGATGGACAAAAAGATAAGAGACATGAGACATGAATTAGAAGATCTTGTTATGATAAACATATACATGAATGTTTTGAAATGTCAAGCTAAGCGTTCTACTCGTCAAAGGTGGTCCGCACGACCCTCTCACCATGACAGTTCAACCGAATGTCACACATAAGAGGACAGGTCCCTCTTCATTGACCCTATGTCTTTCTAGGATCCTAATGTGTTTCTAAAGAATTCTAAGACACATAAAACGAACTCTAACTCACTCACACGCTGCACTGAGGGTGAGCAAAGGAAGAGATATTGGGTTTACGAGCCTATCCTAGAGAGGAAGTCTAAAAATTGAAATTAAGAACTATGCTCTTACTAGCCCACCTTGGATCCTCACACGCTCAACTGAGCGTGACCGTCTCAAGGAAACCATGTGCTAGCAAGGGCCCTATAGATGCCTAACAATGATGCTCTAGGACTTTGGAGGGGGGTTTATATAGTTTTTTGAATGAATTTGGGCCCTTGGATCTAGAGAAATCAACTCTCAACCCTAAGATCAGCTTCTTTTGATTAGAACCATTGGATTTATCAAATGGATGGTTAGGATTGGTTCTTTATATGATATCTAGGGAAAAGGGGAGGAAAATAGGCACCTTCATTCTCAACCATTGGATCTGGGGCTGATCTGGACTGTCGGATCAGTGCTAACATCAATTTGGATAAGATAAGCCACTATTTTTGGAGAAAATTTGCATTATTGATCTTTGATCATAAAAAAAAGCTTATCCGATGAAAAAACTCGTGGATCCTCCTTGATTTATGCTTTAATGCATCTCCACCCTTGAATATGAGCTCATCTTGACCGTACAACATGGTTCAATCATTGTTTGCCATGTGGAAGCCCTTCAAGCCTTCAATTTTCTTATTCTAGGAAACTATGGTGACCATGAAAATTGATTTTTTTGCTCTTTGACCCTTCAAATATCCTTTGATGAAGATAAAAATTTGTAGAGCTATGTTTTGAAAGGCCTCCTTTAGGAATATACAGAAAAAACTCCCATCTGAATCTCCCTTGTGCAAGTTGACTACATTTGGAAGCTTGCAAGGTGGCATTAAGGTGTCTAGGAAGCTCTAATAGCCTTGAAACTTTGTAGAAATATGTAGACTCATATGACCTTTATACATGCCAAACAATATAGCTAAAAGAAATTCCTGTACAAGATTTTGTAGGGTCTAAGTGGAAAAATTACATTTTCTATAAAATTCACATGGCATATCAATGTGCTAGAAAATCCATTTTCATGTGAAATTTGGGCTATAGACTGCCTTTGATCCGCTTTACAAGTATATGAATTTTCATGTGATTTGGAGACATTGAAATTTTTACCCTAATTTCCAAAGTTTGACCAGCTTTGACCGCTACCCTAGATTTGCTCAATTTCTTCCAAAGTTTGCATGTGAGCTCCCTTTGACATCCTGGATCTTGGACTTCTCAGGGAATTTTGGCTACCTTCACCAGATGTGTTTCCTGTAAGTCTTCATGAGTGAGAAAGGAGAGAAAATCTCGACGACATTCGCCCCCACTAAACCTGCGATTCCTCCGAAAGCGCCACTCTAGTATCTCTGAAAAACAAAATGTTCCAGGCATCAAATTCTTTTATAAGCAACATACAAAACATGGAAGGGAAAATTGACCATATGCATGAATGAGTAGGCAACGTGACATGAAGTAAATTTGCATGAAAGAAAGAATTGAAACATGCAACATGAAGATGCATGAACAAATAGGCAAGATATATGCAAATGAACAAGCAACATTGGCAACAAGAAGAACAAACAAGCATCAATATGAAGTGGAAGTGGATGTATTGATTCGTTTTAAGCATCAGTTCCTCTCATCTTGAAGAAAAATTTGTACCTTTTTCATAAAGTAATCTACCTTAAATATGATTATAAACAGAGATTTAGGATTTTCAAGAGACATCTTTCATCTTTAGCTTATTTTAGATCAACTTCTTTCCTACATAAATATGAATATGCTCTTTCTTTAATAACATGCAGGGAAATCTAACTAAACTCCACTAATGCATAAATCTGCCTATATAGCCCGTGATTTATTCTACTATGCCTCTTTATCTTCCTTCGGCTTGCTTTTTTTTTTCTTTTTTTTTTTTTTTGATGATGATGATGATTCGGCAACTTTATGGTTACAATCACTTTTTTGGGATAGAAGAAAGTGTAAACTTCTTGGTAACATGTAGCAACTTTTCTTTTATGATGGGGAAAAATTAAACCCCGATACAAGGTACAACCATTTTTGATGACAGAGAACAGTCGTTTAAACTCCGATACAAATGCTGCGAGATGGACTAAGGATGTAGAAACATGCAGTTGCAGGAGCTAGGATTTCAACAATTATGCTTTCGATACAGGATACATATGCATGTTTATATATGAAAGTCATGTCATCAAAATAAACCTCCAAATCTACATGCCCTATCTTTCCATAATCCTAGATTATAATAAATTTCTTAGTAGATAAATTACTACTTAAGATACAATTTTACACAAATAGAGAAATCATCATTTGCCCTTTTTGACTCAAGTGATGTGGATATACAATGCAATGCAAAGACGGAAAACAAACATGCCTGAAACAAGAATGGAAAAAAAGTACAATGAACTTGAAGAAAAAGCATAGCAACATGAACTTGAAAATTAATGATAATTTTATATTATATATATATATATATATATATATATTCTTTTTTTATTCATTTTTTTATTTTTTTATTTTTATAACATGGATACTCCTGTTTATGAATCCGCCTCATTTTTGTCATCTTCTTCAATGTCCTCATCCAAAATGTACTCATTATTATCAGGTTTCTTGAATAGCTTTATCCTTTTACCTACAATCAAAGTTTTTAGTGCAAAACCATTTAATTCACAAAGAGCATATGTACCATTGTTGTTGACTTTTGATACTATGTATGGCCCAAACCATCGTTGAGTGAGCTTTTTGCATGCATCATATTGAGAGTCAAATGCACTATCATAAATGAGCACCCAATCTCCTACTTCAATCGGCTTAGGATGCAATCGATGAGTTTTATCAAAATAATGCTTGTTCTTCATTCTAGAGTCTCTTAATTTTTCAACAGAATCATCAAGTCTTAATTTACCTTGTTCTAACTATTTAATTCGCAAATTCAAAAGATCATCAATAGACATGTTTTCAGACCAAGGCAAATTTGACCATGCAAAAATATGAGATTGAATTGGAAACAATGGTTTTTGACCGTACATGTGTTCAACAGGCATATACCCAGTAGTACAAGTGCACATCATTCTATCTGCCTAGAGTGCAAAAGGTAAGAATCTAGGGCATTGTTTGATGTCAGCGTTACATGCTTTAGATATGGCTTTCACAATAGGTGGATGCCCTCTCTCTATTTTACCATTGTCCTCTGGATTATATGCATTAGTGAGAGACAAACGAATATTGTGATGTTCAAATAACTCTTTAGCTTCTCTCACATTTAACTCTCCACGATCGGCAACTAGTTTCTCTATGTACCCAAAGCGACTTATGACATCTTCAAGAAAGAATTTGCAAACATTGTAAGTCGTCTTAGATCGTAGTGCACGTCCCTCTACATGATTAGTTAAGTCTTCTCTTGCAAGTACAATGTAATGCATTTTGTCAATACCTTTAGGCATAGTTACAAGATCTACTACCCAGTTGAAGTGAATATAGGGTGGATAAGCAGGATGCAATGGATCTCTATGTTTGACTGATGAATGAAGTTGACAATTAGAACATGTAGAAGCATATCTACTAATGTCAACATAGATCCTGTTTATATATTTAGGTAGTGATGTGTGTGAACACTCTAGGACCGTCGGGGCACTTTTTTTCCTCTTTAGGAGGTTTTTTTCCCCTGCTTGTATATACGGCTATTGCCCTAATGGGATACTTATCTTTGTACATTCTCTAGTAATACATTCAGTATTATGTGTTGTGCTCCAAGCTTCTTCTTCTTCCTTGTGTTGTTCGCGTGCTTCCGCAGGCATCATCAAAGGTTTGAAAATCTTCTACCTTGATCACTGAGTGCTTGGTGTCATCACCTGTTTGTACCTAATGCTTACCCTTTGGTTCCTCAAGGTCAAAGAGAAGAGCTACATTGCCTGGAACATGATTTGAGCATCTTGGGTCAATGTAGAAGAGATGGTCATCATTTATACCTGCTTTTGAGGTCATATTCATAATCAAAAGAGAATCCTATTGCTCCTCTATATAGTTGTTGTAGTCTTTCCTTGCTTTGTAGCCTCCTTGGTAGTTTGTAATATAGTTGTTGTTGTAGTTGTTATTGTAGCTTTGATGGTGATTCAATCTTCCTCTTGATTGTGTATATCCACCTCTTTGAAATACTCTACGTCTTTGATTCTTGAAGTTCTTGTAACACTCATCTATAGTATGATTTGACAATCCACAAATATTACATGATGAGGAGTTATAAGGTCTCCCCCTACCCGGCTTACCTCCTCTACCCCTTCCTCTTGAGGTTCTACCTCTCCTTGCATAATTGGCTTGGGAGGTAGCTCCTTCATCCTCAATCTTCTTGTTCTTTCCGTTTTCTTTAGAGTTACTTTTATCTGTGTATAGGGCATAAGAGCTATTACCTCTTGATGAATCTCCATTCTTGTTGAGCTTGACTTCATGGGTAAAGAGTTGCCCCATGAGTCTGGTAAGGTCTAGAATCTGCATGTCCATGTACAAGTCCATGGTAGTTGTGAAGCTCTCTGATTTATCATCAACTTTAATACCATTGATTACCTGTCTTACAATCTTCTCCTCTTTAATTTCTTCTCCTATGCTTGCCAATTAATCAGCTACATCTTTGAATTTTCATGTATTGATTCTTTCATGCTCCTCTCTTGTAGGTTGTGCTTTGCTTCTGAAAATGGGCATCTCCTCATCTCTTGAGATGTATCCATAAAGACTCCATCCTTGCAAATATGTCTTCATCCTCAAGGACCATGCTTTGAAGTTGTTCCTTTCCAATTTATCAATGAAAGAAGGAAAACCATATCCCATTTTACCTTAGTTTTTCTTTGATACCACTATTAAGAAAGATGGATAAACACTCCAAGAAATCAATAGGTAATGCTAATCCCTGCTTTGTGCGAGCCTTCTTTTGCTTCAGAGTTCAGTAGTAGGCCCTCTTAACTTTTTAATGACACTAAATAAGTGCCTATGTACTTTGGAAATAATGTGAGAATTGATTGATTCAAATCAAACTACTTCAAAGTTCAAGAATCAATGAAAACCTTTTATTTTTCTTCACACACTTGCTACTTGTTAAGCTCACTACTTCCAATACACTAGGAATTAGAAAAATTCCTTTTAGAGATATGAAATTAGTTTAATGAGCTAATGATTAAATTAGTTTAATTACTTTAATGATTCCAAGTGGAACCACTTAAAATTATTCACTATACACGGAGCAATCAATTTAGCAATCAATTGAGTACCCTCGATTTTTAAGGACCTCTGCAGAGTTTGACCAGTGGGTACTTTGACGTGTTTTTTGCCAAATTTGTTGAATGGTTTATCTTCAAAATTTGTGAGCATGTAGAGGACTTAGAGCTGATTCCAAAAAGCTATAGAACACTGAAAATGGGGAAGGAATGACTGAGCTATGAGCAATACAAAATGACTATTTTGAGTAGTTATGATAGAGAGACTATAGATGAAAGTATTAATCTATTGTATTAAAAGACAATGTTGTACATGATCATTGGCATGATTATCAATGCCTGATGATAGTGAGTAGTGTAGGCTATTAAATGAGCCTCACTCTCTTACAATGTAATAAAAAAAATCGGAAATTGGAGTGATCTATAGTTACGAGTTTTTCAATCATCTTTTATAGATGAGTCATTTGAATTTTGAATTTGAATTCTTCGTTGGCTCTCACCAAAAATTGATCCTCTAATCTAGGAGATATTCTCTCCAAATAAAGTCGTGGTTTTTCCATCTAACAAACTCCACGAGTTTAGTGGTAGCTACAAATATTCCTTTAAGTCAAATAGACTTTTAGAAATGGTAATAGATAAAGACTTCATAGCAATGGCTCCCATGTGTCTTCAAACATTTGCACATAAGTTCTTTATGTCTAGCCAAGTGCGGTAGGCTTGATATTTACACCAACAAATCTTATCTTTTGTCTTATTGGAACTTGAGCTTTAGGTACATAATATATCACATTGGCATATTTTGACCCATAAGAGTCTCCATAGCCATCATAATCATAGTACTGCTACTCATATGTTACTTCATATTCTATGGGATTATGATAATAAATGTATTAATAACCATACCGTGCTCATAACCATGGCTAGAATTCTCAAAACCCATCAATGAAGTTACAGGTATTGCACCTCTTTCCAAGTTCTCTTCTAGTTGGTTATATTTCACTTGTACTACATTATGAGGGTGGGGTGATTGTTGTCCTAATACCAGTTGGGGTTGAGTTTACCCATGATACTCATATGATCATTGAACCACTGCATGTCTTTAATATGTAGCATACCTTAGAGCCTCCCTAACTTGTTATCTAGGTGGATAATTTTATAGCCTAGGTTTTTGAGGTGGATGATTCTTGCTCTCTAACTTGTTCTCTAGGTTGTCTATTGTATGGATAATTCTTAGTATTATGAATAGTGCACTTCTACTCAATGTGACAGTAAACTCTTGGTCCCTTCCATGGTCTTCCATAGTATTCGGTTGTGGTGAGGCAAGTCCTCCTCTTGCACAAGCATGACATGGATGATTGCCTCCACAATGATTGGATTGTCTCAAGATCAACATTCACATGGGTTGATCTTGATACGGTTTTGGCCCTTGTTGGTTTTGAATCCATGCTTTTTGGAAATCAATTCATCCACATTCTTAGGGTGAAAAAATATGCTACTAAAGGCATCTTCATAATATGCTAGAGGCTAAGGAATTTCTAGGCTGTTAGCTGAATTGTCCTCCAAATCCATGCATTCTTTAAGAGAAGCATGCAAAGTATTGAGTCCCTTGACATACAGTAAGTCTCTCAAGTGTGCATTCCTTAATCCATCAAAAAATAATTAGATAATTGTTTGTTGGGTAGGCATTTCAGTTGCTGGGAATCAATGAACGTATTTAAAGCTTTTGGTTGCTAGCCTTATAGACTCATTATTCACTTATTTGAAGCTATGTATTAAAGAAGAAGTATTATGCTTAATTCCTCTCTTTGCAAAATCACCAATGAACTCATTCAACAATTGCTCAATATAAACAAATTCACCACGATCCAAAGGTTTTAACCATGCCAAACTTATTCCAAGAAATGTGAGTCCAAATGCTTTATACTCAACAAAGAATTCATGTACTTTCTCAGCCGACAACACTTATTTTAACTCGACCAAGTGATCATAGTGATCTGCAAAACCCTCAAAGTGACTTTTCATGCTGTTTACAGTCAAGGAGGTCTTTGAGGAAATGGTGGTCTGTTCGTCATCTGAGCTTCCATTTGAGGGCTAGGCGTAGTGATATTTTCTAGCATTGCAAAATGATCATGAGATCTCTAAGGAATATTCTTCCAATTACATTGCCCTATGTTAGGGTTTCCTTGGCTCTCTTGTTGGATCTATAGGTTGTGAGAAGAAGTTCTATGTTCCCTAAGAGGAAACACTAGAAATGCCATATGTTGGAGGCTTGATCGTTTCGCGTTTGTCACTTCTCATTACCTTCCCTTATCTTGATTCAAATAGGTGACTCTTGAGGATTTGTTTGGATCATGCAAATCATATGTGGTATTAGGGTTAACGTTGCTTCTTGTTAATGGCATGGTTGCTTGCAACAACTTATCAATGCTGCAATTAGATAGAAATCCATCAGGTCATCATCATGTAGAATTTTTTGACCTCTCAAGACATTAATTACAATTGACTTCCCTCTAAGGGTTGTCACAATATCTTCATCTCTCGTATTGACCACATTAGTTTTTCAATCTCCCCAATATCATTGATCCTCTCAAGCTAGTTGTTCACGAGGTACAAAATGACTCGTTTATCTAGATTGAATCCAGCTTCAAATTTCACAGTTGGTCTTGAATGACTTTTGAAGTTCTTGAGTCTCTTAGTCTAGCAACTTATCTATTGAATTAGTCTAGATATATAAGTACTCTGTATAGGCTACTAGAGACAAAATGAAGGGAAGTTCTATATCCCCCCGTCAATTATGGACATGACTTGAGTAAAAAAGATAGAGCTATGCATGTCTTCTAAAGTTGTCATTGGATCAATCTGTGAGTTACTAGAGGTGTCCAAATACGTGGACTACATACTTCTCTAGGTTACACTTCCTATTGAGGGAATTATGCTCCTTCTGCTCCCCAAGACATGTCTTGATCTCAAGTTCATTCATACCTTGCATCTTCTCTCAGCCTTCCTAGCCTTAGGTTCTTAATATTCTGAAATTTTGAGTGTTTTGTATTAAGATTTTTCTCTAGATGGATATTTTTGTTTAAATCATCTTGAGTATCATTTTTGGCCCAAATGTAACATCCCAAAAATTCACTATACACGATATGTGACCTAGACAACACAGGACACACCAATAAATGATAAGATACCTAGACCAAACGATACATGATACACAAGGGAATGATACTCGATACCTAACTCTCACGACACATGATACAAGTCAAGGTATTGGTGATACATGGCACTTGTGATTGTCGATGACACACGTACTTCAGCAATCTAGTGATACATGACACAAGGGAAAGATGATGCATGATACTCCTAGTCAAGTGACAAAACTTAGTGGTATTGGTGATACATGAAACCCATAGAACACAACACACGATAATCAATATACAAATATAACATGATGACACTCAAATAACTCTGACACACAATACATGAGTATTGACAATACTCAATCAGGACTCAGGTGTCAATGCTACACAATGCTTGGCAAGGTATCGATGAAACATAAGAATCAATCATCATGATACTCGAATCAATGAGTTGCAATACTTCCTTTCAATGTGATATGTGCTCTTGTGCATTTCTCCTGTTACTTCCCCTAAAAGAATGCTCACAATACTCAATGCGTTGTTTTTGCCCACATGCATATGCATGAGCGTAAGCAAAAATGATAACTCTAGAGTGCAGAGCTCACCTCAAAGGTCTCTTTTCTTAGTTTTTAGCTCCTAACTCTGTCAATGTAGGAGCATCAAGCCATAATAGTCTCTACAATAATAGTCATCAGTAGCTCTTCTCACGATACCTATGATTCTATAAATGAATATGAGATGTGGGTTTTGGTTTTGGACCCTGAATAAGGCCAATGGCCACAAAAAAACTCAAATTTTTTGTTTTCTTAGAGTTTTGGGGATCTTATCCTTCTCAAATGTGAGCTCTTCCTCAATCCTAAACCGTAATCTCCCAAAATCCTAAACTACTCCTAAACTCTTGTTACACACCACACAATAGGTGTATGAGAAAACAAGTGCAAATGATCATTCACTTGCCTTGATATTGAAATCCTTCTTCATGTACACTATCTTCACAATGACACTCTAACCATGATGTAGGCACATTGACTTAGGCCCTCATCCCCGGCAATAGTTCCAAAAACATGTGTCTCGGACTCACAAGGTCCATGCACAAGTAACAAGCAAAATTAACTAGCTCTACACATCCTACAAGTGCACATAGTAGTAGTTTAATACATGCAATTATCAACTCGAGAGTACAACCCCAGTCAAGTGCATAAAAGCACATGCTCATAACGTTGGTTAATGTATTGATAGGTCAAACGTGCATGCAAGAGTGATTTTCTACCTCACATGACACCTTCTACATGTGGGTGTGTGTCATTCACGCAACCATTGACACTAAGTTGTCAATTTTTCCTAACTCTGCTAGCCAAATATGGTCAAAATGCTCTGATTTCAAAGCTCTAAGTGAGATGCATCTATGGAACTAGTTTAGGTTCAATAATACGTTTCTGCATTAAGTCACATTCAAGAAACCAAGCATTGGGAATCACCTATGTACACCTAATGAATCCCTATGCTTCACACACACATGATAAAAGTGGAAAAAGGTGTGGAAGGGGTAGATACAAGCACACCTTACATGCCTTAAACATACGTATGAGCTCACGAAGAAGAACATACACAAGCAAGAAGAAGAAGTTGTGAATTTCATAAGTTAATCTTCCATCGTGGCAAAAAGTCTTTACAAATGAGTCACAAAGTCCCTCATATACATGTGCCCTACATTAGGTCCTTTCGCACAAGGGGTAGGTACTTTTTTAGAAATTCCCAAAGAAGCTAGTATTTTACAAAGGTTTTGCTACAATATTTTCGGAATATGCAGCTTTGTACTCCTCGAGTGCATTTACAAGGCTTCCATATTCTCAATGTTTGGGTATGAAAAAAGGAAAATGACTACTTTGAAAAGTTTTATGGGGCCTCCTCCTCCTCTATTCTTCTCTTTACTTCTTTTTTCTTTTCCTCCTAGCCTTTGAGTCTTTGCAACAAGCCCTCAAACAAATTGGTAGATATCAGAGTGTTTGTGGACTACCCAATAGCTCAAAGCAACAACATGTAGTGCATGTAAATTTCAAAAAGCTCACAAGCAACCATTTAGAAACAAAGGGTACATACATGGAGACTTTATGGAGCTTGTCCATATAGATGTTTTGGGGACCAAGCAAAGAACCATCAATCTAGGAATCAAGGTATTATGTGCATCTATAGATGATTGTAGTAGATTGACTATGTTGTACTCTATGAATCATAAAGATGATGTGTTCTCACTTTTAAGAATTATTTGACTCTTGTGGAGAATCAAACAGGTGAAACCCTAAAAAGAATGAGGCCTAATGAAGGGGGAAAATACTTCTTCCATGATTTTTTTTCCTACTCACAAGATAGAGGATTCAAGAGAGAGATTACTACTAGGTACACACCTGAACAAAATTCAGTAGCAAAAATGTACAATATGACCATTGTTGAAGCAACAAGGTCCATGTTGAATGAAATGAAGCTAGCAAATTATTTGTGGGTAGAGGTTGTATTCACTACCACATATTTGATAGATAGATTTCCATCAAAAGAGAAGGGTATGTATCTCACTCAGAAGAAATATATCAAAGATATGCTATCCAATTTTAAAATGGAGAATGCTAAAATTGCAAGTACCCCCATGGAAGTAAATTGAAAGCTAAGTGCTCGTTAAGGTGGCTAATTGAAGATGTAACAAACTCTCAAAGATTTGTTGGTAGTTTTAATTATGCATCATGGTAGACATTCATTATAGTGTAAGCATAATAAGTCAATTCATGCATACTCCTAGGAATCCACAAATGGAATGAACTAAGCCAATACTCAAGTATGTGAAAGGAACCATAAATGAAGGATTATTTTCCATATACGTCTTATGTATGTATCTACTCAACAACAAACAATGTGCACATATGATGAGAAATTCATTGGACTGAGTGAAGACAAATAGACTCAAAGATATGATTGGATTTCAAGAAATATCAATGGTTTGAAGACTCAAGCATCTTAGGCTTGAGGAGGAGTTGTTGGTGCATGAAGCAAGCCTAAGTGCTTGTTTATGCATTAGAATTTCACATGGTATTTGAGGCACAAACCTATACATATGGTTGTATACATTGAAGGAGTTCTAAGGTTAATGTCAAAATTTATCTTAGTAAAAAGTAAAGAGGGTATTTGGAGGGAATTTTGTGCTGATATTGGAAACATTATAGATAGATTTTCTATATTAAAAACCATTCAATCTTAGAACACACTTGAAGTAAAGAGGAACTTCATCCATTGATTACTAATTTAAGATCAATACTCATAGCAATGGATGAATGAAAGATTCTAAGTTTCTCTACAAGATTTGTACTGACACTCTATTAGAGAAGAGAGATTAGCAAATGCTCATAGTTTTGATAATTCCTATAAAGCCAAGAATTCATGAAAATTCCTAAGATAATTCATTTGGATTGGTTAAGATCTAAATTGACATTGGTTGCTCAAGAAGTAAATGAGACACTTCTACATTCTACCAAGACTCTAAAGCCTAGCTGGATACAATAGTCCTCTAACGAAGAAGAGAGCCATCGGATATTGAAGTGAAATTCCATAGAAAAAATCTTACTTATATGTTTTTTGTCAAACTTGAACTTCAATCCTCTCTAAAACAAATTGAATTCAAAGAGATTTCTCAAATTTTGGAACTAGTTTGTAGTCTATCTATTTTGATAGGTCCATTCACAAATAGTGCATGCAAATGGATCCATATAGCAAAATAGTTGGAGATATTTAGAATCCATTTCCTTCATATGAGTGTGTTATGGATGCCGAGTTTGCACATGGGAAACCTCTAAATTGTAAAGTGATATTTAAGATCCACCCTTTGTCATTTAATGGTCTACACCTCGTTTGCTTACTCAAATGCAAAGCCAGATGTTGTTTAGAAATATTTGGGTAGGGATCAATCGGCATAGGAATTCCTTTCTTTTCATATCTAGTCCTAGATAGTTTGATAACGAGACAAATTAGATAGATTAAGACCATGATCAATGAGACTAATCATAGGGTAAAGGGTAGTACTCCGTATAATATGCTTCCACTGATTTTGAAAGGCCAAAAACATATTAAGTGGAGAAGAACATTGTGTCAGGGGAGCACTAGATTGTGCTCTCTGACTACACAAGACAAGATTTCGGAAACACAGTTCTGATTACAAGAATACCCACGAAGGGAAAATGCTACAAGAATATACGATCGATACAAGATGTCCCACAACCCGGGACCAATAGGTATGGAAAACTCGACTAGAGATGATACAGGAGATCCCACAACCCGGGATCGTAGGTAGGAAACAAGATATCTCGATTACAAGAAATCCCCTCAGGGATATGAACTGGATACAAGAAATAACTAGAAAGGATCTCGTACTACGAGATTACAATAGGACAAGAAAGGATGTCCACAATACAAGACTAGACAAGACTAGAGCTAGAAACAAGACTAGAACTTGAACTGGAACTTGAATGTACTTACTTGGAGGTCACGACTCCTTGAGCTCCCAAGACTGGCATTGGCAAGACTGATTATGAATGTGGCCAACCCCTCCTTATATAGGTTTTCAAGGGCGGTTCCCAAGGCGGTTGCGAACTGATGATGTCATCATGATGTCATCGATTTGTAACAAGACCTCCCAATGTCAGAATTCAGCGAATAGACAGTTGATCTTGGGGTTTTGGCACATTCCGGACGCAATGGAAGCATTGGTTTCTCCTAATTCTGAACCAATCATGAGATACAGGGTTCACATGGAATCTTAGGTTCAGGATGGTTTCCTTCGTCCATGACATCACCTCCCCCTCAAGCGACGAGTTCCACGAGGAGCGGTCATGTTATCTGGTCTCGGCTTCGTTGGATTTTTCTTATGGAATTCTCGAACCTTGATTGGTGCTCTCTGAAGGTTTTCTGCAGGTTCCCAAGTACGATCACTGATGTCATACCCTTTCCAATGAATAAGGTATTCCAATCTTCCCCGGGATATTCTGGAATCTAGGACATGCTCGACTTCAAATTCTTCATGATCATCAATCTCAATAGGTGGTGAAGGACTAGGTCTCTCCCCCCTCAATGGTGAAATCTGATATGGTTCCAACATGGATACATGGAAAACTGGATGTATTCTCATGGTACTCGGTAACTGGAGTTTGAAGGTGACTGGATTAATCTTGGCCAAGATGGTAAATGGTCCAAACTTTTGATGATCTAACTTTGCACAAGGCCTTGAAGTTTGTAAATTGTTTCGGAGTAACCATACTTTATCCCCAATTTGATACGATGGATTCTGGACACGATGTTGATCTGCATAGTACTTATATTGTTGTTGAGCTTTATGGATCTCTTCCTTCAGTTCTTTGTGAATGTCCATCAGGTACTGGGCCTTGTCTCTGGCAGCTGGGTTCTTGACATGATTTGAGAGTTGTATATCCATCCTTGGATGTTGTCCATAGTTTGCAAAGAAGGGAGTTTGCTTAGTAGATGCATGAACACTATTGTTATAGGCAAACTCTGCAAAGGGTAACAACTCAAACCAGTCATTTTGGTGATAGTTGCTAGTGCAACGGAGATATTGCTCCAGGACTTGATTCACTCGTTCTGTTTGTCCATCAGTCTGTGGATGATTTGCTGTAGATAGTTTAACTTGAACACCAAGGAGCTTGCAAAGACTGTTCCAAAAGCTGGATATGAACTGTGGACCTCGATCACTGACAATGTCATCAGGCAATCCATGAAGCCTAAATATGTACCTAAGAAAAAGTCTGGCAGTGGCTGCACCTGTGATTGCCTTGGTAGTTGGAATGAAGTGTGCCATCTTTGTAAATCTATCCACAATAACAAGAATGGCATCATACTTATCTGACTTTGGTAGATCTGTGATGAAATCCATCGACAATGAAGCCCATGGCCTTTCTGGAATAGGTAGAGGTTGCAAGAGGCCATGAGGTTTATGTCGGGGTACCTTAGATCTATTGCAAGTATCACAGGTTCGAATGTATTCTTTGACTTCCTTCCACATCTGAGGCCACCAAAAGTCCCTTGATATGAGTTCTATTGTTTTATTTACTCCAAAATGTCCTGCTGCAAGGTTGTCATGGCGTTGTTGAAGTACTTGGATCCTGGGCTTTCCTGGAGGGACATACAATAGGTTCTTATAGAGTAGTAAACCATCCTTTTCCTGAAATTCGTTTACTTCTTGGAATTTTCCTTCTTGAGCTTTCTGCTTAACGTTACAAAACAATTCATCCTGTGGTAGATTCTCACGGATCAACTGATTCAAGGCTGAATCTTCATGATGGCTTGAAGAGATAGCTGCTAACTGGAGATGCTCGGGCTTGAGTAATACACTCTCTTGTTGATCAAAGGCCTCTTCACCCTTCTTTGGTGCAAGGTAAGATCTTCTGGATAGGGCATCTGACTGACATTGATGACGTCCTGGACGGTATGTGATGACAAAGTCGAATCTGGATAAAAAGTTACTCCATCGAGATTGCCTTCTATTGAGGATCCGGGTGGTCATAAAATACTCTAGGTTCTTGTGATCTGAATATACAATGACTTTATGAGCTGCTCCTTCTAGATGGTGACGCCAGGTATCAAACGCGTCTACTATGGCAAGGAGTTCTTTATCATGAATTTCATAATTAATTTCTGGAGGGGAAAACTTCCTTGAATGATATGCAACTGGATGTAGTTGTCCATCATCTCCATATTGGGAAAGAATGGCCCCTAGAGCAAAGTCCGATGCATCTGTCTCAAGGAAGAAGGGCTTACTAGAATCAGGATGAACTAGGATTGGAGCAGTAGTGAATGCTGATTTCAAGGTCTGAAAGGCCTTCTCTGCTTCTTCGGTCCATGAGAATTTGGAGTTCCCTGTAAGCTTGGTAAGAGGTGTCACTATCTTGGAGTAATCTCTGATGAATATCCTATAGAAATTGGCAAACCCCAAAAAACATTGTACATCTCGAACACATGAAGGTGGTTGCCAATCAAGGATTGTCTCAATCTTCTTAGGGTCCATAAAAATTCCTTTATCTGATACTATGTACCCTAAAAATTCCACTTCTGTCTTATGAAAAGAACACTTCTCCAATTTCGCATACAATCCTTTTTCTCTTAGTTTCTCTAGGACTATCTTTACATGATCTTCATGATCCTCTAGATTTTTTGAAAATATCAAGATATCATCAAGGTATATTACAACAAAATCATCTAAATATTCTCGAAAAATATCATTCATCATATGTTGGAAGACAGCTGGAGCATTTGTAAGACCGAAGGGCATAACTACATATTCAAAATGCCCATACCTTGTTCGAAATGCTGTCTTCCATTCGTCTCCTTCTCTGATCCTGACAAGGTTGTAAGCTCCTCGAAGATCAATTTTCGTGAAGAATTTTGCTTTTCCAAGGCGTTCCAAGAGCTCTGATATGAGTGGTAGAGGGTATCTGTTTTTTATAGTGACTTTGTTCAATCCACGATAATCTACACACATCCGGAGAGTCCCATCCTTCTTCTTTACAAATAGAATAGGAGCTCCTGCTGGAGACTTCGAGTGTTTGATAAACCCCTTTGCTAGATTCTCATCAATGTTCTTGCGTAGTTCTGTAAGTTCCTCTGGAGATAGTCTGTAGATTGGTCCAAAGGGTGGTTGTGTTCCCTCTTGAAGATCTATGGGACAATCATAAGGTCTATGCTCTGGAAGGATATCTGCATTCTTCTTTTCAAAAACATCTTCAAAGCCGTTGTACTGATTGGGTAGCTGTACTGGATCATCTTTCTTGGATTCTTGAGCTGGTATGGCATAGATCATATATGTAGGTTCCTTCCTTACTGCATGTATGAAGGCTTTAGCTCCAACATATGTTGGGTTCTTCTGGATATCTCGACGGGTGATTTTATTCTTTTCCCAATTAATTTCTGGATTATGTTTCTTTAACCACGGCATTCCGATGATAACCATATTTGCTGGACTCGATATTACATTGAAACATATGTGTGAATCATGGTCACCAAGGTGTACTCTTAGTGGTATGGTTTCCATGGTTATATTCCCCGATGCTAGAGGCCGTCCATCTACTACTTCGGCTACTACTGGTCTGTTCTTTCGAAGTACTGGAATTCCATGTTTCTTAACGAGTCCTTCATCAATGAAACATGAGGACGCTCCTGAATCTACTAGAGCTATGAGGGAAAGGGTCTTCTTAGACAGGATTAACTTGACAGGGGCAAGACATGTTTCTACGGGTGTGGATGGAATTATGAGACCCTTTCGTATATCATGGTCCGGCTGTATGGTCTCTTTTACAACTGGACTTCCTCGTTTCCCTGCTCTACAAGGGTGGCTGCGACTTTGGAGTTTGTTCTCTTGTTGGGACAATTAACTGCAATGTGGCCAGGGTTTCCACAATATAGACATAATTTGTTATCCCTCCTTCTTTGTTTCTCTTGTGGTGTTAGAGGCTGGAACCTAGTTACATCTATCTGCATAGGTTCGGGCATAGTGTCATCTCTAGGAGTAGGCTGGAAAGGTTTCCATTGGCGAGGTCTTCCTTCTACTTGTTTTTCTTGTTTCCTTTCAAAAAGACGGTTATCACATTGAATGGCTTGGTTGATGTATTCATTCAATGTCTTCACCTCTGGCATCGTGAGTAGAAGGTCCTTCACGTCATCCCTTAAGCCCCATCTAAATTGGCTAATGAAATAATCTTCATGCCAAGTGAGGTCACATATCAATTGCCTAAATTCTGATGCATAGGTAGAGGCAGGGCGGTTACCTTGACGTAGCTTTCGAAGTTTTGTTTCTGCCACTCGACTCGTGTCTGCATCTCCAAATGTGGCGACAAGCTCTCCAAGAAATGCCTCATAATTATGAAGTACGGCCATATCCTTCTCCAAGATTGGGGCGAACCATGATAAAGCTTGACCATAGAGCAAGGTTCCAATAAAACCGACCTTGGATGCATCATCAGGGTATCTATCAGGCTGCATGCGAATGTACAATTTGACTTGTTGCAAGAATCCTCGAAACTTTGTACGATCACCATTGAACTTTTCTGGCATGCAAATCTTGGGTTCCTTCACAAATGATGTACTGGGCCGTTGGTTCACTTGAATACTCCCTTGATTCGCTTGAAGACTCCCGATTCGTTCTTGTAATTCTTGAAGGAGTGTACCTACATGCACTGGATGTCCCATCTCGACTTGTGTCTGTCGACGACTTAGGTCTTCGACTTGTTGTTGGAGACTCTGAAGTGATGCTACGATCTGTTCATAAGCGTTCTCCATGATGTCTGGTCTTGGATAGAAGATAGTCTTGCCAAAATGTCAGGGGAGCACTAGATTGTGCTCTCTGACTACACAAGACAAGATTTCGGAAACACAGTTCTGATTACAAGAATACCCACGAAGGGAAAATGCTACAAGAATATACGATCGATACAAGATGTCCCACAACCCGGGACCAATAGGTATGGAAAACTCGACTAGAGATGATACAGGAGATCCCACAACCCGGGATCGTAGGTAGGAAACAAGATATCTCGATTACAAGAAATCCCCTCAGGGATATGAACTGGATACAAGAAATAACTAGAAAGGATCTCGTACTACGAGATTACAATAGGACAAGAAAGGATGTCCACAATACAAGACTAGACAAGACTAGAGCTAGAAACAAGACTAGAACTTGAACTGGAACTTGAATGTACTTACTTGGAGGTCACGACTCCTTGAGCTCCCAAGACTGGCATTGGCAAGACTGATTATGAATGTGGCCAACCCCTCCTTATATAGGTTTTCAAGGGCGGTTCCCAAGGCGGTTGCGAACTGATGATGTCATCATGATGTCATCGATTTGTAACAAGACCTCCCAATGTCAGAATTCAGCGAATAGACAGTTGATCTTGGGGTTTTGGCACATTCCGGACGCAATGGAAGCATTGGTTTCTCCTAATTCTGAACCAATCATGAGATACAGGGTTCACATGGAATCTTAGGTTCAGGATGGTTTCCTTCGTCCATGACACATTGTATAGCTATAGGTCCAAGTGACAAAAGACATGGTCCTTGAGGGTCTAGAGTCCCTTTGAAGAACTTTGGAGTTTTATGAGAGACACTTGGGAAAGTATGTCCAAGTATAGACCCTTGAGGTGTTTAAGTCATTTTTGTTGAAGGGCTTCAACCTTAGGACTAATTTATTATAAGTGTTGGAGACCTTAGTCTTAGGAGAAGTTTTTATTGGTGCCCTTGGGGTGTATGTCAAAGGACAAGACTCATTTGATTAAGTATCCATGTGATACCACGTGATACCATGTGCTTGGACCCTAGGAAAGTGTCAACACGAGGGACACTTGGAGGGACACTTGGAAGTGTCCAACGACATGCACCCACTTGACCTAGAGGTATACACATGTGTGGAGCTGTTCCGGTGGTGACTTGCATCTCTCACCCGCTTGCAGGTCTGGTTATGCTCTCCAGATTGGCTCATTAGGATAGCTAGTTAGATTATTCCTTACTAGTTCTTCTTATGAGAGCCATAACATTAGGGTTTATGGATTTATATTAGTATATGTACATAGACACATAAAACATTACAATTTATGGATTTACATACATCAATAGTTAAAAATATTTGGTTTGGGTATCTATGTTATTATATGTACATAAACACATTAAAAGTTGGCGTTTTACGATATATATTAGTACACATACGTAAATAGATAAAGAAATAGGGCATATTATATATATATATATATATATATATATATATATATATATATATATATATATATATATATATATATATATATATATATATATATATATATATATATATATGGTTTAGCTATTTATATTAGTATATGTACGTAAACACATTAAAATTTAGGGTTTTATGATATATGTTAGGATACAAAAATAAATATATTAAAACATAAGGTATTAAGATTCACATTTGTATATAAACATACATAACAAATTGGGCATTATGGATTTATATTAATAAATGAACATAAACGCATTAAATATTAGGGTTTATGGATTTGCATAGATAAAAAAAAAGGTTTAGGTATTTATGTTGGTATTTGTGTGAAAACACGTTAAACTTTAGGGTTTATGATGTATATTACTATACATACATAAACAGATTAAAGGTTTTTGGATTTATACAAGTGTACTCACACACACACACACACACACACACACACATATATATATATACATATATATATATATATATATATATATATATATATATATATATATATATATATATATATATATATATATATATATATACATATATATATAACCTAACAGATGGGGTGTCCCCAAAATTAAATGGACTACTTGTATCAACCAATAGGATCATGGGGGTCTATGCATTCTAGACATCGAAAGCATGGCAAATAAGTTGGCAGCTAAATGGCTTATCAAAGCTTGGTGCAACAGTGAGGCCTCTTGGCCCATGCTTATCATCAAGAATAGGAGTGTGCTTACAGTGGCGGGACTCCCAGGTTGGGAAGACCTAGGCCTTCTTACCCTTTTGTTCTCCCCACTTTGAGTGTTTTCTAAAGGCTCGAATCTAGTGTGCTCTCTCTGGAAGAGTTTGAACAAGGTCAAATAGTTTGTCAAAATCAATGAAGGCTAGAAATGGGGAGTAGGTATCATGGAGGATGATTCAATGTGGTTCCCTATCAAGGGCATTAGAGGCATGGAGTTCTTGAACCTCCTAAAAGCTAAGAACTTTGGAAAAAGGGGTTCGGATGTTGGAAGCACCTCTCGAACCAAGAAATTGGCCAATGGATAAGAATTGAGGATATCAATTCAGAAATAAGAGTGAACTATGAAGAATGGGTCCCTTTGCAGAGCACATGCTTTACTTGGGAATGCTTTAAAACCTGCCTCCTCATTGGGAGAGACCCTTCCTACCATGAGGGTAAATGGCACAACAGGAATAGCCTTAACAGAATTCCTAGTATTAAGGCGAACTTGGACTATCATATCATGTTTAATTAGAAGTCTTGTCTTACTTGGACGGGCTTTTGATAGGATCTGAAGTTCATGTCTCTCGGACGCCCAATCATAGAGATAAAGAAAGTCCGTTCTCATGTGCCAAATCCTCCATTGGGGAATCTGGACCAATATAAAGCCTAGAAAAATTTGTGGGGCTCCATCTTGGTGCAAGCAATGTTGTTGCGACATTAAGGATTTGGGTCAAATTTTGTTCTCATGCCCCAAACCAATCTTGATCTGGTGGATCTTGGAAAAAATCTTGCTGCTATACGAACAAATTAGTTGGAAGCAAGCATTACTAGAGGAGGTGATAAGCTGGTCCTCATCTTTGTGGAATGCTATAAGAGGTGAGACCCTCTGGAAGATTTTGAGAGAGAGGTGTGCTTCCAATTTGGCAAACCCTCCTAACGAATGTTCAACAGAGAATTATCTTTTCCTTCTAGGCTAAAGAATCTCCAATTGTACGAAGACCCCACCTTTTAGGCACCATCGAGTGTTTTTCCTCGGGAACAACAAAGTTAAATCCAAGTGGGACCCAAATGAAGGGGATGAGAGGGTCATCAACCTCCTATGTCAAACCCTCTAACTTTGTATGTTGCTCCCCTACTTTGTGGGATTTGGGGCTTCCCATGGGTGCTAGACCCATTCACTTGTAGAGTTGTTTCCCTTTTTTTTTTTAATTAGATTCTAGGAGAGTAGTCCATTGCCGAACTTCCTTATATATATATATATATATATATACATATATATATATATATATATATATATATATATATATATATATATATATATTATATATATATATATATATATATATATATATATATATATATATATATATATATATTATATATATATATATATATATATATATATATATATATATATATATATATATATATATATATATATATATATATATATATATATATATATATATATATATATATGTTTAAGCATGCTCAATCAAAGCTTACATGTATGTATATGCATTTAATCCATATGTAAGTGTACTAGATCACTTCATACACATTCAAACACTTGTTTACCCTTTCTTCAAGATACACACAAGCTCAAAAGACTCCTTCAATGAACACTGAGAGAGAGATAATGAACATATAAATTGAACTAAGAAAGATAACTATAGTGTGCTACTATCACTCCATCTAGTGTAGGAGTATAAATAGCACTTCAACTACACAATGTGAGGAGTAATATCAATGCTACGACAAAGAACACGATTAGAATGGACACTCCTATGAGTAGAGGAGCTAAAGGAAGTGGTGATCTGCTCTCCTATTTATATAGATGAGATACATTCGATCTTTATTGGGTTGAAAAGGTATAGAAGTTAGAGAGAGAGAGAGAGAGAGAATCTCTCAATCAAATGAGCAATTTGCTCCTTTTTCTCAGCTCTAATCAGCTCAAAATCAGGCGCTTTAGTTTTGGTAGCTCATTCCTTCATTTGTTCAACAAATTCGCAAGCGCAAGCATAAATATGGGCGTCCAATTTCTTCACGTAGCCTTTTCAGCTTTCTTGACCTTACTAAAGCTAGTTTATAAACTATGCTCATGTTTGAATGAGTTAAGATGAGTTAAGATGTGGTTCTCATGCTCATACACAAGATAACTTATTACAAGTGAAATAGATGATGCAACAAACTATATAGATATACAAACACATACAAATACACATACACATACACATACACATACATACACATACATATACACATACACATACACATACACATACACATAGACATACACATACACGTACACATCCACATACACGTACACATCCACATACATGTGCACATCCACATACACATACACATACACCTACACATACACATACACATATACACATACACATACACATACACATACACATACACACATACACATACACATACACATACACATACACATACACATACACATACACATACACATACGCATACACATACACATACACATACACATACACATGCATACACATACGCATACACATACACATACACATACACATACACATACACATATACATACACATACACATACACATACACATACACACACAGATGTGAAGAGATGGATAGGTATGTGCTTGAAGATGAAGAGGTCTTGTAAAATCCTTGATCTGCACCAGCCAAATGAACTCCAGGAGTATATGGTGGGCCCTAGTAGCTTGCCAATGGATGTATTAGACACCCTATGTACCTTGGAAGATCACTCTCAAAAAGATAGATCAAAACAGATAAGTTGGAGTTAGCTTAGAGGTGAAAACTTGCTATTCTTGGTTCATACACCTGTCCAGTGTTTTACATAATTCTCTAAGCACAGCAGCAATTAGCTTAATTCCTCTTGGGGAACTTTAGGTAACTTAAAGAGATAACTTTCAAGAGTAATGGCATAAAAAATAATGAACCACACACTGAGAATGAGTTTTAACAACTGATGACATCATCCCGATTTTCACGGGCTGCTCTAGTTTGAGACCAGTGAGCAGAACGATCACCATAACTCAAACTGTAGGAATTTAATGATTATGAAAATTTGTATGGTTATACTAGACAGTAAGCTGAATCCAACAAGCTTTAAATCACTGAGTTTGGATAAGTAACCACTGAGAAACACCTCTAACACAATGAGTCAAAAAGTCGGGTACCTGATAGAGAAGTGAAAATGCACAGACACTGTTGACTTCAACTGAACATAACTGAAGATTGCAACATCCAAATGACATGAAAATTCGTGAGCATATAGTAGACTTATAGAGCTAACTTTAACAAATTAAATCACTGAAAATGATGCACCAAGCTTAGAGAAAACATCTCTGCAAGCTGATTGAGAAAACTGAGAGTAATGGCAGTGAGTTGTACATTTCACAAGAACATGGAAAGATGAAGTCAAATAATCATGAAAATGAAAGTATATTGCTTGTACAATACAATGACTTACTGATACATATGTGTGCCTTGTAATCACACCTTGATATGGCATAAAGCTCAGCTCTTGGATGTCTTCACATAGGTCTCTCTAACCACGACTAAAACTCCCATCTATTTATAGTTGAGTTTGGGAGGCTAACTTCCCTCAATCACTCTCCAATCAATCAATGATTGATTTGATTCTCTACCTACCACATATCACGAATTCGTGGCTCCTCTTTCCATTCTTGATCAAGTGGACTCAACCACTTAAGATTCTTTCACTTTTACATTAAGTAAACTCTTCAAAAGTTACAAGAGGTAGTTCAGAAGTGAACTTTACATACTCTTCTTTTTGATGCTTCTTCTAAGACTTTGTGAGACTCAAGCCAATACTTAGGCTTGTCATAGACTTGCTCCAACAGCTCCCCCTCAAGCCAAGTATGCTTGAGGTCTTCAATCTTCCAAGATTACCTGCAAACCAATCATAGCCTTGAATTTGCAAAGCTTTGTACCATCCAATGCTTTGGTTAGAATATCTGCACATTGTTGATGAGTGGACACATATGATATTTGAATCTCTTTGCTTAGAACCTTTTCTCGTACATAGTGATAATGAACTTCAATATGTTTAGTCCTTGCATGAAAAATAGGATTAGCAGCCAAATGAATAGAACTCATATTGTCACCAAAAATAGTTGGAGTTCCAAACTCCAATCCAAGGTCTTTGAATAATGTCTTCATCCACATAGCTTCTTGTGTAGCTATGGAAAGACCTCTATATTTAGCTTCAGTAGAAGATAGAGCAACTATGGGTTGCTTCTTGGATGACCATGAAATAAGCTTTGAACCTGCAAAGGTAGATAACCTGAAGTGCTCCTTCTATCTTCCTTGGAGCCAGCCCAATCTGCATCAGAAAATAGCTTCAAACCTAAACGAGATACATAAGGATAATAAAGTCCTTCATTTATGGTTCCTTTGAGATACTTGAGAATCCTTTTGGCAGCATCCATATGTGGTTTCCTTCGTGTGTGCATAAATTGACTTAGCACACTCACACTGTAACATATATCTACTCTTGTCAATGCGGCATAGTTGAGAATACCCACTAGACTTTGATATGATGTGATGTCCTCTATGCGTTCACCTTCATGTGAGCTCAATTTGTGATTGACCTCCATTGTAGTACCTACAATCTTACAATCTTGCATCTTGAATTTTGCCAACATGTCCTTAATGTACTTTCTTTGAGTGAGAAACAAACCATGATCTTTATAGACAACTTCCAAACCTAGGAAGTAGGTAAGTGAACCCAAATCACTTATCTTGAACTCTTCTCTCATCTGATCTTTGATCTTCTTCATACCATCTGCATCATTTCTTGTCAATATAATATCATCTACATATACACATAGGTAGATGAACTCAGAGTTACTCTTTTTGATAAAGAGTGAAGGATCTGCCTTGCTTGGTTGAAAACCTTTGTCCTGCAAGAATGAAACAAGCCTGAAATTCCAAGCTCTTGGGGCTTGCTTGAGACCATACAGTGCTTTGTTAAGTTTACACACATAATCAGGATAAACTTGGTTCTCAAAACTAGGTGGTTGTGCCATATATACCTCTTCTTTTATCCAACCATTCAAGAATGCATTCTTTACATCTAGTTGAAGTATCTTCCAATTCTTGGAAGAGGCAATACTAAGAAAAACCCTAATAGTAGGCATCTTTGCCACAGGAGAGAAAGTCTCCTCATAATCAATTCCCTGAGTTTGTACAAAGCCTTTTGCTACAAGCCTTGCCTTATACCTTTTAATTGAACCATCAGAATTCTTCTTGAGTTTATAGACCCATCTTGAGCCTATTACCTTCATGGATGAAGTCTTGGGCACCAAATCCCAAGTGTTGTTTTCCTCAAGTGCTTCAATCTCTTCCTTCATTGCATGCTTCCATTCTGATTTTGCTTTGGCCTCTTCAAAGGATGATGGATCCTCTTGGTTTATGTCCTGTGCTATGTAGATAGAATGTTTAGTTACTAATGAGGTGTCAAACCCATACCTTTCTGGTTTTTTCTTTTCCCTCATAGATCTTCTTAGGCCATGATGTGATGATTCTGCCTCATGTCCAAGTTCCTGCAATTTTGCTTTACCTTTAGACTTCCATGCTTTGACCTTTTCCATGTGAGATTCTTCATCATCCTCCGAGGTGTCTTGTTCTTCAATCTTTGATTGTTCTCTACCAAGCTTTGGAAAATCTTCTTCAAGATCATATGGTAAATTGATCTTCCTGCATGAACCTTCATACCATGAATTGTTCTCATCAAAAACTACATCTCTGCTTACCAAGAATCCTTTGTTGGTAGGGTTGTATAACCTGTAGCCCTTTTGATTGTTGTCATATCCAATAAATACACACCTTTCTGCCTTTGGATCCATCTTTCCTCTAACCTGTGAAGGAACATGAGCAAAAGCAATACATCCAAAAATTTTACAATGATCTAAGCTTGTTCTTCTTCCATTCCAAGCCTCATATGGAGTCATCCCATCAAGGGATTTTGAAGGCAACCTGTTAATCAAGTAAGTGGTTGTAGATACAGCCTCAGCCCATAAATAATTAGGTAAATGCTTTTCATTTAACATAGACCTTGCAGCTTCAACAATTGTCCTATTCCCCCTTTCTGCCCCTCCATTTTGCTCAGGCCTTGTAGTTACCTCTCTTTTGATTCCTCCTTCTTGAAGAAAATAATCAAACTCATGGGAGAAGTATTCTCCCCTTCCATCTGACCTTAGCCTTTTTAGTGGTTTACCTATTTGATTCTCCACAAGAGCCAAATATCTTTTGAAACATGAAAAAACTTCATCTTTGTGTTTCATAAAGAATAGGATAGTCCATCTGCTGCAATCATCAATAAATGAAACATAATACCTTGATCCAGATATTGAAGCTTCCTTGCTAGGTCCCCATACATCTGTATGAACCAACTCCAAGAGATCTCCATGCATATAACCTTTCTTCATGAATGGTAACCTGTAAGTCTTCCCAAATTGACATGCACTACACTTATAAATCATATGTTGTTTTGACAAATTAGGAAGTCCAAGTACACTTTGGTCCCTGCAGAATTGCTTTAATGACCTTTCACCAATATGTGCTAACCTTTTGTGCCATACTTCCAATTCTGTGAGTGTCTGACTACCATAATTAAAGAGAGCAATGTTTCTAGTGTCCTGTAATTCAAATGTGAACAATCTACCTGTCTTTTCACCTTTTGCAATTCTTTTGAATCCTTGACTTGGATCTTCAACAAATGCTCCTGCTTTTGTGAACCTGACTTGCAACCCTTTCTCTACTATCTGCCCAACACTTATCAAATTCTTTGTAATGGTAGGGACATAGAGTACCTTACTGAGTAGGTTGATGTTTCCATCAGGTGCTTTGACATTGCCTATTTTCTCCACAGGATGTTTTGTATCATCTCCTATTTGTACCTCATGCTTATTCCTTGGATCTTCTAAATCTGATAGGAGTGCCACATTTCCTGCCACATGATTTGAACAACCTGAATCTATGTAGAAAACATGCTCATCAGATTTACATTGTGGCATAGCCATGTTCATGATCAATAATGAATCCTCTTTGTTTGAGTCTTCTGTGTAGTTATTGTAGTCTCTCCTTCCTTTGTAGCCTCCTTGATAGTTTGAATGATTGTAGTTCTTGTAGTTGCCATGGTAGTTGTTGAACCTTCCTCTTGAGTAGCCATAACTTCCTCTATTGTATCCTCTGCCTCTTTGATTCCTGGAATTCCTAAAGAAATTTTCAGTTGTATGATTAGTTAATCCACAAATAGAACATAAGTTGGAGTCTTGGGATCTCCCCCTACCTTGTCTACCTCCTCTTCCTCTACCTCTGCCATGTCTTCCTCTACCTGCATAGTTAGCTTGATATGTACCTGCTTCATCATCCACTTTCTTTGCCTTTCCTTTGTTATCTTTAGACTTGCTTTTATCCGTGTATAAAGCTGAAGATTGATTACCTTTAGAGCTTTCTCCATCTTTGATAAGCTTTGCCTCTTGAGTAAGTAGTTGTCCAATGAGTGTATTGAAATCAGGTACATGCATGTCCATGTACAAATCCATAGCTGTGGTGAATGCTTCCCACTTGTCATCTGCCTTCAAGCCATTGATGACCTACCTTATAATTTGCTCTTCATCTATTACCTCTCCAATGCTTCCCAACTGATCTGCTATGTCCTTGAGCTTTGTGACAAAATCAGTCACATTTTGTTTGGGAGCCTTCTTGAGAGTTGTGAAATCCAGCCATAGTTGATGCTTCCTAGATTTAGTACTTGAAGAAAAGAAAGCTTCAAGTGCATCCCACACTTCTTGAGATGTCTTACAACTTCTAATGTGAGGCAACAAAAATTCTGAGATAGAGTTGAGGAGATAAGACCTTGCAAGTGCATCCTTGGAGCACCATGTGCTCAATCTTTCTTGCTCTTCTTGTGTTGGTTGACTTTTGTTCCTGAAACTTGGCATAACTTCATCTCCAGCCACATAACCATATAAACTTCTACCTTGGAGATAAGCTTCCATTCTTAATGACCAAGCTGAGTAGTTACCTCTGTCCAATTTGTCAATTGATGAAGGAAATCCATCTGCCATGTTGTCCAACCTTGCTCTGATACCACTGTGAAGAGATGGATAGGTATGTGCTTGAAGATGAAGAGGACTTTGTGAGACTCAAGCTAGTACTTAGGCTTGTCATAGACTTGCTCCAGCAATAGACACATACACACATACACATACATACACACACATACACACACACAAATACACATACACATACACATAAACATACACATACACATACACATACACATACACATACACATACACATACACATACATATACACATACACATACACATACACATACACATACACATACACATACACACACACATAGACATACACATACACATACCCATACACATACACATACACATACACATACACATACACCTACACATATACCTACCGACACATACAACTACACATAAACACACATACACATACACATACACATACACATACACGTCCACATACACATACACTAGTACACATACACATACACGTACACATACACATACACATACACATACACATACACATACACGTACACATACCCATACACATACACATACACATAGACCTACACCTACATGTACACATACACGTACACATACATATACACATACACACACATGTACACATACATCTACATATACAAATACACATACACATACACATACACATACACATATAGATATACATACACATACA